>CAUYUJ010003264.1:37500-40000 GCA_963575745.1 Prorocentrum cordatum
GAAGACAACAACCCGGATAATATGGGAAAATATTGGGAATCCTGTTTTTTCGATAGGCTTACGCCACATCTGCCGACCCTTTGATCGACTTGGGGATGTCGTGTTGCTGTCCTGGGGCGTACTTGTGTTGTCTTGTTTCTTTGGGTGGGCGGGCTCCCTCCGTGGAAACTAGCAGTGTCACGCGCGACGAAAAGAAGGGCACCCTAAAATACAAGGCGTGCAAATGATACCCATGCGAGTGCCGGTGCCACGATCCGTATAACTACGACCAACGGGGGTGAGAGCGAGAGGGAGGACGAAGCCGATGAATGAGGAAAGCCAAGAAGGAGAAAGCGGAAGAGGAGGAGGCGGGTGAGGGCGGGGGAGAGGCGGAGGAGGGTCATCGGATGAGGAGGAGGAGGAGATGGAGGAGGGTCTCTGGTGGCCTTTTGGAAACATGTGACACTTCGGACAGCGTGTGCGTCGCCCTGGAGGCTGAGACCCTGTGCGGGTGTCTGGACCGTGCAATGGCCGTCGGTCCAACCCGGCTTGGTAGGGGGTCAGAATTTGAGGGGTGTTTCGCGGGGTCTCTTCGAAGCGCTCTGGAGGCGGGGGCAATGTGCGCTCAGTGCGTTTTTCGTGGCTGACTTTCGAAGTGTTCGCCGTGCAGACATGGAGAAATACCTGCGAGCACCCGCGCTCGTTGACGGCAGGTGTCGGTCCACAAACCACACGAGTGGTTCTCGAATGGGACGCGGCGCATCCCGCCACCTTGTATGGGTTGCAGGCATGCCGCCACACGGACGGTTAAGATGATCTCGTGGGATGCCAGACGGGGTCGTCTTGCACGTAGTTTTGGGGCCTCTTGGGGACTTCCTTGGGGCTTCTTGGAGGCCTTGGAGGTTTCTTGGAGACCCTTCAGTGCCTTTTGGGGTGTTCTTGGGCAGGCTGGGGGCGTCTTGGGGCCGAAGGCTCGAAAAGGTGCCCTCTGGACTCCGTCATGGAGCCGTCTGGGTGCCCTCTTAGGCTGTTTGGGGAGCTTCGTGGGGTGTTGTTGGACCCTCGTCGGCCCTTCTTTGGGGCCCCTTTGGCTGTCTGGGGGCGACGTTGGAGGTTCTTTGGCCTGTTTTGGATTTTGTGAAAGCCGAATAGGCGAGCGTGCGAAACATGCTTGGTTTTCCGAGGGAAATGGGCCGCCTTTTGTTTCTTGCGACCCTCTTGGGGCGCATCATGGGGCTTTTTTGGGGGCGTATTGGGAGCTTCGGAAACCGCCTGGAGGCCATCCTGGGCGCCTAGGGGCGACATGTCGGCGAATCGTGGCCCATGGGGACCGTCAGTGCAGCGTTTTGGTGCGTGTTTGACCAGTTTCGGAGCCCTCCGCTCCCCCGTGGCGCGTTCGGTCCGGGGTCGGGCTGGGCGAGGGGGGGTGGGGGTCGAATTGCCGGCTTGGGGTCCCTGGGGAGTCTCACGCGCCTAGAGACCCACATGGGGTCGGCGGATTTGTGCCTATTTATTTGTGTGTCCCAGGGCCCTTTTAGGAAGTGCATGCGCAGCAGTCCACGGCGCGCCGTTTCGCGCCCCGAGACCCAGCGGCGGACGGCTCCAGAGAAACAGTGGGCTGCCAGAGGGGAGGCTGGAGGGTTTCTCCGAAGGGCTTGGGCGACCCGTCCTCCTCTTCCTCCTCCTCCTCCTCCTCCTCCGCCTCCTCCTCCTCCCCCTCCTCCTCCTCTCCTCCTCCTCCTCCTCCTCCTTCTCCTCCTTCTCCTCCTCCTCCTCCCCCTCCTCCTCCTCCCTCCTCTTCCTCCTCTTCCTCCTCCTCCTCGTCCCCCTCCTCCTTCCCCTCCTCCTCCTCCTCCTCCTCCTCGCCTTCCCCTCTTCGGGCCGCTTGCGGTCCCGGGGGACACCGTCCAGGGGACGGGAGGCCGTCCGCAACGATGGCCGGATTTTTGCGGGGACTCATGACGGGGGGGGTCGCGACGAGAGCGTGCAGTCAGCGCGTTGAAATAATTTCTAATCTAGGCATAGGTCGGGCATGTCCCCCTACAAGCAGATGTTTGACGAAAACTCAGACATGCTCCAAACATTCTTCGAAAATGCTCAAAACATCGGCCCCTACTATTTTTGACTGTTTTTGAACAGTCTTCCTGTAGAGGGACATGCCCGACTTAAATCTAGGCCTCCCAGATGGGGCCCGAGCAGATGGGGTCGAAGAGAATCGCTCCGCGCCGCCGATGCATCGGCGATGCGGCGCGACCCTCCAGTGTTTGGGCCAGTGGAGGCTCTCATGTCGAAGAAGAAAAGCGGCATGCACATACACTTTTAACGCTCCGCGCGGACTTTTTGGATCTGCGCTGGAACCCCCTGCCAAGGACGGCGCTTGAGGCGCCGCTGGGGGGGCCCAGCGCGGATCCAAGAAATCCTCGCGGAGCGCCGAACGTTTATGTCTATGGCGTTCTTCTTCTTCTATCATGTTCTGGGAGGATGTTCTTCTGTCCTTGGTCGGGCTGTAGCCGGTCGCTCT
>CAUYUJ010003264.1:43154-45654 GCA_963575745.1 Prorocentrum cordatum
AGTAGTAGTAGTCGTAGTCGTAGTAGTAGTAGTAGTAGGTAGTAGTAGTGTATAGTTTAGTAGTAGTAGTTGTTAGTAGTAGTAGTAGTGTAGTAGTAAGTATAGTAGTAGTAGTTAGTTTTGTAGTAGTAGTAGTAGTAGTAAGAGTAGTAGTAGTTAGTAGCAGTCGTAGTAGTAGAGTAGTAGTAGTATAGAGCTAGTAGTAGTAGTAGTAGGTCGTAGTAGTAGTAGCAGCAGCAGCAGTAGTAGTAGTAGTAATAGTAGTAGTAGTAGTAGTAGTAGTAGTAGAAGTAGTAGAAGCAGTAGTAGTAGTAGTAGTAGTAGTAGTAGTCGTAGTAGTCGTAGTAGAAGTAGTAGTAGCCGTAATCGTAGTCGTAGTAGTAAGGGTAGTAGTCGCAGCAGCAGTAGTAATAGTTGTATTTGCAGCAGAGAAGTAGTATTGTGTTTAATATTAATAGTCGTCGTAGTAGTAGTCGTAGTCGTAGTAGCAGTAGTAGTAGTAGTAGTAGTAGTAGTAGTGGTAGTGGTAGTGGTAGTGGTAGTGGTAGTAGTAGTAGTAGTAGTAGTAGTAGTAGCAGTAGCAGTGGTAGTAGTGGTAGTAGTCGTAGTAGTAGTAGTAGTAGTAGTAGTAGTAGTAGTAGTAGTAGTAGTAGTAGTAGTAGTAGTAGTAGTTGTAGTAGTAGAGTAGGAGAACTAAGAATATAGTGTAGTACTACCAGTATCACTTGTAGTTTTCATTTATGTGTACAAATAGCATGTTTACAATTACCATTAGAAGTAGTAATCGTGACATATAGGATTATATATATGTATGTATGTATATATATATATATATATATATATATTGATACCCGAGAGAAAAACCTAAACAAACATATGTTTTCGGGCTATAGGGCTATGGGGTTGTTGGTGTTGCTGGCTGTAGGGCTATAAGGCTATGGGGCTGTAGGGTTATAGGGCTATAAGGCTATAGGGCTATTGGGCTATCGGGCTATAGGGCTATAGGGTTATACAGCTTTAGGGCTATAGGGCTATAGGGCTATAGGGCTACAGGCTACAAGGCTATAAGGCTATAGGGCTATAGGGCTATAGGGCTATCGGGCTATTGGGCTATATGGGGTAGAGGGCTATTAGGGCTATAGGGCTATAGGGCTATAAGGCTTTAAGGCTATAGGGCTCTAGGGCTGTAGAGCTACCGGGCACCTCCCGGCACCTCCGGGCACCCCCGGGCACCCGGGCACCCCCGGGCACTGGGGCACCCGGGCAACCGGGCCAGCCACCGAAATCGGCGACCCACCTCACTTAATCATATGAATCCGCCAGGACCCCTACGAGGCAAGCTCTGATTGGGGAGTAGTAGAGCTAGCAGTTGCAGTAGCAGTAGACGTAGCAGTAGCAGTAGCAGTAGAGCAGTAGCAGTAGCAGTAAACGTAGAAGTAGCAGCTGCAGTAACAGTAAACGTAGGAGCAAACGGAGTCTGAGCAAGGAGTAGGAGCAGAATGAGGCGTCAATCTCGCCAGGGCGAGCGAGTCAGCGACCCCCGCCCACTCCTACCCACCCTCCCATGACGTCGGCCTATGGTTACACAACTTGATGGTGGGGCTGGCGCCCATTCCTCCAAGTGAACGGAGAGCGGTCGCGCGCAGCCCTGCTTCCGACGAGTTGGCGAGTGGGACAGCACGGGCCGCGTAGCGGAGCGGGCAGAACTTCCTCAACATGTTTGTCCACCTCTGCGGATCTCTCCTCCTCCTCCTCCTCCTCCTCCTCCTCCTCCTCCTCCTCCTCCTCCTCCTCCCCCTCCCCCTCCTCCTCCCCGTCGAGCCCTCTCTCGCGCAGCGAAGTGTCCCACGAGCGCGGCCGCAGCGAGGCACGCGCCGCGCCAGCACGGCACTCCCGCCCTCGCCCCGCGCCCGCGCGGCCCGCGCGCGGGCGCCTCGGCGACCGCAGGCCGTGCGCCGCGCCCGGGCGGGA
Source organism: Prorocentrum cordatum (assembly GCA_963575745.1). NCBI lineage: Eukaryota > Dinophyceae > Prorocentrales > Prorocentraceae > Prorocentrum > Prorocentrum cordatum. The sequence continues at coordinate 45,126 of CAUYUJ010003264.1, forward strand.
ACGCCGCGCCCGGGCGAGACCTGCACGGGCCTCTGGGCGCCCGAGATCGGTGCATTTTCTTTTGGGTGGAGGGCAGGGGGTGAGATCTGAAGTTAGGGGGCCGCATGCGAACCCTACCCCTACCCCCCACGATTTCTGAGAGGGGAGGGTGGGGTTCACTTCGCTCGGGAGCTCCCGAAGGAAGCGAACCCCACCCTCCCCCTCAGAAATCGTGGGGGGTAGGGGTAGGGTTCGCATGTGGCCCCCTAGAAGTGCCGCTTCGATGGATTTTCGAGGCTTGAATCTGCAAGCGGTGAAGCACATGACGGACTGATTTTCGAGGTGCAAGAGCCCATACGGATTTCACCCTGAGCCCTCCACTCTAAGAAAAAGCTCCGGAAATGGGCACGGAGAGAATGGGTACGATGCCCAGCAGCAGTTCCTGTTCATTTTGAGCAGGACTCGCTGTCCACGCCGCCGCGGCGTGCGTCCGCTCGAGACAGAAGGCCGCCCGCTCAACGGCGGCCGCTGTCTGGAGGCCTGGAAATTA
>CAUYUJ010003264.1:50654-55654 GCA_963575745.1 Prorocentrum cordatum
CCAGTGGACGCTGTACGAGAACGGCGTGCACCTGTGCGAGGACCTGCAAGCGGAGCAAGCCCTCCGTCGTTACTGTTGCGGCTTGTCTTCAGTCGGGCCTGTCCCTCTAGAGGAGGAATATGCAAAAATAGTCCAAAAGTAGTCTAGGAACGATCTTTCGATTATGTTTTTTGTTGACTACTCTCCAGTTTCCCCCCCAAATCCGCCTGTAGGGGGGCATGTCCGACCTGCGGCTTGTCGTCGTCGTCGCTGTCGTGGACCTTGAAGAAGAAGTCAGGGCCGCCGCCGTCCGTGCTGACATCCCTCCACCCGCCGCTGCTACGGTTTCACCACCTGCACTGCATCGCACGGCCAAGACGCTGAAGGAAGGACCCACCCTGGGCTCGGGAGGGGCGTCGCAGGCCTAGAGGTTGACACCAACACCAAGATCGGCGGTGTTCCTCCACCGAGGGAAGAAGATCCCGGTCTCGGTGATGGTGGTAATATTCTGGCTTCCAAGGTGGCCGAAATATTATCACCAACACCGAAATCTAGGATCGCCTCCCCCCTGTGGAGGCAGCCCTCTGTCTTGGTGTTGGTGCCCATTTCCAGGCCTCCCAGGGCACAGGCTTCTGGGCTGCTCCCGAGACACGTCGTGGCCTCTGTGGCCCAGGCCCGCCCTGGCCAGGCAGGCCGCCCGCTCCTGCTCGGCCGCCCCCTGCCTCTGGCACGCTGGCAGCACTTTCTTGGCATCGCTCGGACGTGTGCATATTTTGCTCTCGGCGAGAACCAGCGAGGACCATCCTGGACCATCGAGCAGAAACAGAACACGCACGGAACCGAACAGTGCACGGGAAATGGACGTCCGAGCGACGGCAGGCTTGAGGGGGCCTCGCCCGGCCGCCTTCGGAGGGCCCAGGCGCGGGGGGCCCCCGCACCGTCGCGGTCCGCATCCGCATCCGCATGCCAGCTCGGCAGGTCCATGTCGCGTCGACCTGCGCTGCCAGCCCGAAGCACATCCCTATGCTCCCTGTGCTCGGGCGTCGCCTCGCCTCGGTGCCGATCGTAAGGACTCGGTTGAACGAGCGCTCGCTCCTGCCTGCGTCGTGTTATCACCCAGCCGCCTGCCGCGGGCGTTTGGCCGAGGTCACGTGGGCGTGGCCCGAGAATTTCTGCACCCCGAGGGAGGTCGTGGGCAAACTGATCTCGGAGCGCGCGGTGCGCCCCCTGCCTTCGGCAGGAGGGAAGCGTTTTTGCCCCGCTCGCGCCGCTGCCGTGCCGCCTGTCAGCATGAAGGGACATTTCATGAACAGGGCCCGCTTGAATCAGGAGAGGAAAAAACACACAGACACAATTAATCGGCGATTCCCAGGAAAATTCTAGACGCTTCGCGTATCCCCACCAGCCCGTCCAGAAATGAGCCCCAGGGGAGTGGAGGTGATGAGGGAAGCGGGGGAGCATGCAGAAGAACAAAGAGCGGGTTGAGCCGCCATACGCCCCAAGAGGGGGAGGATGTAGGAGGAGTCGTCGTCGTCGGAGTAGGAGGAGGAAGACGAGGAGCAGGAGGAGGAGCAGGAGGAGGAGGGGGAGGAGGAGGAGGAGGAGGAGGAGGAGGAAGATGAGGAGGAGGAGATGGAGGAGGGCGAGGACGAGGAGGACGAGAAGGAGGAGGAGGAGGAGGAGAAGGAGGAGGCGGAGGAGGGGGAGGGGGAGGAGGGAGGAGGGAGAAAAAGAGGAGGAGGAGGAGGACAATGGCGAGCTTGGGGGCCTCTTGGGCCGTCTTTGGGGCCTCTTGGCGGTCCCGGAGGCCTCTTGCGTATCTCGGGGAGCTTCTTGTGGCCTTTTGGGAGTCTCTTGGAGGCCTCTTGGAGGCCTCTTGGGGGCCTCTTGGGGCCTCTTGGGGCGCTCTTGGGGCGCTCTTGGGAGCTTTCGGGGCGCTCTTGGGGCCATCTTGGAGGAGATCTATCAAAGAAGGGGGGGTTGCTTATTAGCGTTGCCCCTCTAGAGTGCCTCGAATCGCCTCTTGGGCCTTCCTAGAGGCCAAATTCCGTCCAAAACCTAAGGAAAATCAATGTTTTTTGCTTTCTCGCCTTTTCGCTCTTGGAGCCGTCTTGGGCCATCTTGGGAGCATATTTAGGCCTCTTGGGGATCTCTTGGGAGCCTCTTGGGGGCATCTTGGGGGCCTCTTGGGGCCTCTTGAAGCCTTCTTGGGGCGCTCTTGGGGCGCTCTTGGGGCAATCTTGGAGCGCTCCTGGGCGCTCTTGGGGCCGTCTTGGAGCTCTCTTGGGCTTCTCTTGGTGCCTTCTTGGGCCATCTTGGAGCCATCTTCAGGCCTCGGATGGCCATCGGAAGCGAAAAAGCGAGAAAGCCAAAAACGTTGATTTGCAGAGTTTTGGATGGATTTTGGCATCTTGGGAGTCTCTTGGGATCATCCTGGAAGCCTCTGGGTCGCTTCTTGGAGCCTCTTGGGGCCCCTCTTGGGGCGAGCGGGGGAGCATGCAGAAGAACAAAGGGCGGGGTGAGCCGCCATATCCCCCAAGAGGGGGAGGATGTAGGAGGAGCCGTCGTCGTCGGAGTAGGAGGAGGAAGAGGAGGAGTAGGAGGAGGAGCGCGAGGAGGAGCAAGCGGAGGAGGAGAAGGAGGATAAGGAGGAGGATATGGAGGACTGCGAGGACGAGGAGGACGAGAAGGAGGAAAAGGAAAAGGAGGAGGAGGAGGAGGAGGAGGAGGGGGAGGGGGAGGAGGGAGGAGGAAGAAAAAGAGGAGGAGGAGGAGGACAATGGCGAGCTTGGGGGCCTCTTGGGCCGTCTTTGGGGCCTCTTGGCGGTCCCGGGGGCCTCTTGCGTATCTCGGGGAGCCTCTTGTGGCCTCTTGGGGGTCTCTTGGAGGCATCTTGGAGGCCTCTTGGGGGCCTCTTGGGGCCTCTTGGGGCCCTCTTGGGGCGCTCTTGGGGCGCTCTTGGGAGCCTTCGAGGCGCTCTTGGGGCCATCTTGGAGGAGATCTATCAAAGAAGGGGGGGTCCCCAATTAGCGCTGCCCCTCTAGAGTGCCTCGAGTCGCCTCTTGGGCTCCCCAAGAGGCCAAAATCCTTACAAAACCTATGGAAAATCAATGTTTTTTGCTTTCTCGCATTTTCGCTCTTGGAGCCTTCTTGGGCCATCTTGGGAGCCTCTTGGGGCCTCTTGGGGGTCTCTTGGGAGCCTTTTGGAGGCCTCTTGGGCGCCTCTTGGCGTCTCTTGGAGCCTCTTGGGGTTCTCTTGGGGCGCTCTTGGGGCGCTCTTGGGTGCCTTCGGGGTGCTCATGGCGCCATCTTGGAGGAGATCTATCAAAGAAGGGTGGAGCTTTAATTAGCCCCGCCCCTCTAGAGTGCCTCGAGTCGCCTCTTGGGCCCCCCCCCAAGAAGCCAAAACCCGTCCAAAACCTACAGAAAATCATTGTTTTTTGCTTTCTCGCCTTTTCGCTCTTGGAGCCGTCTTGGGCCATATTGGATTCTCTTGGGGCCTCTTGGGAGTCTCTTGGGAGCCTCTTGGAGGCATCTTGGGCGCCTCTTGGGGCCCTCTTGGGGCGCTCTTGGGGCGCTCTTGGGGCGCTCTTGGGAGCCTTCGGGGCGCTCTTGGGGCCATGTTGGGAATATATATCAAAGAAGGGGGGAGCCTTAATTAGCCTCGCCCCTCTAGAGTGCCTCGGATCGCCTCTTGGGCCCCCCCAAGAGGCCAAAATCCTTCCAAAACCTAAGGAAAATCAATGTTTTGTGCTTTCTCGCCTTTTCGCTCTTGGAGCAGTCTTGGGCCATCTTGGGCGTCCCAACGCGTCGCGGAACGCCCCGTCCAGGTCAGTGGGGAGGGGTAAGGGGAGGGGTAAACCCCTCCCCGAAGGGAAAGAAGGGGGGTTGGCAGAGGAAACGCTCTAGACCACCTACGCCCTAAAGGGCTGGTGGGATATGGGAAAATATGGGAAGTGGGGGGAAGACATAAACCCAGAAAACATAGAAAAATGTGGGGGATATTTTTATTTGTGTGTATTTATTTGTGTGTCCCAGTTCCCCTTCATTGAAGCCAGGGAGCGAAGAACAGTATAACATAAGCTGTTCCACCGTCGTGGCCGCCTGCCCCCCGGGCGGCCGAGAATTTCTACTTCTACGTGGCACTGTCGGGGTAGGAACTTTCAGCCGCCCGGGGGGGGCAGGCGTCCACGGCGGCGGGAAAGGTTCTTTCCTACTGTTCTTCGCCCGATGATGAAGAGACCCCTGAACTAGGCGAAGATGGAGAAGATACATCACCTTGGTCGGGATGTTTTTACAACGTAGCATCAGTCACAATTCCTGAATCAGGTCCTCTGGAAGGGACCCCCCGAGCGGGACCAGGATAGTATGGATGAGATACATCACCTTGGTCGGGCTGTGATGCAGACCATCTGATAACAAATCAACAGACTCTTTCAGCTTCTGAGGGCACATCACTCGGGTTGTCATCGCCTTTGGTTTGCCGGTCTTAGGAGGGTAGGGTCGGTTCGAGGCTAGTTCTTGCGGCGGCCCCGCCGCCGCCTTCTCCACGTTGAACGCCGCCAGCGACGCATGATGGGTCGATGCTGAACGATCTTCAGAGCGTGAATTACCTACGGTAGGTTCGTGTCGTGTCGACTGGCGGCGACCCCGCCCGCGTTTAACGTTGAACGCCGCCGGCGACCCAGAATCGGTCGATGTTGAACGATTGGACGTTGCGGGAACGGCCGATCGTTTAAGGTTGAACGATCCACGCGGTGTCAGAAACCAACGCCAGGGTCGTCACGACGCGAACCTCCCGTACCCCGCTTTCGCTTCCACGAACAACCAAGTCATACCACGCGCCTCCTCGTCAAGCGGCCTGACCAGTACAGGCCGTAGTTTGGCATCGCTTGGTATCTCTTGGAAGCGAGGGTGGTCAAAGGCGAGGTAGGCTTGTTTTCACCCTAGATCTGGCGGTTTGGAAATGGCCGATCCTTCGAGATTGGGCGATCCCCGCGGTGTCAAAAACCGGCGGCGAA
>CAUYUJ010003264.1:60654-80761 GCA_963575745.1 Prorocentrum cordatum
TGGATGGATGGATGAGGGAGTGAGGAGAAGAAATAAGAGCATGATTCTGCTGATTATGCTGATGATGCTGCTGCTGATGGTGCTGCTGCTGATGATGTTGCTGATGATTGTTATGATGATGATGCTGCTGCTGATGATGATGGTGATGATGATGATACGATGATGTTGATGATGATGATGATGATGATGATGATGATGATGTTGTTGATGATGATGACGATGATGATGTTGATGATGATGATGATGATGATGATGATGATGATGATGATGATGATGATTTGGAGGAGGAGGAGGAGGAGGAAGAGAAGAGAAGGAGTATGAGGAGGAAGGAGGAACAGGAGGAGGAGGGCAAGCAAAAGGGCCAGAGGTCTCTTGGATGCCTCTCGGAGCCTCTTGGGGTATCTCTTGGTGGCTTTTTGGTGGCCTCTTGGGACGTCTTGGGGGTCTCTTGGCGGTCCCGGGGGGGCTCTTGGGCGTCTTGGGTGCCTCGGGGGGGCCTCTTGGGGCCGCTTGGGATCCTGTTGTGGGCCTCCTGGGGGCCTCTTGGGTTTTTTCGTGGGCCATCTTAGGGCCATCTTGGGACCTCTTGGGGCCTTCTGGGCGTCTTTTGGGGCCATCTTGGAGGATATCGATCAAAGAAGAGGGGAGCTTCTTTTAGCGTTCCCGCCAAGAGGCCAAACTTGAGGCAAAAACAACGTAAAACCGATGATTTTGTTTTGGCTTCCTCGCCGGGGCCATTTTGGACGCTCCAATGGGTCGCGGCACCGCTCGTCCAGGTCCAGGGGAGGGGGTAGGGGGGAGGGGTCAAGACACCCTCTCCGCACGTAAGCCGTCTAGCTCACTCCCACCCGCCCTTCCACCACATAATGGCATCCGAGTCTCGGCATTGCCAGGGGTCGCCACTGGATAGACAGCAACTGGGAACCGAAGCAGACGCCAGGTGCGCGACGTTCGCCGCGGGCTCCACATGCGGTTGGTGTGCCATCCTTGTAAAAAACGTGATGCCCCCCGTCCGCGTGGTCCAGATGCTGATGTGAGGGGCGTCGGCGTTGTTCTGGGCCTGCGCACAGCAAGCATCATCATGCGGGCACCACCGCCGTCCCTGTCAAAGAACAATACAAAGTGATCGCAGATGACCAGCGCTATGCCCACGACGTTGTCGCAACGTGCACTTCGTATGGTTCACAAAGCGGCTTCGCCAAGGGTAAACGTGCTCACACGGCGCCAGCGCACTGTCCAGATTTTGCTTCAATGTGCACTTCGTATTGTTTGTTGACAGTGGTTGTGGAGGTGTTGTTGGCAGGCCGGGCCCCGCAATGTGCATTTTGTGTTGTTTTTTGAAAGGGATGGTGGGGGGGGGGCCCGCATGGTTCCAGGTTGGCTGCCGGCCAGGTGGGGGAAGGGGGTGCTTACTAATAGGGAACAGTGATAAACGCCGCCCCGAAGGAGAATAATGGGGTTGGAAGAGGAAATTCCTCAGACCGCCTACGCCCAGAGGGCTGGTGGGATCCCATGGCGAGCAACATTGGCGGGAGGATCATCCACAACTTCAGCAAATTCGGAATCAATCTCATCACGGGTGTCCAGTCCAGCGGAAAGAGGGACCCGGAGTTGTCAACGAATTTGCTGCGTACTAAGATCCAGCACGTGCGCTGGCCCATCATCGGAGAAGTGGGGAATTTGCCGGTGGAGCTGGAACGCCGTGCACAGGCAGGTGAGGGATTCGACGGGAAACAAAGGGAACCCGTGGGCCTTGGACGTACGGCCCATTGCGTCATCGGAGTCACGCAGTCGCAGGCCATCGTCGACCTCCTGGACTCGCGCACTACGCCCCGTGCGTCTTTGTTCCCCACGGGCCACGTGGCCATCGGCCGCGACAGGAGCGCTGACGACCTAATCATCGCGCAGCCTTTCTCGCCCATGTTGTTCCGCAAGGGACATCAGACTGGTCCGCGGCCCCTGCGCTCCTCACAACCAGGGAGATGACGCTGGAGCAAGCGATTGCCGGCTGGGCCAAGGTAGAGAAGGAAACGGCCTCCAGGTCGCCCGATAAGTTGGTGGACGCCACGTTGCAGCGCGGCGACCGCCGCCAGTGCAAGAGAGCGGGGGACTTCCCGGGCGGCGGCGCGAAGACGAGCGACCCCGCGGAACGCGCCATGGCGGCGCTGAGCCAGGGCGAAAGGAGGAGGTGCGCCCTCTGCGCGCAGGAGCGGGTCGCGGCTTTCTCCCACGGGCGGCCCGCCCGCCCGTTCCGCGCCCTTCGCCTCGAAACGGGCGGGCGTCCTCGATTGCTACCAGCGTGGGCAGCGGAAACCGTTGGTCTATTTCAGGCTCGGAGAAGCGAGTGCCCTGACGGTGCGGGGGGAGCTGGACCACGCCGCATGCGTCAGTTGCGCTCCAGAGCGGCTCCATTTTCAACGTGCGTTCGGATGCCCGCCTATTCAAATTCGCGGAATACGGAGAGAAGAACCAAACGTACCAGTTCGACGCGACCTCCTTCAAGAGGCACCGTGGCTTGAAGGACATGGTTAGTATCGCGTGCGTCCACCAGGAGATGGTGCCCCCTCTGTGGTGGTGGATGCAGAAGGAGGCCTGCCGCTCGCTCGAAGAACGGGTACACGTATCATGTCGGCGGCTGTAAGGTCCCGAAGTGTTCTGTGCGCGGCGAGAAGCCGCGACCGAAGTTGGGCGCGTGCGCAGTCAAGTGGGCGCCGCAGTGGAATTGTGAACACTGCCGTCGCAATTCGATGCTGAAGTGCGGGAAGTGCGACGCCGCTGTTACTCGAAACGCCCTCGACGTGTCACAGCGTGGCAAGACAGGCATCTTCTGTTCGACGTGTCGAGGCAAGCCGTGAGGGCTTCTGCATGCCCCCGTCTACCACGCCGTCTTCGCGTTTTGCCTGTCGGGTGCTCTTGCGCTGCGTTGCCCCTTTAGAGGCAGAGGACAACGCCAAGTCCGAACTCCGACGAATCTAGCAACAACGTGCTATTCGCATGCAGTTCCGCGGGTTTTTTGTTGCCAGTTTGGGGCCTCATGGGGGCTTCTTGCGAGCCTGGTGGAAGCCTCTTGGGAGCTTTTAGGGGGCCTCTTGGGGGCGTGCTGAGGGCCTCTTGGGTGCCTCTCGGGGCGTCTTGTACCGTTGTGGGGCTCTCTTGCGCCGTTCCGCCCCTTCGGACGCCGTCCAGTGTGATTTCCGCGGCCGCCCTGGGGCTTTCTGGGGCTCCTCTTGAGCCGTCGCCGGGGCCTCTTGGATCTTTTTGGAGTCCTCTGTGGGCCGCCTTGGGCCGTCATGCGGCTTGGGGGCTTCTTAGGCCATCTTGGAGGCTGCTGTTTGGGGCGTCATGGGCATGTGAGAGTCGAACACGGCGAGAACGCTCAAATCCTCTTAAACCTTCGGGCGATCAATGTTTCGGGCCTCTGGAGGCGCTTTGGGGGGGGGGTCCAGTTGGAGCCCTTCTGGGACGTTTTTCTGGGTGTTTTGTTGGTGTCCTCGGGGTCATACTGGACCGTCTTGGGGTCGGTGTAGCCCGTCTCGAGGCCACGCTGAGCCGTCTTGACGCATTCTTGGGCCCCCGCGAGGCCCAAGGCGCTTGAAACATACGTGTGTGCATGTATATATGTATGTATGTATTCATGCATGTATATATATATATATATATATGTATGTATGTATTTATTTATGTATATGTATATATATATGTACGCACATATATATATATATATATATATATATATATATACATATATGTATATATATATGTATATCACTGTATATTTACGTGTGCATGTATGTATGTATGTATGTATATGTATATATGCATGTACGGATGCATGTATGTGAATGCATCTATGCATATAGCCATCGGATTGTTATGCAACTTTGGGGCCCAGAAGGGGATCACCACGATTGGTCGACGGATGTATCGGCCAGCCTGATCCGATTTGATCTTCTAGGGTTACGCCACATCTGCCGACCTTTTTTTTGTGTTGGGGGTTGTCTGAAATGTGCGTGTGTGTGTTGTGTGTGCGTGTGTTGTGTGTGTTGTGTGTGATGTGATGTGTGTGTATGATGTGATGTGTGTCTGTGTGTGCGTGACGCCGCTCAGGTTTTCAATGGGATTGCCGTGGCTTTTGTGGAAGATTTGTACGATCATTTGAAATGCTGTAACGCGGGAGCGTGTCTCACTCAAATTTCGGGCTCGGGGGTCGTAATTGCGGGTTCCATCGTGTTCCTTTTATGCTCTGGAGTGCCCACCCGCCAGAAACATCGACGAACCCAACGGTGACATCGGCTTGTGTTGGGGTGGTGTAGGCAGTCATAAACAAGGCCCATCTCGATCCGATCGATCCGATTCGATGTCAATCCCTGGTTGCCCGATCCGAGTCGATTCCCGTATCCCGACTATCCGATGCTGCCCGCTGTTTGCGTACCGCTGCTGTGCATGCTGGCGCAGCCGATCGGATTCGGTTTCGATCCCGTGCCGATGCGGCCCAGTCCAACACGCGTTCCGGTCCGATTCGAACTCCCGATTCCCGAGAATTCTCTCTGGGTGGAGAGCAAGGGGTGAACTCTGCAATGCCGTTCCGATGGGTTTTCGATGCTCGAATCTGCAAAAGGTGAGCCAGAAACGGTACAAAAAAACAACTGGATCTCACCCTTAGGAGGGAGGGAGGGAGGAGGAGGAGGAGGAGGAGGAGGAGGAGGAGGAGGAGGAGGAGGAGGAGGAGGGGGGGAGGAGGAGGAGGAGGAGGATGAGGAGGAGGAGGGAAGAGGAGGAGGAGGAAGAGGAGGAGGAGGAGGAGGAGGAGGAGGAGGAGAAGGCGTATCGGCTGAGGGCCGCCACTGGGGATTGGAGGGCAGCCCTTCCCGCCGTGGCCTCACGCGTGGCCTTCGGCCCGCGCGCGCCATAGCCCGCGGACATCCGCGGCAACGCTGCCTGCTGGCGGCGCAGCGCACCCGCGGCCCAGCCGCGGCCACTGCGGCATCGCCGCGGTCGCGCCGCCATTCGAGAGGCGGCACTGGCGGCGTTCTCGGTCAAGAGAGCCCGCCTGGCACCGACGTGAAAGGAGAGCCCGCGGACAAGCGCGACTGCTCGTGAGGGCGGTCAGCGCTCGTGAGCTGCTCCAACGTCACCACAGCGCCCAGCAACCACGGCGCCAGTCCGACTTTGCAGAAGACATGGCTGGTACCTGGCAGTGTGCGTGTGGGCGACATGTACCAGAGCGGCACTGGACGTGCCGAAGCTGCAATGGCCACTACAACCAAAGGAGACGACGCCCTGCATCGCGGGGGCGACCGCCACAGCAGCAATCAGCAAGTGCTTCCACCCCGAGGTGGGCTACCCAGCCCGAACCCCTGGCGAAGAAACTCATTGCCAAGACACTACCTCTCCCGAAGAGCGATGCAGAAGCGCACAAGGTCTACGAAGTTCACGGCAAGCCTCCCACAGACCCAGCCGCGCAACGCCAGTACAAAGACGATATCAAGAGCCGCACATACGATGTTGCCAACCTAATCTGTGCGACCAGGCGGGCCAACAAGCCCTGCGACCAGGAGCTAATAGAAGTTGCATCACTCAAGTTCCTGATGGGACTCACCGAGAAGCGCAAGGACCAGATCCAGGCCCTCAAGGACAAGAAGACTACGTACAAGGAGAAACTTGCCAAGATTCGGGAAAGCATCAAAGAATTCAAGCAGCAAGAAAAACTGGTCGAGACGGAGATCGCCAAGACCGACGTCTGCATAGCCGAACTGGAGGATGCCCCAGACTCCGAGGACGAAGAGCCCGACGACGTGGCCCAGGACCATCAGGCAGCGGACGGCCCAGTTTCGCACAATGTGGCACCACCGCCACCCCCACCAGCAGCGCCTGGCAATCAAATGGCTCAGATACAAGCACAGCCCGCCATGCGGCAAAGTGTAATCAGCCAGCTGCTGGGATTCGTGCAGCCAGCCGCGGGGGCATGCATACAGGGCGTACCTGGGGCCCCCCCGCCCGTCACGGGCGCGGTCCTGCCACCGCCTCCAGCACATCTGATCCAGCAGATGCAGACTATCACGCAGGGCACTTTCCTTCCCCAGCAAGTTTTCAGCCAGCCTCAGCAGAACCAGCAAGTGCACCAGGGCACGCCGGCGAGGTCCAAGTCGGCCATGGGCCAAGCTTACATGGCGGCGAAAGGGAAAGGCAAGGACGCCAGCGCAGTGGGGTTTACCCTAGAGGGGGCGGTGGCCCCCATGGCAGTAGACCAGAAGGGAGCATCGCCTACAACGGCGAACCTTGCAGCGCCGCCCCCAGCCCAGGGGCCGGCGTACCCGCCGGCCCCGCTCCCTGGAGGGCCAGGCCCCCGCCAAGCCCAGCACGAGCTGACCCACGCCATTGCGGCAGCAGAGGCCGCTGGGATGGACCATCCGACCCCAGAGACGGGGGGCTACAAGGACCCAGCGACGATCAGGGAGCTACACGCCCAACTGGAGGCAGCAAGGAGAACGGGACCGAGCCAGGCGGCGGTCACCGTGCAGTCGTCTTCGACCCAGCAGGTCCCACCGACCCCGCCAGCAGACTCGCAACCAACCATAAGCTCACGGCTGCAGGGGTTGGACAGAGTTGTGCAGGCCGCCACGGGCGCCTTCTTCCAGAAGCAGCGCGAACTACAGGAGCAGGCGGAAGCAGCCAGAATACCATGCCCAACCTCCCCGCCCATAGCCCCCCTGCACCGCAGCTCGCCTACCGAGCACTCCGTGCCAACAGTAGTACCGAGTCCCAGCTCGCCGCCAGGGCAGGCAGTCCAAGGGCAGCCACCAGCGGTGCCATCTCCCACGGAGGTCGAGGTTCCCAGCCAGATGCCTTCACCGTCGGAGCCTACGCTGGTACGCAGCCCAGCCTTTGCCACAGCAGCGGGGTGTTCACCCACGGCGCCATTCCTCCCGGAAGCCTACGCGCCAGGTTTCCACTCCGCTCCGATTCAGCTGGCATCGCAGACTCAGCCAGATACCCAGGTTGCAGCACATCTGCCCCCAGCGCCAACAACGCCCGAGCGCCACCAGACAGCGGGTCTCAGCTCCACATCGCCAGCCGACCCAGCGCGCGGCCAGAACGCGCACGACTGGGGGCCGCTGGGGCAGCCACCAAGGAAGTCGGCGTGCGCACCAGGCACCATGAAGGACGACATCTGAACTTCCGCTCATCGGTTTCGTGGGGGGGCACCTTCTTCTGTTCGCGCGCCCAGGCGGCACGCGACGATGAAGAAGGAGATCAACATCTACCCCATCATCAGAATGAGCAGAGTGAGCCACCCGCCGCGAATTTTGAGGGATTCAAGGGGCAACAAGAGTCCCCCTCGCGTTTGGCTGGCCCACCAGAGCTCTCAACCCCGCATCGTATTGGCGCCCCGTGGGGCCCAGGGGGCCAGGGTGGAGCCAACAGTGCAACCGTCAGCCTGCCAGAGGCTGACTTCTTTGCTCATGCCGACCCTAACGCTGATGGGGAGGCTAATGCCAATTCGATAGGTAATTTCGCGGCTGCGGGGAAAAGCGCCCACGGCACTCAGGGGGCCCCCCCACCGCATGCTCAGATGAATTGCCAGGAGTATTTTGATTTGGGTTCTGGCGCGATGCCGCTGGAACCACAGGGCCTGAGGCGGCGTCTGCGGGGGAAGCAGGCGCCTCCGCAGATTTACAGGGGGGCCCGCAGGGCCCAGAATTATCACGGGGAGACTGCCATTGCATGTACCCTTCCGATCCCCCCCCTTCCCGACCCTCTTGGGGCTGGCCCCATCGTCGCCACGCAGCTGGACGAGGCCCGAAAGAACCGCGTCGCTGCCGCTCCGCACCCTGTTGCTTCGAGGAGCTGCCTGTTGGACTCTTGGCTCGATGTCAGAGGGGCCCTGGATTCCTATCCTATGGCGCTCAAGCATTGGCCTACGGTTCGCTTTAACGACACTATTCTGCAACCGCATACTAGGTACGCCTTAGCAAACACTAGCCCTGCCGATGCCCGCGAGCCCGAGAGGGCCTGGACATATGTAGACGGATCTCTCGACCTCAAATCGCCGGAGAATGGTGCTCGGGCCTTTGCTGTATTGCATCAGATCGGCGATCGCTACACTTGCCAAGGATATCTATCAGCTAAGAGCTTAGATTCTACAGCGTTTCCTTCGGATTCTTCCAGATGGACAAGTACCAGCATCGAGGTACACGGAGTCATATGGGCATTGTTATGGAGTCTCCAAGACCAGTGCAGCGCCCCTGTCTGCGTCATCTCGGACAATCTTGCTGTTCGGCGTCATAGGTGCAGAGAGGCCTGGCGGCCCATGACGCCCCCCAAGACCCCCGAGCAGCTAGCTGAGGATAAAGAAGCCATAGTCGCAGCCAGGAAAGCTAACCGCAAAGCGGGGAGACCTGAACACTATGCTGAAAAACCGGCCTTTCGGGTCCCTGGGGTTTCGTTTTGCCCTCCTGCCCTGGCCCCGTGGGGAAAAAGTGCCTGGAAACCTTTCCCCCTGGCTCGAGTTGATGCTGAGGACAGAGCCCTTGCGGGCCAGGTTCCCGGGCCAGTCGGCCAGCCTACCATGTACCTCTCCCCCAAGGTAGCCAGGCAGGTTGAGGCGGGGAACTTCCTGCTTCGCTCGGCGGTTTTCTTCCTCTTCGTCGCCCTCCACCTCGAAATCCCGGCTGTGTTGGAGCACGATGCTCCTCCCTCCCGTCGGGGGGCCCCTTCGGCGTGGTTGTTCTTCGTGCTGGAGGTTCTCATCGGACGGCCCGAGGTTGTGGGGGTCCTCACCGACCTTTGCCTTTTCGGGGCGCAGTCGATGAAGCCTACTCTCTTTCTTTCGGTTCACCTTGCGTCTTTTGGCATGGGAGCACGGGCTGCTCGGGGGGGCGGGAGGTGCTTCCACGGCCCCCGTGGCCATGTGACCCTTGCGGGCTTTGAGGGCTATTGGCAGTGGCGCACCTCTAGGGCTAAGGCGCACCCCCTGGGCATGTGCCGTCCTGCTGCCTCTGTTTTCCCTCTGGCCTTCCAGGGGAGTTGGCCTCTGGTCTCGGGTGCCCCTTCGGAGGAGGTCGAGCCAGACTTCATGGCCTTCTGGGGGCCCCTCGTTCCCTTCGTCGAGCGAGCTATGGGCAATGACTTTGCTCGCGTACTCTCTGGCCCAGAGCCCTAGCGGGCCCGAGGCAACATGGTGCGAGGCCTCGGTCCGCCCTTCCCCACTTGGGTGCCGGGACCCCGTCCCTGCCCTGGCAGGCTCCCGGGTTCACCGCATGCTCCGCGTGCTCTCCTACATTTTCCCTGCCCTTGTCCTTTCTCGTGTTCCTTTTCCTGGCGGGTGGCGCTTCGTGCAGATCATCCTGACTCCAAGTCCAAAAAAGAGGAGGAGGAGGAGGCGGAGGGTCCTTCACCCTCAGAAAACACCCAGGGTTTGGTGCCGACCGATCCTGCCCAAGGACAGGCGCGCCGGCGCCGGTCCTTGGGCGTCGGGTGACGGGGGGGCGATACGTTCAGGAGGGGAAAAAATCACACAGACACAATGAATCGTCGATTCCCCAGAAAATATGGGAAGATGTGGGGAGTGGGGGGGAGACGAAGACCCCCAAAAATATTGGAAAATATGGGGAATCCTTTCGATTTGTGTGTGTGTGTGTATTTGTGTGTCCCTGGGCCCCTTGATGCGTGGGCGGGGGGGCAGCGAAGGCTGCCGAGCACGGGCCCGTCGGGTCCCCCGAAGGGGGGGCCGGCAGGGCCCACAGGGGGGGGGGCCGGCAGGGCTCGAGGCGTCACCTTTTTCTCCCCCCCCTTCGGATGCACCTCCTGGGAGGTCAGATTCTGATCTAGCCCTGGTCCGAAGTCCGGCCTAATCCGGTTTAGTCCCGCCTAATCCGGTTTCATCCCGCTTAGCAATCCCGCTTAATCCGGCTTAATCCTGCTTAGTCCGAGGCCCACTCCGGCGTAACAGCTCCCAAATGGGGCTTAATCCTCCTTAATTTTTCCAACGGGAACTTCCCAGTAGTTGCCTCCTAACCCCCCTTCATTGTGTCGCGGGGAGGAGATGCCGACACCGCTGCTCGTCCTGAAGAGTCCTCGTCACCATGGTTGGACCCTGGGTCGAGGGTCGGTGTACCTTGAGATGCGGTTGCTGTTGTCTTTTCATAGTGGGCGTTTTCGCTTGGTTAAGGGCCTCGGGACCATCACAGATCGATCCAGCTCGAAAATTGGGACAGAAAGACGGGGCCCGGGGCTGTCGCCGTGATGTTCTTCGCGATGCTGCAGTTTTGCGCAACGGCGGATGTCAGAGAAAACATATTACCGACGTCGTGGTTTGTCTTGGAGAGTCCTCGCCACCACGCCCGCATTTGCCACGACATTTTGGTCACAACGCGTCCTGGAAGATGTCCGGGGAGCAGCGGCGTCGGCGCTTCTTGTCCCCATTAGAGCATGCGTTTGACGGCGCGCGCAGGGTGGCGGCGCGAGGGGGGTGCGCTCCTCTCTGGAAGCAGAGGCCTCCCTCGAGCCGGAAGGGCCCGGAGCCCTTCAAGGCGCCCTCTTAGAAGCTGGGGTATGGCTTCTGAGAAGCCCCCTTGGTTTTTTTGTCGGAGGCTTCCCCAGGCTTCTTGGAAGGCCCCCTCCCCCCCTCGCGCCGCCCCCTTGCGCGCCACGCAAATCGCCTGCTCGGCCAAGCCAAGAGATGGCGTACACACCGATCCGGGGCGGCCCAGGAAGGGCATGTGGCCAGGATATGCCGGGATCGGTGTCGGCGTACAGTTTGTTGCCCGAGACGTCCGAGGGTGTGATACTTGCAGTCCGTGGGTCCCCGGAGGTCTCGACCCCTTCACCCTCCTCCTCCTCCTCCTCCTCCTCCTCCTCCTCCTCCTCCTCCTCCCCAGGATCACCTCTCCGTCGCAGGTCCACTTTTGATGGCCTCAGGGCCCGCAGCTCCAGAGGCCTCCCGAGAGCATCGCGCCGCATCGTAGACGCACTGGCGATGCGGTGCGCTCCTTCAGTCGGGCATGTCCCTCTACAGGAGGGATATCCCCAAATAGTCAACAAAATAGTTTGTGTTTGCGGCAGGTTCGTGTCGCGTCGACGAGCGGCGACCCCGCCGCGGGCGATCAAGGTCCTAACGCCGACAGCGGCCCAGAATCGGCTGCAGTGGAGACCCACGCCAGGAAACGCCCTGCTTGCCTCCAGGAGGAGGAGGAGGAGGAGGAGGAGGAGGAGGAGGAGGAGGAGGGGTTTCTTGGGTGTCGGTGGTTTTGCGATGGAGAGAGCGTGAACAGTCCAGGGACGTCTTGGGGTCTCAGGGTGTTGGGTTTCTTGTGGAGGGTCTCTTGTGGAAGGGCCCCCACTGTGACATGTCGGGGAAACGTAAGACTCGAGTAAGCTGGAACTCGGGTTTGCCGAAGTTATTTGACGAGCGCGTCCCGGGTTTTGACGGTCCAGTTTTCCTGGGATGTCGGCAGCGGGAGTCCGCGTCAAATTTCAGATTGGGTCTCGTCATTTTCATGATGGCCCCGTCGGACCAACCCGTGTCCCCCGTACCCGTGTCTCACGTCTCCCCGAACATGGAGCGACCCGGCGATTTGGAAGGCGCCGAGCGTTCCAAGGTGGAACGATCTGTGCGGTGTCAGAAACCTACGCCGGGCCCTGAGGCCATCAAAAGTGGACCTGCGACGGGGAGGTGATCCTGAGGAGGGGGAGGAGGAGGCGGAGGAGCAGGAGGAGGAGGAGGAGGAGGAGGAGGAGGAGGAGGAGGGTGAAGGGGTCGAGACCTCCGGGGACCCACGGCGGGGTCGTGACGACACGAAGCTGCCGCATGTTTCGGCACGATGGTTTCGTGCCGTGGCCCGCTCCCCAGGGCAGAGGAGGAGGAGGGGGAGGAAGAGGAGCAATATAGGAATCACAATACATACGAATACTGATGCAAGTATTCTGCTAGTACGAATGCGAACAGTACTACGAATACGAGTACCAATACTAATCCACTTACTCACATTACTATTCCTAGTGTTAATACTAATACTACTACGAATAATGATATCATATTAATACTACTACGTTTTTCTTCTATTCGTATCAGTCGTAAGAACGTAGCAATAGTATACCACTAATACTGATACTACTAGTAGCAGTAAGCATACTACTGGTCATAAGAATATTACGAGCAAAATTATTAGTAGTAAGACTGACAATATGAATAAGCATAGTACGAGTACATGTGACAAACATAAATATAATAATACTCGTAATGAAACTAATAATTACAAGTGCTAAGACGAACACGAACAAATGACAATACGACGAACAATACCAATAATAATACGAGTTAGAAGACTACAAGTAATCAGGACAATGAGAAAAGCGAAGGAGGAGGAGGAGCAGAAGGAGGAGGTGGAAGATGCGGTTGAGGAGGACGAGGAGGAGGAGGCGGAGGAGGAGGAGGAAGAGGAGGAGGAGGGGGAGGAGGAGGAGGAGGAGGAGGAGGAGGAGGAAAAGGAGGAGGAAGAGGAGGAAGAGGATGAGGGACTACACGAACCTGCAGGCTGGCGCCGCAGAGCGCCACCCCCCCGAGGAGTACCCCGCGAACGCGATGCACCGGTACCTGCGGCGATCGGGGCGGGGGCCAATGGGGGTAGGCGGGGGAGGAGGAGGATGAGGAGTAGGAGGAGGAGGAGGAGGACGAGGAGGAGGAGGAGGAGGAGGAGGAGGACGAGGAGGAGGAGGCAAGGGAGGACTAGGTGCGCTCGCGTCATATCTGACGTCCTACCCCTCCCTCCCATCCCTTACCATGGCGCTGATTTTCTCTATCCGCGGACGCGTGTCGTAGCGGACCTGTGGCTCCGCGCGCGCGTGCGTAGTGGGTGGTGGTGCACGTGCGTGCGTGCGTGCGTGTGTGCGTGGTTGTCGTGTGGTGGTGGTGGTGGTGGTAGTGGTGGTGGTGGTGGTGGTGGTGGTGGTGATGGTGGTGGTGGTGGTGCTGGTGGTGGTGGTGGTGCTGGTGGTGGTGGTGGTGGGTACTGGTGCTGGTGCTGGTGGGTTGTGGTGGTGGTGGTGGTGGTGGTGGTGGTGGTGGCGGTGCGGCGCGGTGGTGGCGGGCGGATGGGCGCGCGAGAAAAAGGCCCGCGCTGGGGCGAGAACGCCATCCTGAACGACGGAGGCCAAACACCGATCCGAAAATGAGGCCCACGCTGCAGCGGGAGCACGATTCGGAACGATTCGGGAGCAGAAATGAGGCCGGCGCCTCAACGAGAGCAGCATTTTGGGGAAAAAATGACGCCGGCGCCTCAGCGAGAGTCGTTTCCCGGGATTTCCCGGGAATCTTGTGTGTAAAAAAACAGTAAGCGGAGGGTGCGCGGCCATCACCCGGACGCCATCAGGGGAAGAGGAGAGTATTTTCATATTGAGTAATTGTGGAGGAGGAGGAGGAGGAGGAGGAGGAGGAGGGGGTAAGGGGGAAGAGAAGGAGGAAAATGGGGGAGGAGGAGGATGGGGGAGGATGGGGAGCAAGGAGAGGGGGAGGATTAGTCGGGGGGAGGAGTTATCTTGCCCCACAGCAAGCGCAGGAGGATCTTTCGGGGATCGGTCCTCCTCCTCCTCCTCCTCCTCCTCATCCTCCTCCTCCTCCTCATCCTCCTCCTCCTCTCCCTCCTCCTCCCTCCTCCCTCCTCCCCCCTCCTCCCTCCTCCCTCCTCCTCCTCCTCCTCCTCCGTCTCCTCCTCCTAGTCCTCCTCTTGGATCGGTTTTCCTTATGAATGCTCCTCCCTGTCGCGCCCCCAGACATGTGACTCCCTCATCACTTCTGATCCTGAAGCTCGAACTTTGCAGCAGTTTCACGGATGGAGGGATGGCCGTTTTCGATATGTGTTTTTTTGCAAGAACTTCAAGGATGGAGGGCGGGCCGTTTTCAAAACGTGGCTCTCGTTTTGTAGCGCCGCGCGCATTCGTTTGAGCAAGGTACAAGAATTCTAAGGATTCGCATGGTCGAAGTCCCACGAACGGCGTTCTGGCAAGGTTTCGGATTGTCAGAGCCTAACGGTCATGTTGATTCGTGGTGTTGAAGTCCCAGGAATGGTGATCTGGCACGAGTCAGCAATGTCCGGTCGCAACAGTCACGTTGATTCGCGACGCTGAAGTCCCCGGAATTGTGTTCTGGTGCGACTGAGGACTCTCAAACGGTTGTCGTCCAATGGGGCATTCTTTCGCAATGACAGTACGTTCTTGTAGGGCCCAAGGAAGAGGGAATTTGGAGGGAGGATGTGTTGCAACATCGTTGATGCGTCTTGTCTTTACACTGGTCCTGCTACTCCTCGTTCTCCTCTTCCTTGTCCTCCTCTCTCCTCCTTCCTCCTCCCTCGTCCTCCTCGTCCTTCTCCTCCTCCTCCTCCTCCTCCTTCTCCTCATCGTTCTTCCTCCTCCTCCTTTGCCTCCCTTCTCTCCTCCCTCTTCCTCCTCATCCCCTTCCATCCTTTTCTTGTTACTTCTTCCTCCCTGTCGCACCCCTAGACGTGTCGGGAATTAGGACGGGCCAGACGTTTCGCTTGAGACTCGTCACTGGTGATCCTGAAGTTTGAGTTTCGCAGCAGTTTCAAGGAGGCTGGGGCGGCACGTTTTCAAAACATGGCTCTCGCTCTTCAGCGCCGCCCACGTTCGTTTTTAAAAGTCTGCAGCAGTTTCAAGATGGAGGGCGGCTGCTTTTCAAGGTGTGGCTCTCGCCCTGACGCCGCGCACATTCGTTCTAGCAGTTTGCAGCAGCTTCCAGGAACCAAAGGAGGAGGAGGAAAAGGAGGAGGAGGAGGAGGAGAAGGAGGAGGAGGAGGGAGGAGGAGGAGGAGGAGGAGGAAGAGGAGGTGGAGGAGGGAAACGTGGATGGTGAGGGGGAGGAGGAGGACGGAGGCAGGAGGGAGGAGGGAGGAGGACGAGGAGGGAGAGGAGGGAGGAGGGAGGGGCGCTTTAGCGTCGTGCACATTCCTTGGGCAAGTTTACAACAGTTTCCAGGCATCGTACCGCTGACGTCCCAAGAAAAGCCGTCCTGGCGCGGTTTAGGATTGCCAGGACGTTGCAGTCAGTTCGATTCGTTGTGTTGAAGTCCCAGGAGTGGTGCTCTGGCACGAATTAGAGTGCCAGGACGTCAAAGTCGCACCGACTCGCGGCGTTGAAGTCACAGGTATAGTTTTGGCACGATGGGGAGGGTTCTCAGACGGTCGTCTTCATCAAATGGGGCACTTTCTGCGATGAGATACATGCTAGACGCTTCGCGTAACCCCACCAGCCCATCCAGAAACAATGCCCAGGCGAGTTGCCCGCAGCAGGCATGTGGGGGATCACGCATTGGGGTAAAGACTGGGAAGTCGTCATGCCCCAAGAGGCCGAGGATGGAGGAGGAACCAAAGGAGGAGGAGGAGGAAAAGGAGGAGGAGGAGGAGGAGAAGGAGGAGGAGGAGGGAGAAGGAGGAGGAGAAGAAGGAGGAAGAGGAGGTGGAGGAGGGAAACGTGGATGGTGAGGGGGAGGAGGAGGAAGGAGGCAGGAGGGAGGAGGAGGAGGACGAGGAGGGAGAGGAGGGAGGAGGGAGGAGGGAGGAGGGAGGAAGAGGAGGAGGAGGAGGAGGATGAGGAGGAGGAGGAGGAGGAGGGCGAGCAGAAAAGGCTATGAAAGGCCAGAGGTATCTTGGATACCTCTCGGAGTCTTTTCGTATGTGTGTTCGAGAGCTTCTCGGAGTGCTCTTCGGGCGTCTCGGGGGTCCCTTGGAGTCCCTTGGTGCGTCTTGGGTGCCTTAAGAGGGCCTCTTGGGGTTCTCTTGAGTGCCTCTTGGGGGCATCTTGGGGGCCTTCGGGTGGCCTCCTGGTGCCTCCTGGGCCCTTCTTGGGGCCGTCTGGGGGCACCTTTGGGATCCTCGGGGGCCATCTTGGGGCCACCTTGGAGGAGATCGATCAAAGGAGGGGCTGTAGTAAATCAGCGCTGCCCCCCCCATGAGGCCAAGTGTGGCCAGCACCCGCGCAAAAAATCGATGCCTTCGGCCTCCTCGGCGGGGCGCCGCCGCCGTCGGTGCCTGCCCTGGCCCTTTCGGGTGTTGCGGGCCCTGGGTCCCGAGCTCCTCTGGGGGCCCCCACGAGCAGGAGGGCCGTTCGCAGGCCTAGAGGTTGACACCAACACCAATATCGGCGGTGTTCCTCCACCGTGGGAAGATGATCCCGATCTCGGTGATGGTGGTGATATTCTGGCTTCCCAGGCGGCCGGAAGATTACCACCAACACCGAGCTCCAGGATCGTCTTCCCCCGGTGGAGGCAACCCCCTTTTGTTGGTGTTGGTGCCCATTTCCAGGCCTTCAAGGGTCCCGAGCTCTTCTGGGGGCCCCCACGAACAGGAGGGCCGCGTCTCTCGCTGCTTCCTCCTCTCCCCTCCCCCCTCGCCCGCCGCTCCTCGACGGCAGTGAGTTCGGCAGCAGGAGCGCCGCCCCCGACCTCCTCCTCCTGCGAGGAGGAGGAGGAGGAGGAGGAGGAGGAGGAGGAGGAGGAGGAGGAGGAGGAGGGCGTTGGAGGGGGGGTGAGCTGGAGGCGGAGGAGGACGAGGGAAGTAGGAAGGATGGGAGGAGGAGGAGGCAGGAGGAGTAGGAGGAGTACGAGGCCGAGGACGAGGAGGAGGAGGAGTGGGAGGAGTTGGAGGGGGGTGAGCTGCAGGGGGGTGAGGAGGAGGAGGAGGAGGGAGGAGAGGCGGGAGGAGGAGGAGGAGGATGAGTTGGAGGTTGGAGTTTGGATGCAGGAGGAGGATGCATGAGGGAGGAGCGGTCGGATTTACAGCGGAGGAGACGGAGTATGAGGAGGTAGGGGGGAGGAGGGGGAGGGAGGAGGAGGAGAGGAGGAGGGAGGAGTATGAGGCGGCGGCAGTTCGGGAGGAGGAGGAGGAGGACCCCTCCTCCGATTCCGATCAGCGAGCACGTGCGTGCACCGTCCCAGCCTTTCCCCGCATGTCCCTCGGCCGCCGCTCTCCGCTGCGCTCCGCCTCGTCGTCCTGGCGGGCGAAGGGCGGCATTGGAGTGGGCCGGTCCGCCGTCGGGGGCGCCCGCCACAGGGCGAGTGGGAAGGCTGTGCTCCCGCGGAGGCTCGCGGGGGTGCAACCTTTCCAGCCGCCCTGGTACAGGCGTCCCCGACGGCGGCGCGAAGCTGAGTGCGCTTTCGTCGTGGCCAGGGCCGCAGCGGCTGCCCTCCTCCAAGGGGGGCTGCGCGAGGGCGCGGAGAGGATCGCGCGTCTCGCACACCGCGGGGCGCGCGCTTGCGCCACGCCAGGTGGCCCAGGAAGAATCCGGTCCAAGAATCTGTGCGGAGCTCCAGCTTTCTCTTCTGTTGGAGGAGGAGGAGGAGGAGGAGGACGAGGACGAGGACGAGGAGGAGGAGGAGGGGGAGGAGGAGGGGGAGGGGGAGGAGGAGGGGCAGGGGGAGGGGGGGGCGAAGATGATCAATCGATCCTTCGCGCGTCGCGGTCTGGGCCAGGGTGGATGTTCGTCTCCACGGGGCGGCGCGGGGGCGCGAAGATGATCGTGCGTCGCGCATCGCTGGGCGCGCTGCGCGACGTTGGGCGACTTGGGCTTTCCGCCCGCCCAGCCCGAGGCGCTGCTCCACCTTCGAGCTGCAGGTGCGCCGGGTCGCCAGCGCCGGCGTCGTCACCGCCGACTCCAGCTCGTCGGCCTCGCTGGCGGCTGCGGCGCAAGCGGTGCACGCAGTACGAAACCTTTTTCTTCCTCCTCGTCCTTCCTCCTCCCCTGTTCCGTCCTCCGCCCGCCTTGTCAGTGAGTCTTCCTTGTCGTGCCCCGAGACCTGCCGGTGGGCCGGGTTGGGCCTTCCGCCCGGCGCCCCCACCCACAACGTACGACCCTGAAGCTTGAAACCTGCAGCAGCTTCAAGGATGGAGGGGGGGAGTCGTGTTCAAGTGGAGTCGCTCGCCCCAGCGTCGCGCGCGCTTGTCGTGCAGGCTCGCAGCAGCTTCAAGAGTGGAGGGGGGGGGCCCCTTTGTTTGACATGGGGCATCTGCTCTGGCGCCACGCGGATGCACCCAAGGGATAACACATGTTACCCCTCCGCCTGCCCCCCCCCCCCGTAACAGTGACGCCCAAGCCCTGTCCGGGCGCGCGATCCCGGGCAGCCTGGGGCCTGTGGTGCACACGGGCAGTGCTGGTGCTGCGGTGCACAGTGCACGCGGGCGTGCATTATGGTGTGCGCCGGCAGTGCTGTGTACACCAGCGTTGTGGCGCACACAACTGTCGTTGCAGCAGCAGCTGTGGCGTACACAGGCATAGTGGGTGTGCGCAAGCATTGTGGTGTACACTTCACATGCCTTGTGGTGTCCAGAGGCGCCGTGACGTACACAATCGCTGTAGTGTGCAAAATCGCTATGATGTAAGCGAGAACTGTGGGCTATGATGAACGCGCGCATGTCTTCTTACTTGTTCCCTTCCTCCCTCTTCATTTTCGTCTTCATCGTCGTCCTCTTTGCGCGTACAGGACGCGGGCATTGTGGTGTACACAAGCGTTGTGGTGCACATAGGCCTTGTGGTGCACACGGGCGTTGTGTTTCACATTCGCTGTGGGCTCGAAATGTCCGAGCGTTCCTCGGGCCAGAAAACCAATAATGACAATCAGAGAACATAGCTCTGGTACATTCGGGCCCCCAACGATTTCCCGGACTTTGGTTGTGTTGGGGCCGTAGAGGTGTACATGCTGTTAGATGATGGCGTGCATCTTGGCAGTGCGCTTGGACAGAGAGCGAGCTGTCGACCCCATCGTGGGGCTCCTACTCCTCCTGGTCCTCCTGCTCCTCCTGCTGGTGCTGCTGTTCCTCCTGCTTCTCCTGCGTGAGCCTGCGTGTATTCCCTCGGCTGACGCCGTTCCGCGCGCCCCCAAACCGCGTGGTGTTCACGGGCGCCGCGGTGCGCGTAGTTACCATGACGCGCACAGTCGCTCTGGCGTGCGGGGGCGTTGCGGGCCCAAAATATCCGAGAGTTCCTTGTGCCAGAAAAACAGATAATCGCAATCGATTCGCATATTGACTTTGATACGCTCGGCCCCCGCTCGATTTTCCAGAGTTTGGCTCCGTCGGTACCTTCGGGTGTACACAAGCTTCGTGGTGTACGCCGGCACTGTGGTGCACAGGGGGTGCTGAAATAGCAGTCGTGGTGCACATAGGCGCCGTGGTGTGCACACGGTTGTTATGGTGTAGAGAATCGCCGTGGTGCGCACACATACCATTTCTGCAGCAGTTTTGGTGCGCAAATGCATTGTGATGTACAGAGTCCGTGTTGTGTGCGCAGGCATTGTGGGCTTGGACGACGACGATGCCGATGCCGATGCCGACGCCGACGCCGCCGACGACGACGACGACGACGATGACGACGACGACGACGCCGACGACGACGACGACGCCGACGCCGACGCCGACGGCGACGGCGACGGCGATGACGACGACGACGACGACGACGACGACGACGACGATGCCGATGCCGATGCCGATGTCGACGCCGACGCCGACGACGACGACGCCGACGACGACGACGCCGACGACAACGACGACGACGCCGACGCCGACGCCGACGGCGACGACGACGACGATGACGACGACGACGACGACGACGACGACGACGAGAACGACGACGACGACGACAACGACGACGACGACGACGACGAGGACGTAGGCGGCGCGCCTCGGTGGGTGCGCGCCGCGGCCCCCGTTACCGCTACCCCCCCCCCTGGATAACATGTGCTTTCCCCCAGGAATAACACCTAAGTCGGGCATGTCCCTCTACAGGAGGAACATTCAAAAATGATAAAAAATATTCGGGGGACGATTTTTCGACTGTTTTTGAATAGTTTGGCGTCTTCTCTGGATATTGTAATGGCCTCCGGCCAGTGCCGCCGATCCGGGGGGCTCCAGATTCGGTGATCTTCGCGGCTGTGTGGCCTCCTCCCTCCTCGATTCTTCTGGTCCTCTGTCTTCTCCTCTGGGGGGGTGCATGGAGCCGTCCTGGGGGGGTCCGGGAGGGTTCCGAGGGGAGGGTCCTGGGGGCGGTAGCGTCTAGGGGTCCCTGGCAGAGCCACCCCGGCGACCCCCCCCAAGCAGAGCTGAAG
>CAUYUJ010003265.1:0-57500 GCA_963575745.1 Prorocentrum cordatum
GGGGGGCCAGGGAAAGGATGTGGCAGGGTTGGCGCGAGCGGCGAGCGCGATGAGGGTGTCGAAGAGAGCCGTGTCAGGAACCCGTCGTTCTAAGTGCCGACGCTGGTGGAGTCCAGTCTGGATGCGGTGGAGTTGCGTCGGGGTGCGGTCCAGCTGTGACGATCCCCTCAAAAACTCTATCAACGCTGAGCTGAGTGGCTCCGCCATATAGCTTACGCTACCTAGCCCACGCCACAGACGAGCACGGTAACTTAACATATATGGCGCCAATATCGCACCACTTAGATTGCGCACCCCATCTATTACACCATGTGGCTTACACTACATATATTGCACCTCGTAGACTGCACCGCTTAGCTTGCACCATATTTTTTTATATATATATATATGGCACTACTTCTGTTGAACCACACATCTTGCACCGCACAGCAGGCTGGACTACACCGTTCGTGATCCACGCTGGCTAGCACTTGTTAGTGTGTACGTTTAGCAGGGAACGTCGCCCAACATCGGCTGCAGAGAGGGGGGCGGTTTTCGAGGGGAGACTGGAACGAAGAGACCTCACCAGGCAGCAGAGGAGCACAACGGAAAGAGCGAGGTACGAGTGATGACGTTCTCGGTGGGGCGAAGCCCGCCAACTTGCTCAAGGGGCCCCCCCACAAGCGGCCAAGAGGCCCCAAAGACGGCCCCAGAGAGGTCCAAGAGGGCTCCAAGACGGCCCAAGAGCGCTCTAAGAGAGCCCAAGTCCGCCCAAGACCATTCCAAGATGGCCTCAGATGTCCTCAAGACGGTCCAAGAGGGCTCCAAGACGGTCCCCGAGAGGGCCTCAGGAGGCCAAACACATGGATTTTCTTTAGCTTGTTGAGGATTTTAGGGTTCTCGCCTTCTCGGGCTTCCGACGGACCAAGACGGCCCAAGAGGCGCTGAGCATCGCCCAGAGACGGCCCCAGATGTCCGAAAGAGGGCTCCAAGACCCAAGAGGGCCTGGCCCCAAGACGGCCCAAGAAAGCCCCAAGACGGCTCAGGTGAGCCCGAAGCGGCTCCCACGAGAGCCCCAAGGCAGCCAAAGTCCCCTAAGACTGCCCAGAAGGGCCCCATGATTGCCCAAGATACCCCCAAGACGGCCCATAATGATCCCCAACATGGCCCAGAGAGGCCAAACCCGTCGATTACTGGATTCTTGTTTTATCTTTTGCACGCTCTTAACATCAAGACTCCTCAGTGCGGACGATGGTGTGAGCCCTCAGGCCCCATGACGGCACGTTGACGGACACAGCTTTGCCGCCAAGGCTCCCGCCTCCAGATGGCCCAGTGACGGGTATAGCTTGGACGCCAAGGTTCCTAAAAGCTCCACGGTGACTGTTATTTATTTTAAATGCCGAGTCGGTGACGTAATAATCGTATAATGCCAAGGCTCCCCAGGGCTCCCGATGACGTGAGAGGCTCTAAACGCCAAGGCTCCCCGTGCGAATGATGACGCGGAAAGCTTTTATCACCAAGGCTCCCACGAGCTCACAGTGACGTGACACGCTTTTGACACCGCGGCTCCAAAGAATGAACGGTGCCATGAGCCATATCGGGCAAGCTTCTGATGCCCAGGTTCTAATACGCCTACTCCGTGCAGGTACGGTGGCGTTCACCCCAAGGCGTCTCCTCACGCATGTCCCATGCCTGCCTATCGACCTTGAACGGTCTGGGCGCAGATTCCTACCCTTGAGGCTGTTTTTTGTTTGGGCCTCGCCTGAGAGCTGCGTGCGTGACGGCCGGCCCCAGTTGATGAGGCCGTTCCGATGATCCTCGCAGCACACGGTCGGAGGCCGTGCCCGCCTCGGCGGGCGCGGCGCGGGCATTCTACGGTGTGCAGCCCTCTTGCACGAGCGTTACTCTAACCTTTTTTGTTTTCTTTTCATCTTTTTTTTGTTATATTGGTGCCTGCTTAGAGCTTTTTGCTGCGAGGGGAGTTGATGGACACGCGCACGCCCCGCCACGTCTTTGCCTTGCGGGGCATTGGGCAGGGATGGGTGGGGCCAGGGAAAGGATTGGTTGGCTGGTTTAGGGCGAGCGGCGAGCGCGAGAGGGGGTCGAAGAGAGCCGTGTACGACAGCAGTCGTTTTCGAAGTGGCCGACGCTGGGGTGTCCAGTCTGGATGCGGTGGAGTTGCGTCGGGGTGCGCTCAAGCTGTGTCGATCCCTGAAAAAAAAAAAAAATAAAAAAAACATCTTTATTTTTTTTTCAACGCTGAGTGGCTCCGCTCTGGCAGGGCACGTGATTAGGACTAGCCTGCTTGGCAGAGCTGGAGCTCATCATTACCACAAGGCGACTCCTCGCACATGTCCCAGGCCTGCTTGTTCGCTTTGAATGGTCTGGGCCAGATATTCCGAAGGCCTCAGTTGCCTTGTGGCTGTTTCTGTTTGGGCTCTCGACTGAGGGCTGCGTGCGTGACGGCCGGCCCAGTTGATGAGGCCGTTCCGATGTATCCTCGCAGCACACCGGTCGGAGGCCGTGCCAGCACTCGGCGGGCGCGGCGCGGGCATTCTACGGTGTGCAGCCCTCTTGCGCGAGGCGTACTCAACCTTGGTGCCTGCACAGAGCCTTTTGCTGCGAGGGGGATGGACACGCGCACGCCCGCCGTCTTTGAGTGCCGACGCTGGTGGAGTTCAGTCTGGATGCGGTGGAGTTGCGTCGGGGTGCGCTCCAGCTGTGACGATCCTCTGAAACACTCTATCAACGCTGAGTGGCTCCGCTCTGGCAGGGCACGTGATTAGGACTAGCCTGCTTGGCAGAGCTGGAGCTCATCATTACCTCAAGGCGACTCCTCGCACATGTCCCAGGCCTGCCTGTCGACTTTGAGTGGTCTGGGCGCAGATATTCCGAATGCCTCAGTGCCCTTGAGGCTGTTTTTGTTTGTGCCTTGCCTGTGAGCTGCGTGCGTGACGGCCGGCCCCAGTTGATGAGGCCGTTCCGATGATCCTCGCAGCACACGGTCGGAGGCCGTGCCCGCCTCGGCGGGCGCGGCGCGGGCATTCTACGGTGTGCAGCCCTCTTGCACGAGGCGTACTCAACCTTGGTGCCTGCACAGAGCCTTTTGCTGCGAGGGGGAAGGACACGCGCACGCCCGCCGTCTTTGCCTCTGCGGGCATTGGGCAGGGATGGGGGGGATAGGGAAAGGATGTGGCAGGGTTGGCGCGAGCGGCGAGCGCGATGAGGGCGTCGAAGAGAGCCGTGTCAGACAGCCGTCGTTCTAAGTGCCGACGCTGGTGGAGTCCAGTCTGGATGCGGTGGAGTTGCGTCGGGGTGCGCTCCAGCTGTGACGATCCTCTCAAACACTCTATCAACGCTGAGTGGCTCCGCTCTGGCAGGGCACTTGATTAGGACTAGCCTGCTTGGCAGAGCTGGAGCTCATCCTTACCCCAAAGCGACTCCTCGCACATGTCCCAGGCCTGCCTGTCGACTTTGAGTGGTCTGGGCGCAGATATTCCGAATGCCTCAGTGCCCTTGAGGCTGTTTTTGTTTGTGCCTTGCCTGAGAGCTGCGTGCGTGACGGCCGGCCCCAGTTGATGAGGCCGTTCCGATGATCCTCGTAGCACACGGTCGGAGGCCGTGCCCGCCTCGGCGGGCGCGGCGCGGGCATTCTACGGTGTGCAGCCCTCTTGCACGAGGCGTACTCAACCTTGGTGCATGCACAGAGCCTTTTGCTGCGAGGGGGAAGGACACGCGCACGCCCGCCGTCTTTGCCTCTGCGGGCATTGGGCAGGGATGGGGGGGCCAGGGAAAGGATGTGGCAGGGTTGGCGCGAGCGGCGAGCGCGATGAGGGCGTCGAAGAGAGCCGTGTCAGACAGCCTTCGTTCTAAGTGCCGACGGCTGGTGGAGTTCCATTCCTGGATGCGGTGGAGTTGCGTCGGGGTGCGCTCCAGCTGTGACGATCCTCTGAAACACTCTATCAACGCTGAGTGGCTCCGCTCTGGCAGGGCACTTGATTAGGACTAGCCTGCTTGGCAGAGCTGGAGCTCATCATTACCTCAAGGCGACTCCTCGCACATGTCCCAGGCCTGCCTGTCGACTTTGAATGGTCTGGGCGCAGATATTCCGAATGCCTCAGTGCCCTTGATGTTGCTTCCTTTTGTGCCTTGCCTGAGACCTGCGTGCGTGACGGCCGGCCCCAGTTGATGAGGCCGTTCCGATGACCCTCGCAGCACACGGTCGGAGGCCGTGCCCGCCTCGGCGGGCGCGGCGCGGGCATTCGCCCTCTCGCACGAGGCGTACTCAACCTTGGTGCCTGCACAGAGACTTCTGCTGCGAGGGGGATGGACACGCGCACGCCCGCCGTCTTTGCCTCTGCGGGCATTGGGCAGGGATGGGGGGGCCAGGGAAAGGATGTGGCAGGGTTGGCGCGAGCGGCGAGCGCGATGAGGGCGTCGAAGCGTGCCGTGTCAGACAGGCGTCGTTCTAAGTGCCGACGCTGGTGGAGTCCAGTCTGGATGCGGTGGAGTTGCGTCGGGGTGCGCTCCAGCTGTGACGATCCTCTCAAACACTCTATCAACGCTGAGTGGCTCCGCTTTGGCAGGGCACTTGATTAGGACCAGCCTGCTTGGCAGAGCTGGAGCTCATCATTACCCCAAGGCGACTCCTCGCACATGTCCCAGGCCTGCCTGTCGACTTTGAATGGTCTGGGCGTAGATATTCCGAGTGCCTCAGTGCCCTTGATGTTGCTTTCTTTTGTGCCTTGCCTGAGAGCTGCGTGCGTGACGGCCGGCCCCAGTTGATGAGGCCGTTCCGATGATCCTCGCAGCACACGGTCGGAGGCCGTGCCCGCCTCGGCGGGTGCGGCGCGGGCATTCTACGGTGTGCAGCCCTCTCGCACGAGGCGTACTCAACCTTGGTGCCTGCACAGAGACTTCTGCTGCGAGGGGGATGGACACGCGCACGCCCGCCGTCTTTGCCTCTGCGGGCATCGGGCAGGGATGGGGGGGCTAGGGAAAGGATGTGGCAGGGTTGGCGCGAGCGGCGAGCGCCAGGAGGGCGTCGAAGAGAGCCGTGTCAGACAGCCGTCGTTCTAAGTGCCGACGCTGGTGGAGGCCAGTCGGGGTGCGGTGGAGGTGCGTCGGGGTGCGCTCCAGCTGTGACGATCCCCTCAAACACTCTATCAACGCTGAGCTGAGTGGCTCCGCCATATGGCTTGCACCACCTAGCTCACGCCACATAGACGAGCACATTAGCTCCACATATATGGCACCACATATCTTATGTTGTATGGCATATATTGCACCACTTAGATTGCGCACCACATATATTGCACCATGTAGCTTATTGCACCACGTAGATTGCACCGCATAGCTTGCACCACATATACTGCACTACATCTATTGAACCACACATCTTGCACCGCACAGCAGGCTGGACTACACCGTTCGTGATCCACGCCGGCTAGCACTTGTTAGTATGTAAGTTTAGCAGGGGAAGTCGCCCAACATCGGCTGCAGAGAGGGGGGCGGTTTTCGAGGGGTGACTGGAACGAGGAGGGGCTTGGAGTCCTATTGGGACGCCTTGGGGCTCTCTTGGCATGCCCGACGGCCTCTTGGGGCGTCTTGGGTGCCCCTGGGTGGCCTCTTGGAGCCTCTTGGGGGTCTCTTGGGAGCCTCTTGGAGGCATCTTGGGGGCATCGTGGGGGCCTCCTGGGCATCTCTTGGGGCCGTCTTGGGGCACACGGTCGGAGGCCGTGCCCGCCTCGGCGGGCGCGGCGCGGGCATTCTACGGTGTGCAGCCCTCTTGCACGAGGCGTACTCAACCTTGGTGCCAGCACAGAGCCTTATGCTGCGAGGGGGATGGACACGCGCACGCCCGCCGTCTTTGCCTCTGCGGGCATTGGACAGGGATGGGGAGGCCAGGGAAGGGATGTAGCAGGGTTGGCGCGAGCGGCGAGCGCGATGAGGGCGACGAAGAGAGCCGTGTCAGACAATCGTCGTTCTAAGTGTCGACGCTGATGGAGGCCAGTCGGGATGCTGTTCCGGTGCGTCGGGGTGCGCTCCAGCTGTGACGATCCTCTCAAACGCTCTATCAACGCTGAGTGGCTCCGCTCTGGCAGGGCACTTGATAAGGACCAGCCTGCTTGGCAGAGCTGGAGCTCATCATTACCTCAAGGCGACTCCTCGCACATGTCCCAGGCCTGCCTGTCGACTTTGAATGGTCTGGGCGCAGATATCAGGCGCTCTAAGGTGCCCTTGGTGTTTGCTTCGGTCCAGGCCTCGCCTAGAGCTGCGTGCGTGACTGCCGGCCCAGTTGATGGAAGGCCGTTCCGATGATCCTCGCACACACTGTCGGAGGCCGTGCCCGCGCCGCCTTGCTGGCGGGCGCGGCGCGGGCATTCTAACGGTGTGCAGTCCCTCTCGCACGAGGCGTACTAAACCTTGGTGCCTGCACAGAGACTTCTGCTGCGAGGGGGATGGACACGCGCACGCCCGCCGTCTTTGCCTCTGCGGGCATTGGGCAGGGATGGGGAGGCCAGGGAAGGGACGTGGCAGGGTTGGCGCGAGCGGCGAGCGCGAGGAGGGCGTCGAAGAGAGCCGTGTCAGACAGCCGTCGTTCTAAGTGTCGGCGCTGGTGGAGGCCAGTCGGGGTGCGGTGGAGGTGCGTCGGGGTGCGCTCCAGCTGTGACGATCCCCTCAAACACTCTATCAACGCTGAGCTGAGTGGCTCCGCCATATAGCTTACGCTACCTAGCCCACGCCACAGACGAGCACGGTAGCTCCACATATATATGGCACCACATATCGTAGATGGTACTATTGCACCACTTAGATTGCGCACCCCATCTATTGCACCATGTGGCTTACACTACATATATTGCACCACGTAGATTGCACCGCATAGCTTGCACCATATATATATATATATATAAAAATATATGTATATATATGTTTATATATACATATATAGATGTATATATATGTATAGAGATACGGACAGCCCCCCCAGCACCCATTCTTCGTCTTTTTTCTTTCCACGTTGTCTTTCGCATCCCTTCCTCCGCTCCCCTTTTTGTTCTCTGTCCCGTTGTCCTCCGTCCTCCTTGCCGTCCTCTCTCTCTCTCTCTCGTTTGCCACTTCTCCCCATGGGGGCTGCGGGCGCCTTTTTCGTCGCCTCCGCGTAGGGGAGACCAACGCTTGAAGGGGCGCCATCCTCCACACAGGAACCTATGATTTAATATGGATTTCTCTCACAGAGGAGGAGGAGGGGGAGGAGGATCAGGGGGGAGACAAATATGGAGGGGGGACAGCGAAAGAGAGAGAGAGAGAGAGAGAGGGGAGACTCGAGGGAGCAGCGATCCCTGTGACACCACAATGTTTGCGACGCCTGGGGGCCCCAAACCTCATGATTTCATTTGGATTTGTGGGATTTCTGGGGTGAAAATCCCAGAAGCCCCATGATTTCATTTGGATATGTTTTGGATTTTTGGGATTTTTGGCCCTCCAGCAAAATCAGCTCAGGGGCCCCTCAGGGGTCAGAGTCCAAAACATCCAAATGAATCCACAGGTTTCGCGATGTCAGGGTGCCCCAAACCCTATGGTTTCATTTGGATTTTTTGAATTTCTGGGATGGGAAATCACAGAAACCTAATGATTTCATTTGGATGTTTAGGATTTTTGGGATTTTGCTGCCTTCCAGCAAAACTCAGCACAAGTGGGCCCAGACCCTCCCAAATCCAAAACATCACAACAATCACAATGAGTTTATAGGGATTCTGGGATTCTCATCCCAGAAATCCAAAAAATCCAAATGAATTCGTAGGGTTCGGGGCACCCTGATATCGCGAAACTTGTGAATTCATTTGGATGTTTTGGATTCTGACCCCTGAGGGGCTCCTGAGCTGATTTTGCTGGACGGCAGAAAATCCCCAAACTCACAAGCATCCAAATGAAATCATAGGGTTTCTGGGATTCTCATCCCAGAAATCCAAAACATCCATATGACATCATGAGGTTTGGGGCACCCTGACATCGCGAAACCTGTGAATTCATTTGGATGTTTTGGATTCTGACCCCTGAGGGGCTCCGGGGCTGATTTTGCTTGAGGGCAGAAAATCACAAACATCCCAAACATCCAAATGAAATCATAGGGTTTCTGGGATTCTCATCCCAGAAATCCAGAACATCCCAATGAAATAACATGGTTTGGGCCCCCCCGGCGTCGCAAACATTGTGGTGTCACAGGGATCGCTGCTCCCTCGAGTCTCTCTCCCCCTCTCTCTCTCTCTCTTTCGCTGTCCCCCTCCATATTTGTCTCCCCCCTGATCCTCCTCCCCCTCCTGCTCCTGTGTTAGAGAAATCCATATTTAATCATAGGGTGTGGGGGCACTGGCGTGTCTGGGGGAGGGTCCCTGCAAGCCTTGGTCTTCCTGTGTGGAGGATGGCGCCCCTTCAAGCGTTGGTCTCCCCTGCGCGGAGGCGACGAAAAAGGCGCCCGCAGCCCCCATGGAGAGAAGTGGCAAGCGAGAGAGAGAGAGAGGACGGCAAGGAGGACGGAGGACAACGGGACAGAGAACAAAAAGGGGAGCGGAGGAAGGGATGCGAAAGACAACGTGGAAAGAAAAAAGACGAATAATGGGCTACGGAAACGGGAGGATGAGAGAGCGAGGGGGGGAGAGAGAGAGAGAGAGAGAGAGAGAGAGCGAGAGAGAGAGAGAGAGAGAGGGATAGAGAGAGAGAGAGAGAAACGAGGCGCAAGGGGATGCCATGTGGGGTGGGTGGGAGGGAGAAGGGGGGAGGAAGGAAGGGGAAGGCAAAGGATGATTGGGATGGGGTTGGGAGATGGACGACGCTAATTGAAAATAAGCATTAATAGGAAGAGTCTCGGGCGAGCTGTGCAACAGGCCCAGGCGCACCAGCCCCCCCCCGAAAAAAAAAAAAAAATGGGGGAGCCAGCGGGTGCTGTGGGTGCAGTGGGTGCCCCCAGGCTTCGCAAACATTGTGATTTCACAGGGATCGCTGCTCCCTCGAGTCTCCCCCCTTTCGCTCTCTCTCTGTCCCCCTCCGCCTCTGTCTCCCTCCTTCTCCTCTTCCTCCTCCTCCTTCTATAAGCAGAGACAAAGTGTGTGAGAGGGAGAGAGAGAGAGAGAGAGTGAACCGTTCAACGACCGATGCAAAATGAATGGGTGCTGGGGGGGATGCGCTAATATATATATATATATATATCTCTCTCTCTCTCTCTCTCTCTCTGGCACTACTTCTGTTGAACCACACATCTTGCACCGCACAGCAGGCTGGACTACACCGTTCGTGATCCACGCTGGCTAGCACTTGTTAGTGTGTACGTTTAGCAGGGAACGTCGCCCAACATCGGCTGCAGAGAGGGGGGCGGTTTTCGAGGGGAGACTGGAACGAGGAGGGGGAACCGGCCTTGGAAAACACTAAAGAGAGCTCACCAGGCAGCAGAGGAGCACAACGGAAAGAGCGAGGTACGAGTGATGACGTTCTCGGTGGGGCGAAGCCCGCCAAATTGCTCAAGGGGCCCCCCCACAAGCGGCCAAGAGGCCCCACAGACGGCCCCAGAGAGGTCCAAGAGGTCTCCAAGACGGCCCAAGAGCGCTCTAAGAGAGCCCAAGGCCGCCCAAGAGCATTCCAAGATGGCCTCAAATGTCCTCAAGACGGTCCAAGAGGGCTCCAAGACGGTCCCCGAGAGGGCCTCAGGAGGCCAAACACATGGATTTTCTTTAGCTTGTTGAGGATTTTTAGAGTTCTCGCCTTCTCGGGCTTCCGACAGACCAAGACGGCCCAAGAGGCGCTGAGCATCGCCCAGAGACGGCCCCAGATGTCCGAAAGAGGGCTCCAAGACCCAAGAGGGCCTGGCCCCAAGACGGCCCAAGAAAGCCCCAAGACGGCTCAGGTGAGCCCGAAGGGGCTCCCACGAGAGCCCCAAGGCGGCCAAAGTCCCCTAAGACTGCCCAGAAGGGCCCCATGACTGCCCAAGATACCCCCAAGACGGCCCATAATGATCCCCAACATGGCCCAGAGAGGCCAAACCCGTCGATTACTGGATTTTTGTTTTATCTCGTGCACGCTCTTAACACCAAGACTCCTCAGTGCGGACGATGGTGTGAGCCCTCAGGCCCCATGACGGCACGTTGACCGACACAGCTTTGCCGCCAAGGCTCCCGCCTCCAGATGGCCCAGTGACGGGTATAGCTTGGACGCCAAGGTTCCTAAAAACTCCAGGTGACAGAATCTTATTTTAAATGCCGAGTCGGTGACGTAATAATCGTATAATGCCAAGGTTCCCCAGGGCTCCCGATGACGTGAGAGGCTCTAAACGCCAAGGCTCCCCGTGCGAACGATGACGCGGAACGCTTTTATCACCAAGGCTCCCACGAGCTCACAGTGACGTGACACGCTTTTGACACCGCGGCTCCAAATAATGAACGGTGCCATGAGCCATATCGGGCAAGCTTCTGATGCCGCCCTTTCCGT
Organism: Prorocentrum cordatum; assembly: GCA_963575745.1. Lineage (NCBI taxonomy): Eukaryota > Dinophyceae > Prorocentrales > Prorocentraceae > Prorocentrum > Prorocentrum cordatum. The sequence continues at coordinate 10,462 of CAUYUJ010003265.1, forward strand.
TCCCAGGCCACCCCAGGTTCTAATACGCCTACTCCGTGCAGGCACGGTGGCGTTCGCCCCAAGGCGTCTCCTCACGCATGTCCCATGCCTGCCTATCGACCTTGAACGGTCTGGGCGCAGATTCCTACCCTTGAGGCTGTTTTTTGTTTGGGCCTCGCCTGAGAGCTGCGTGCGTGACGGCCGGCCCCAGTTGATGAGGCCGTTCCGATGATCCTCGCAGCACACGGTCGGAGGCCGTGCCCGCCTCGGCGAGCGCGGCGCGGGCATTCTACGGTGTGCAGCCCTCTCGCACGAGGCGTACTCAACCTTGGTGCCTGCATAGAGCCTTTTGCTGCGAGGGGGATGGACACGCGCACGCCCGCCGTCTTTGCCTCTGCGGGCACTGGGCAGGGATGGGGGGCCAGGGAAAGGATGTGGCAGGGTTGGCGCGAGCGGCGAGCGCGATGAGGGCGTCGAAGAGAGCCGTGTCAGGCAGCCGTCGTTCTAAGTGCCGACGCTGGTGGAGTTCAGTCTGGATGCGGTGGAGTTGCGTCGGGGTGCGCTCCAGCTGTGACGATCCTCTGAAACACTCTATCAACGCTGAGTGGCTCCGCTTTGGCAGGGCACTTGATTAGGACCAGCCTGCTTGGCAGAGCTGGAGCTCATCATTACCTCAAGGCGACTCCTCGCACATGTCCCAGGCCTGCCTGTCGACTTTGAATGGTCTGGGCGCAGATATTCCGAATGCCTCAGTGCCCTTGAGGCTGTTTTTGTTTGTGCCTTGCCTGAGAGCTGCGTGCGTGACGGCCGGCCCCAGTTGATGAGGCCGTTCCGATGATCCTCGCAGCACACGGTCGGAGGCCGTGCCCGCCTCGGCGGGCGCGGCGCGGGCATTCTACGGTGTGCAGCCCTCTTGCACGAGGCGTACTCAACCTTGGTGCTTGCACAGAGACTTCTGCTGCGAGGGGGATGGACACGCGCACGCCCGCCGTCTTTGCCTCTGCGGGCATTGGGCAGGGATGGGGGGGCCAGGGAAGGGACGTGGCAGGGTTGGCGCGAGCGGCGAGCGCGATGAGGGCGTCGAAGAGAGCCGTGTCAGACAGCCGTCGTTCTAAGTGCCGACGCTGGTGGAGTTCAGTCTGGATGCGGTGGAGGTGCGTCGGGGTGCGCTCCAGCTATGACGATCCTCTCCACACTCTATCAACGCTGAGTGGCTCCGCTCTGGCAGGGCACTTGATTAGGACCAGCCTGCTTGGCAGAGCTGGAGCTCATCATTACCTCAAGGCGACTCCTCGCACAAGTCCCAGGCCTGCCTGTCGACTTTGAATGGTCTGGGCGCAGATATTCCGAATGCCTCAGTGCCTTTGAGGCTGTTTTTGTTTGTGCCTTGCCTGAGAGCTGCGTGCGTGACGGCCGGCCCCAGTTGATGAGGCCGTTCCGATGATCCTCGCAGCACGGTCGGAGGCCGTGCCCGCCTCGGCGAGCGCGGCGCGGGCATTCTACGGTGTGCAGCCCTCTCGCACGAGGCGTACTCAACCTTGGTGCCTGCACAGAGCCTTATGCTGCGAGGGGGATGGACACGCGCACGCCCGCCGTCTTTCCCTCTGCGGGCATTGGGCAGGGATGGGGGGCCAGGGAAACGATGTGGCAGGGTTGGCGCGAGCGGCGAGCGCGATGAGGGCGTCGAAGAGAGCCGTGTCAGACAGGCGTCGTTCTAAGTGCCGACGCTGGTGGAGGCCAGTCTGGGTGCGGTGGAGTTGCGTCGGGGTGCGCTCCAGCTGTGACGATCCTCTCAAACACTCTATATCAACGCTGAGCTGAGTGGCTCCGCCATATGGCTTGCACCACCTAGCTCACGCCACATAGACGAGCACATTAGCTCCACATATATGGCACCACATATCTTATAGTGTATGGCATATATTGCACCACTTAGATTGCTCACCACATATATTGCACCATGTAGCTTATTGCACCACGTAGATTGCACCGCATAGCTTGCACCACATATACTGCACTACATCTATTGAACCACACATCTTGCACCGCACAGCAGGCTGGACTACACCGTTCGTGATCCACGCCGGCTAGCACTTGTTAGTGTGTAAGTTTAGCAGGGAACGTCGCCCAACATCTGCTGCAGAGAGGGGGGCGGTTTTCGAGGGGTGACTGGAACGAGGAGGGGCTTGGAGTCCTATTGGGACGCCTTGGGGCTCTCTTGGCATGCCCGACGACCTCTTGGGGCGTCTTGGGTGCCCCTGGGTGGCCTCTTGGAGCCTCTTGGGGGTCTCTTGGGAGCCTCTTGGAGGCATCTTGGGGGCATCGTGGGGGCCTCCTGGGCATCTCTTGGGGCCGTCTTGGGGCACACGGTCGGAGGCCGTGCCCGCCTCGGCGGGCGCGGCGCGGGCATTCTACGGTGTGCAGCCCTCTTGCACGAGGCGTACTCAACCTTGATGCCTGCACAGAGCCTTCTGCTGCGAGGGGGATGGACACGCGCACGCCCGCCGTCTTTGCCTCTGCGGGCATGGGCAGGGATGGGGAGGCCAGGGAAGGGACGTGGCGGGGTTGGCGCGAGCGGCGAGCGCGATGAGGGCGTCGAAGAGAGCCGTGTCAGACAGCCGTCGTTCTAAGTGCCGACGTTGGTGGAGGCCAGTCGGGGTGCGGTGGAGGTGCGTCGGGGTGCGCTCCAGCTGTGACGATCCTCTGAAACACTCTATCAACGCTGAGTGGCTCCGCTCCGGCAGGGCACGTGATTAGGACTAGCCTGCTTGGCAGAGCTGGAGCTCATCATTACCCCAAGGCGACTCCTCGCACATGTCCCAGGCCTGCCTGTCGACTTTGAATGGTCTGGGCGCAGATATTCCGAATGCCTCAGCGCCCTTGAGGCCGTTTTTGTTTGGGCCTCGCCTGAGAGCTGCGTGCGTGACGGCCGGTCCCAGTTGATGAGGCCGTTCCGATGATCCTCGCAGCACACGGTCGGAGGCCATGCCCGCCTCGGCGGGCGCGGCGCGGGCATTCTACGGTGTGCAGCCCTCTCGCACGAGGCGTACTCAACCTTGGTGCCTGCACAGAGCCTTATGCTGCGAGGGGGATGGACACGCGCGCGCCCGCCGTCTTTGCCTCTGCGGGCATTGGGCAGGGATGGGGGGGCCAGGGAAGGGATGGGGCAGGGTTGGCGCGAGCGGCGAGCACGAGGAGGGCGTCGAAGAGAGCCGTGTCTGACAATCGTCGTTCTAAGTGTCGACGCTGGTGGAGTTCAGTCTGGATGCGGTGGAGGTGCGTCGGGGTGCGCTCCAGCTATGACGATCCTCTCCACACTCTATCAACGCTGAGCTGAGTGGCTCCGCCATATAGCTTACGCTACCTAGCCCACGCCACATAGACGAGCACGGTAGCTCCACATATATGGCACGACATATCGTATATGGTAATATTGCACCACTTAGATTGCGCACCCCATCTATTACACCATGTGGCTTACACTACATATATTGCACCACGTAGATTGCACCGCATAGCTTGCACCATATATATATATATATATATATACACATATTGCACTACTTCTATTGAACCACACATCTTGCACCGCACAGCAGGCTGGACTACACCGTTCGTGATCCACGCTGGCTAGCACTTGTTAGTGTGTAAGTTTAGCAGGGAACGTCGCCCAACATCTGCTGCAGAGAGGAGGGCGGTTTTCGAGGGGAGACTGGAACGAGGAGGGGGAGCCGGCCTTGGAAAACACTAAAGAGACCTCACCAGGCAGCAGAGGAGCACAACGGAAAGATCGAGGTACGAGTGATGACGTTCTCGGTGGGGCGAAGCCCGCCAAATTGCTCAAGGGGCCCCCCCACAAGCGGCCAAGAGGCCCCAAAGACGGCCCCAGAGAGGTCCAAGAGGGCTCCAAGACGGCCCAAGAGCGCTTTAAGAGAGCCCAAGGCCGCCCAAGAGCATTCCAAGATGGCCTCAGATGTCCTCAAGACGGTCCACGAGGGCTCCAAGACGGTCCCCGAGAGGGCCTCAGGAGGCCAAACACATGGATTTTCTTTAGCTTGTTGAGGATTTTTAGGGTTCTCGCCTTCTCGGGCTTCCGACGGACCAAGACGGCCCAAGAGGCGCTGAGCATCGCCCAGAGACGGCCCCAGATGTCCGAAAGAGGGCTCCAAGACCCAAGAGGGCCTGGCCCCAAGACGGCCCAAGAAAGCCCCAAGACGGCTCAGGTGAGCCCGAAGGGGCTCCCACGAGAGTCCCAAGGCGGCCAGAGTCCCCTAAGACTGCCCAGAAGGGTCCCATGACTGCCCAAGATACCCCCAAGACGGCCCATAATGATCCCCAACATGGCCCAGAGAGGCCAAACCCGTCGATCACTGGATTTTTGTTTTATCTCGTGCACGCTCTTAACACCAAGACTCCTCAGTGCGGACGATGGTGTGAGCCCTCAGGCCCCATGACGGCACGTTGACCGACACAGCTTTGCCGCCAAGGCTCCCGCCCCCAGATGGCCCAGTGACGGGTATAGCTTGGACGCCAAGGTTCCTAAAAACTCCAGGTGACAGAATCTTATTTTAAATGCCGAGTCGGTGACGTAATAATCGTATAATGCCAAGGCTCCCCAGGGCTCCCGATGACGTGAGAGGCTCTAAACGCCAAGGCTCCCCGTGCGAATGATGACGCGGAAAGCTTTTATCACCAAGGCTCCCACGAGCTCACAGTGACGTGACACGCTTTTGACACCGCGGCTCCAAAGAATGAACGGTGCCATGAGCCATATCGGGCAAGCTTCTGATGCCCAGGTTCTAATACGCCTACTCCGTGCAGGTACGGTGGCGTTCACCCCAAGGCGTCTCCTCACGCATGTCCCATGCCTGCCTATCGACCTTGAACGGTCTGGGCGCAGATTCCTACCCTTGAGGCTGTTTTTTGTTTGGGCCTCGCCTGAGAGCTGCGTGCGTGACGGCCGGCCCCAGTTGATGAGGCCGTTCCGATGATCCTCGCAGCACACGGTCGGAGGCCGTGCCCGCCTCGGCGGGCGCGGCGCGGGCATTCTACGGTGTGCAGCCCTCTTGCACGAGGCGTACTCAACCTTGGTGCCTGCATAGAGCCTTTTGCTGCGAGGGGGATGGACACGCGCACGCCCGCCGTCTTTGCCTCTGCGGGCATTGGGCAGGGATGGGGGGGCCAGGGAAAGGATGTGGCAGGTTTGGCGCGAGCGGCGAGCGCGATGAGGGCGTCGAAGAGAGCCGTGTCCGACAGCCGTCGTTCTAAGTGCCGACGCTGGTGGAGTCCAGTCTGGATGCGGTGGAGTTGCGTCGGGGTGCGCTCCAGCTGTGACGATCCTCTCAAACACTCTATCAACGCTGAGTGGCTCCGCTCTGGCAGGGCACGTGATTAGTACTAGCCTGCTTGGCAGAGCTGGAGCTCATCATTACCTCAAGGCGACTCCTCGCACATGTCCCAGGCCTGCCTGTCGACTTTGAATGGTCTGGGCGCAGATATTCCGAATGCCTCAGTGCCCTTGAGGCTGTTTCTGTTTGTGCCTCGCCTGAGAGCTGCGTGCGTGACGGCCGGCCCCAGTTGATGAGGCCGTTCCGATGATCCTCGCAGCACACGGTCGGAGGCCGTGCCCGCCTCGGCGGGCGCGGCGCGGGCATTCTACGGTGTGCAGCCCTCTTGCACGAGACGTACTCAACCTTGGTGCCTGCACAGAGCCTTTTGCTGCGAGGGGGATGGACACGCGCACGCCCGCTGTCTTTGAGTGCCGACGCTGGTGGAGTCCAGTCTGGATGCGGTGGAGTTGCGTCGGGGTGCGCTCCAGCTGTGACGATCCTCTCAAACACTCTATCAACGCTGAGTGGCTCCGCTCTGTCAGGGCACTTGATTAGGACTAGCCTGCTTGGCAGAGCTGGAGCTCATCATTACCTCAAGGCGACTCCTCGCACATGTCCCAGGCCTGCCTGTCGACTTTGATGGTCTGGGCGCAGATATTCCGAATGCCTCCGTGCCCTTGAGGCTGTTTTGTTTGTGCCTCGCCTGAGAGCTGCGTGCGTGACGGCCGGCCCCAGTTGATGAGGCCGTTCCGATGATCCTCGCAGCACACGGTCGGAGGCCGTGCCCGCCTCGGCGGGTGCGGCGCGGGCATTCTACGGTGTGCAGCCCTCTTGCACGAGGCGTACTCAACCTTGGTGCCTGCACAGAGCCTTTTGCTGCGAGGGGGATGGACACGCGCACGCCCGCCGTCTTTGCCTCTGCGGGCATTGGGCAGGGATGGGGGGGATAGGGAAAGGATGTGGCAGGGTTGGCGCGAGCGGCGAGCGCGATGAGGGCGTCGACGAGAGCCGTGTCAGACAGGCGTCGTTCTAAGTGCCGACGCTGGTGGAGTCCAGTCTGGATGCGGTGGAGTTGCGTCGGGGTGCGCTCCAGCTGTGACGATCCTCTCAAACACTCTATCAACGCTGAGTGGCTCCGCTCTGGCAGGGCACTTGATTAGGACTAGCCTGCTTGGCAGAGCTGGAGCTCATCATGACCTCAAGGCGACTCCTCGCACATGTCCCAGGCCTGCCCGTCGACTTTGAGTGGTCTGGGCGCAGATATTCCGAATGCCACAGTGCCCTTGAGGCTGTTTTTGTTTGTGCCTTGCCTGAGAGCTGCGTGCGTGACGGCCGGCCCCAGTTGATGAGGCCGTTCCGATGATCCTCGCAGCACACGGTCGGAGGCCGTGCCCGCCTCGGCGGGCGCGGCGCGGGCATTCTACGGTGTGCAGCCCTCTTGCACGAGGCGTACTCAACCTTGGTGCCTGCACAGAGCCTTTTGCTGCGAGGGGGAAGGACACGCGCACGCCCGCCGTCTTTGCCTCTGCGGGCATTGGGCAGGGATGGGGTGGCCAGGGAAAGGATGTGGCAGGGTTGGCGCGAGCGGCGAGCGCGATGAGGGCGTCGAAGAGAGCCGTGTCAGACAGCCTTCGTTCTAAGTGCCGACGCTGGTGGAGTCCAGTCTGGATGCGGTGGAGTTGCGTCGGGGTGCGCTCCAGCTGTGACGATCCTCTCAAACACTCTATCAACGCTGAGTGGCTCCGCTCTGGCAGGGCACTTGATTAGGACTAGCCTGCTTGGCAGAGCTGGAGCTCATCATGACCTCAAGGCGACTCCTCGCACATGTCCCAGGCCTGCCTGTCGACTTTGAGTGGTCTGGGCGCAGATATTCCGAATGCCTCAGTGCCCTTGAGGCTGTTTTCGTTTGTGCCTTGCCTGAGAGCTGCGTGCGTGACGGCCGGCCCCAGTTGATGAGGCCGTTCCGATGATCCTCGTAGCACACGGTCGGAGGCCGTGCCCGCCTCGGCGGGCGCGGCGCGGGCATTCTACGGTGTGCAGCCCTCTTGCACGAGGCGTACTCAACCTTGGTGCCTGCACAGAACCTTTTGCTGCGAGGGGGATGGACACGCGCACGCCCGCCGTCTTTGCCTCTGCGGGCATTGGGCAGGGATTGGGGGGCCAGGGAAAGGATGTGGCAGGGTTGGCGCGAGCGGCGAGCGCGATGAGGGCGTCGAAGCGTGCCGTGTCAGACAGGCGTCGTTCTAAGTGCCGACGCTGGTGGAGTTCAGTCTGGATGCGGTGGAGTTGCGTCGGGGTGCGCTCCAGCTGTGACGATCCTCTCAAACACTCTATCAACGCTGAGTGGCTCCGCTCCGGCAGGGCACTTGATTAGGACCAGCCTGCTTGGCAGAGCTGGAGCTCATCATTACCCCAAGGCGACTCCTCGCACATGTCCCAGGCCTGCCTGTCGACTTTAAATGGTCTGGGCGCAGATATTCCGAATGCCTCAGTGCCCTTGATGTTGCTTCCTTTTGTGCCTTGCCTGAGAGCTGCGTGCGTGACGGCCGGCCCCAGTTGATGAGGCCGTTCCGATGATCCTCGCAGCACACGGTCGGAGGCCGTGCCCGCCTCGGCGGGTGCGGCGCGGGCATTCTACGGTGTGCAGCCCTCTTGCACGAGGCGTACTCAACCTTGGTGCCTGCACAGAGCCTTTTGCTGCGAGGGGGATGGACACGCGCACGCCCGCCGTCTTTGCCTCTGCGGGCATCGGGCAGGGATGGGGGGGCTAGGGAAAGGATGTGGCAGGGTTGGCGCGAGCGGCGAGCGCCAGGAGGGCGTCGAAGAGAGCCGTGTCAGACAGCCGTCGTTCTAAGTGCCGACGCTGGTGGAGTCCAGTCTGGATGCGGTGGAGGTGCGTCGGGGTGCGCTCCAGCTGTGACGATCCCCTCAAACACTCTATCAACGCTGAGCTGAGTGGCTCCGCCATATGGCTTGCACCACCTAGCCCACGCCACATAGACGAGCACAGTAGCTCCACATATATGGCACCACATATCTTATATTGTATGGCATATATTGCACCACTTAGATTGCGCACCACATATATTGCACCATGTAGCTTCTTGCACCACGTAGATTGCACCGCATAGCTTGCACCACATATACTGCACTACATCTATTGAACCACACATCTTGCACCGCACAGCAGGCTGGACTACACCGTTCGTGATCCACGCTGGCTAGCACTTGTTAGTATGTAAGTTTAGCAGGGTAAGTCGCCCAACATCGGCTGCAGAGAGGGGGGCGGTTTTCGAGGGGTGACTGGAACGAGGAGGGGCTTGGAGTCCTATTGGGACGCCTTGGGGCTCTCTTGGCATGCCCGACGGCCTCTTGGGGCGTCTTGGGTGCCCCTGGGTGGCCTCTTGGAGCCTCTTGGGGGTCTCTTGGGAGCCTCTTGGAGGCATCTTGGGGGCATCGTGGGGGCCTCCTGGGCATCTCTTGGGGCCGTCTTGGGGCACACGGCACGAGGGGTACTCAACCTTGGTGCTTGCACAGAGCCTTATGCTGCGAGGGGGATGGACACGCGCACGCCCGCCGTCTTTGCCTCTGCGGGCATTGGGCAGGGATGGGGAGGCCAGGGAAGGGATGTGGCAGGATTGGCGCGAGCGGCGAGCGCGATGAGGGCGACGAAGAGAGCCGTGTCAGACAATCTTCGTTCTAAGTGACGACGCTGGTGGAGTCCAGTCGGGGTGCGGTGGAGGTGCGTCGGGGTGCGCTCCAGCTGTGACGATCCCCTCAAACACTCTATCAACGCTGAGTGGCTCCGCTCCGGCAGGGCACTTGATTAGGACCAGCCTGCTTGGCAGAGCTGGAGCTCATCCTTACCCCAAGGCGACTCCTCGCACATGTCCCAGGCCTGCCTGTCGACTTTGAGTGGTCTGGGCGCAGATATTCCGAATGCCTCAGTGCCCTTGATGTTGCTTCCTTTTGTGCCTCGCCTGAGAGCTGCGTGCGTGACGGCCGGCCCCAGTTGATGAGGCCGTTCCGATGATCCTCGCAGCACACGGTCGGAGGCCGTGCCCGCCTCGGCGGGCGCGGCGCGGGCATTCTACGGTGTGCAGCCCTCTCGCACGAGGCGTACTCAACCTTGGTGCCTGCACAGAGACTTCTGCTGCGAGGGGGATGGACACGCGCACGCCCGCCGTCTTTGCCTCTGCGGGCATTGGGCAGGGATGGGGAGGCCAGGGAAGGGACGTGGCAGGGTTGGCGCGAGCGGCGAGCGCGATGAGGGCGTCGAAGAGAGCCGTGTCAGACAGCCGTCGTTCTAAGTGTCGGCGCTGGTGGAGGCCAGTCGGGGTGCGGTGGAGGTGCGTCGGGGTGCGCTCCAGCTGTGACGATCCCCTCAAACACTCTATCAACGCTGAGCTGAGTGGCTCCGCCATATAGCTTACGCTACCTAGCCCACGCCACAGACGAGCACGGTAGCTCCACATATATGGCACCACATATCGTATATGGTACTATTGCACCACTTAGATTGCGCACCCCATCTATTGCACCATGTGGCTTACACTACATATATTGCACCACGTAGATTGCACCGCATAGCTTGCACCATATATATATATATATGTTTATATATATATAGGTATATATATATATATAGATACGGACAGCCCCCCCAGCACCCATTCTTCGTCTTTTTTCTTTCCACGTTGTCTTTCGCATCCCTTCCTCCGCTCCCCTTTTTGTTCTCTGTCCCGTTGTCCTCCGTCCTCCTTGCCGTCCTCTCTCTCTCTCGCTTGCCACTTCTCCCCATGGGGGCTGCGGGCGCCTTTTTCGTCGCCTCCGCGCAGGGGAGACCAACGCTTGAAGGGGCGCCATACTCCACACAGGAAGACCAAGGCTTGCAGGGACCTTCCCCCAGACACGCCAGTGCCCCCACACCCTATGATTTAATATGGATTTCTCTCACACAGGAGGAGGAGGGGGAGGAGGATCAGGGGGGAGACAAACATGGAGGGGGGACAGCGAAAGAGAGAGAGAGAGAGATATCTATAGAGAGAGAGAGAGAGAGAAACAGAGAACGGGGGAGACTCGAGGGAGCAGCGATCCCTGTGACACCACAATGTTTGCGACGCCTGGGGGCCCCAAACCCTTCATTTGGATTTTTGGTATTTCTGGGGTGAGAATCCCAGAAACCTTATGATTTCATTCGTTTTTGGATTTTTAGGATTTTCTGCCCTCCAGCAAAATCAGCTCAGGAGCCCCTCAGGGGTCAGAATCCAAAAAATCCAAATGAATTCACAGACGTCGCGATGTCAGGGTGCCCCAAACCGTATGATTTCATTTGAATTTTTGGGATTTCTGGGATGAGAATCCTAGAAACCCTATGTGATTTCATGTTTTTTGTTGGGGGGGGGGGGGACCTTGGGATTTTGCTGCCTTCCAGCAACAATCAGCACAAGTGGGCCCAGACCCTCCCAAATCCCAAACATCCCAAGCATCCAAAAGAACCCACATAGTTTCTGGGATTCTCATCCCAGACATCTCAAAAACCAAATGAGATCATTGGGTTTGGGGCACCCTGACATCGTGAAACCTGTGACTTCATTTGGATTTTTGGGATTCTGACACCTGAGGGGCTCCTGAGCTGATTTTGCTGGAGGGCAGAGCATCCAACACATCACAAACATCCAGATGAAATCATAGGGTTTCTGGGGTTCCCATCCCAGAAATCCCAAACATCCCAATGACATCATAGGGTTTGGGGCACCCTGACATCGCGACGTCTGTGAATTCATTTGGATTTTTTGGATTCTGACCCCTGAGGGGCTCCTGAGCTGATTTTGCTGGAGGGCAGAAAATCCCAAACATCCCAAACATCCGAATGACATCATAGGGTTTCTGGGATTCTCACCCCAGAAATCCCAACAATCACAATGAAACAACAGGGTTTGGGCCCCCCAGGCGTCGCAAACATTGTGGTGTCACAGGGATCGCTGCTCCCTCGAGTCTCCCCCTCTCTCTCTCTCTTTCGCTGTCCCCCCTCCATATTTGTCTCCCACCTGATCCTCCTCCCCCTCCTCCTCCTGTGTGAGAGAAATCCATATTAAATCATAGGGTGTGGGGGCACTGGCGTGTCTGGGGGGAAGGTCCCTGCAAGCCTTGGTCTTCCTGTGTGGAGGATGGCGCCCCTTTAAGCGTTGGTCTCCCCTGCGCGGAGGCGACGAAAAAGGCGCCCGCAGCCCCCATGGGGAGAAGTGGCAAGCGAGAGAGAGAGGACGGCAAGGAGGACGGAGGACAACGGGACAGATAACAAAAAGGGGAGCGGAGGAAGGGATGCGAAAGACAACGTGGAAAGAAAAATGACGAATAATGGGCTACGGAAACGGGAGGATGAGAGAGCGAGGGGGGGAGAGAGAGAGAGAGAGAGAGAGAGAGAGAGCGAGAGAGAGAGAGAGGGAGAGCGAGAGAGAGAGAGAGAGAGAGAGAAATGAGGCGCAAGGGGATGCCATGGGGGGTGAGTGGGAGGGAGAAGGGGGGAGGAAGGAAGGGGGAAAGGAAAAGATGATGGGGATGGGGTGGGGAGATGGACGACGCTATTGAAAATAAGCATTAATAGGAAGAGTGGGAGCGAGCTGTGCACAGGCCGAGGCCCGAGGGGAAATCAGCGGGTGCTGTGGGTGCAGTGGGTGCCCCCAGGCTTCGCAAACATTGTGATTTCACAGGGATCGCTGCTCCCTCGAGTCTCCCCCCTTTCGCTCTCTCTCTGTCCCCCTCCGCCTCTGTCTCCCTCCTTCTCCTCTTCCTCCTCCTCCTTCTATAAGCAGAGACAAAGTGTGTGAGAGGGAGAGAGAGAGAGAGAGAGTGAACCGTTCAACGACCGATGCAAAATGAATGGGTGCTGGGGGGGATGCGCTAATATATATATATATATATATCTCTCTCTCTCTCTCTCTCTCTCTGGCACTACTTCTGTTGAACCACACATCTTGCACCGCACAGCAGGCTGGACTACACCGTTCGTGATCCACGCTGGCTAGCACTTGTTAGTGTGTACGTTTAGCAGGGAACGTCGCCCAACATCGGCTGCAGAGAGGGGGGCGGTTTTCGAGGGGAGACTGGAACGAGGAGGGGGAACCGGCCTTGGAAAACACTAAAGAGAGCTCACCAGGCAGCAGAGGAGCACAACGGAAAGAGCGAGGTACGAGTGATGACGTTCTCGGTGGGGCGAAGCCCGCCAAATTGCTCAAGGGGCCCCCCCACAAGCGGCCAAGAGGCCCCACAGACGGCCCCAGAGAGGTCCAAGAGGTCTCCAAGACGGCCCAAGAGCGCTCTAAGAGAGCCCAAGGCCGCCCAAGAGCATTCCAAGATGGCCTCAGATGTCCTCAAGACGGTCCAAGAGGGCTCCCAGACGGTCCCCGAGAGGGCCTCAGGAGGCCAAACACATGGATTTTCTTTAGCTTGTTGAGGATTTTAGGGTTCTCGCCTTCTCGGGCTTCCGACGGACCAAGACGGCCCAAGAGGCGCTGAGCATCGCCCAGAGACGGCCCCAGATGTCCGAAAGAGGGCTCCAAGACCCAAGAGGGCCTGGCCCCACGACGGCCCAAGAAAGCCCCAAGACGGCTCAGGTGAGCCCGAAGGGGCTCCCACGAGAGCCCCAAGGCGGCCAAAGTCCCCTAAGACTGCCCAGAAGGGCCCCATGACTGCCCAAGATACCCCCAAGACGGCCCATAATGATCCCCAACATGGCCCAGAGAGGCCAAACCCGTCGATTACTGGATTCTTGTTTTATCTCGTGCACGCTCTTAACACCAAGACTCCTCAGTGCGGACGACGGTGTGAGCCCTCAGGCCCCATGACGGCACGTTGACGGACACAGCTTTGCCGCCAAGGCTCCCGCCTCCAGATGGCCCAGTGACGGGTATAGCTTGGACGCCAAGGTTCCCTCCAGATAGAACCTTATTTTAAATGCCGAATCGGTAACGTAATAATCGTGTAATGCCAAGGTTCCCCAGGGCTCCCGATGACGTGAGAGGCTCTAAACGCCAAGGCTCCCCGTGCGAACGATGACGCGGAAAGTTTTTATCACCAAGGCTCCCACGAGCTCACAGTGACGTGACACGCTTTTGACACCGCGGCTCCAAAGAATGAACGGTGCCATCAGCCATATCGGGCAAGCTTCTGATGCCGCCCTTTCCGTTCCCAGGTCACCCCAGGCTCTAGTACGCCTACTCCGTGCAGGCACGGTGGCGTTCACTCCAAGGCGTCTCCTCACGCATGTCCCATGCCTGCCTATCGACCTTGAACGGTCTGGGCGCAGATTCCTACCCTTGAGGCTGTTTTTTGTTTGTGCCTCGCCTGAGAGCTGCGTGCGTGACGGCCGGCCCCAGTTGATGAGGCCGTTCCGATGATCCTCGCAGCACACGGTCGGAGGCCGTGCCCGCCTCGGCGGGCGCGGCGCGGGCATTCTACGGTGTGCAGCCCTCTTGCACGAGGCGTACTCAACCTTGGTGCCTGCACAGAGCCTTTTGCTGCGAGGGGGATGGACACGCGCACGCCCGCCGTCTTTGCCTCTGCGGGCATTGGGCAGGGATGGGGGGGCCAGTGAAAGAATGCGGCAGGGTTGGCGCGAGCGGCGAGCGCGATGAGGGCGTCGAAGAGAGCCGTGTCAGACAGCCGTCGTTCTAAGTGCCGACGCTGGCGGAGTCCAGTCTGGATGCGGTGGAGTTGCGTCGGGGTGCGCTCCAGCTGTGACGATCCTCTCAAACACTCTATCAACGCTGAGTGGCTCCGCTCTGGCAGGGCACTTGATTAGGACTAGCCTGCTTGGCAGAGCTGGAGCTCATCATTACCTAAAGGCGACTCCTCGCACATGTCCTTGGCCTGCCTGTCGACTTTGAAATGGTCTGGGCGCAGATATTCCGAATGCCTCAACGCCCTTGAGGCTGTTTTTGTTTGTGCCTTGCCTGAGAGCTGCGTGCGTGACGGCCGGCGCCCCAGTTGATGAGGCCGTTCCGATGATCCTCGCAGCACACGGTCGGAGGCCGTGCCCGCCTCGGCGGGCGCGGCGCGGGCATTCTACGGTGTGCAGCCCTCTTGCACGAGGCGTACTCAACCTTGGTGCCTGCATAGAGCCTTTTGCTGCGAGGGGGATGGACACGCGCACGCCCGCCGTCTTTGCCTCTGCGGGCATTGGGCAGGGATGGGGGGGCCAGGGAAAGGATGTGGCAGGTTTGGCGCGAGCGGCGAGCGCGATGAGGGCGTCGAAGAGAGCCGTGTCCGACAGCCGTCGTTCTAAGTGCCGACGCTGGTGGAGTCCAGTCTGGATGCGGTGGAGTTGCGTCGGGGTGCGCTCCAGCTGTGACGATCCTCTCAAACACTCTATCAACGCTGAGTGGCTCCGCTCTGGCAGGGCACGTGATTAGGACTAGCCTGCTTGGCAGAGCTGGAGCTCATCATTACCTCAAGGCGACTCCTCGCACATGTCCCAGGCCTGCCTGTCGACTTTGAATGGTCTGGGCGCAGATATTCCGAATGCCTCAGTGCCCTTGAGGCTGTTTCTGTTTGTGCCTCGCCTGAGAGCTGCGTGCGTGACGGCCGGCCCCAGTTGATGAGGCCGTTCCGATGATCCTCGCAGCACACGGTCGGAGGCCGTGCCCGCCTCGGCGGGCGCGGCGCGGGCATTCTACGGTGTGCAGCCCTCTTGCACGAGGCGTACTCAACCTTGGTGCCTGCACAGAGCCTTTTGCTGCGAGGGGGATGGACACGCGCACGCCCGCCGTCTTTGCCTCTGCGGGCATTGGGCAGGGATGGGGGGGCCAGGGAAAGGATGTGGCAGGGTTGGCGCGAGCGGCGAGCGCGATGAGGGCGTCGAAGAGAGCCGTTCAGGAACGTCGTTCTAAGTGCCGACGCTGGTGGAGTCCAGTCTGTGCGGTGGAGTTGCGTCGGGGTGCGCTCCAGCTGTGACATCCTCTCAAACACTCTATCAACGCTGAGTGGCTCCGCTCTGGCAGGGCACTTGATTAGGACTAGCCTGCTTGGCAGAGCTGGAGCTCATCATTACCTCAAGGCGACTCCTCGCACATGTCCCAGGCCTGCCTGTCGACTTTGAATGGTCTGGGCGCAGATATTCCGAATGCCTCAGTGCCCTTGATGTTGCTTCCTTTTGTGCCTTGCCTGAGACCTGCGTGCGTGACGGCCGGCCCCAGTTGATGAGGCCGTTCCGATGACCCTCGCAGCACACGGTCGGAGGCCGTGCCCGCCTCGGCGGGCGCGGCGCGGGCATTCGCCCTCTCGCACGAGGCGTACTCAACCTTGGTGCCTGCACAGAGACTTCTGCTGCGAGGGGGATGGACACGCGCACGCCCGCCGTCTTTGCCTCTGCGGGCATTGGGCAGGGATGGGGGGGCCAGGGAAAGGATGTGGCAGGGTTGGCGCGAGCGGCGAGCGCGATGAGGGCGTCGAAGAGAGCCGTGTCAGACAGGCGTCGTTCTAAGTGCCGACGCTGGTGGAGGCCAGTCTGGGTGCGGTGGAGGTGCGTCGGGGTGCGCTCCAGCTGTGACGATCCTCTCAAACGCTCTATATCAACGCTGAGCTGAGTGGCTTCGCCATATGGCTTGCACCACCTAGCTCACGCCACATAGACGAGCACATTAGCTCCACATATCTGGCACCACATATCTTATATCGTATGACATATATTGCACCACTTAGATTGCTCAGCACATATATTGCATCATGTAGCTTATTGCACCACGTAGGTTGCACCGCATAGCGTGCACCACATATACTTCACTGCATCTATTGAACCACACATCTTGCACCGCACAGCAGGCTGGAATACACCGTTCGTGATCCACGCCGGCTAGCACTTGTTAGTGTGTAAGTTTAGCAGGGAACGTCGCCCAACATCTGCTGCAGAGAGGGGGGCGGTTTTCGAGGGGTGACTGGAACGAGGAGGGGCTTGGAGTCCTATTGGGACGCCTTGGGGCTCTCTTGGCATGCCCGACGGCCTCTTGGGGCGTCTTGGGTGCCCCTGGGTGGCCTCTTGGAGCCTCTTGGGGGTCTCTTGGGAGCCTCTTGGAGGCATCTTGGGGGCATCGTGGGGGCCTCCTGGGCATCTCTTGGGGCCGTCTTGGGGCACACGGTCGGAGGCCGTGCCCGCCTCGGCGGGCGCGGCGCGGGCATTCTACGGTGTGCAGCCCTCTTGCACGAGGCGTACTCAACCTTGGTGCCAGCACAGAGCCTTATGCTGCGAGGGGGATGGACACGCGCACGCCCGCCGTCTTTGCCTCTGCGGGCATTGGACAGGGATGGGGAGGCCAGGGAAGGGATGTAGCAGGGTTGGCGCGAGCGGCGAGCGCGATGAGGGCGACGAAGAGAGCCGTGTCAGACAATCGTCGTTCTAAGTGTCGACGCTGATGGAGGCCAGTCGGGATGCTGTTCCGGTGCGTCGGGGTGCGCTCCAGCTGTGACGATCCTCTCAAACGCTCTATCAACGCTGAGTGGCTCCGCTCTGGCAGGGCACTTGATAAGGACCAGCCTGCTTGGCAGAGCTGGAGCTCATCATTACCTCAAGGCGACTCCTCGCACATGTCCCAGGCCTGCCTGTCGACTTTGAATGGTCTGGGCGCAGATATTCCGAATGCCTCAGTGCCCTTGAGGCTGTTTTTGTTTGTGCCTCGCCTGAGAGCTGCGTGCGTGACGGCCGGCCCCAGTTGATGAGGCCGTTCCGATGATCCTCGCAGCACACGGTCGGAGGCCGTGCCCGCCTCGGCGGGCGCGGCGCGGGCATTCTACGGTGTGCAGCCCTCTCGCACGAGGCGTACTCAACCTTGGTGCCTGCACAGAGACTTCTGCTGCGAGGGGGATGGACACGCGCACGCCCGCCGTCTTTGCCTCTGCGGGCATGGGCAGGGATGGGGAGGCCAGGGAAGGGACGTGGCAGGGTTGGCGCGAGCGGCGAGCGCGATGAGGGCGTCGAAGAGAGCCGTGTCAGACAGCCGTCGTTCTAAGTGTCGACGTTGGTGGAGGCCAGTCGGGGTGCGGTGGAGGTGCGTCGGGGTGCGCTCCAGCTGTGACGATCCTCTGAAACACTCTATCAACGCTGAGTGGCTCCGCTCCGGCAGGGCACGTGATTAGGACCAGCCTGCTTGGCAGAGCTGGAGCTCATCATTACCCCAAGGCGACTCCTCGCACATGTCCCAGGCCTGCCTGTCGACTTTGAATGGTCTGGGCGCAGATATTCCGAATGCCTCAGTGCCCTTGATGTTTTTTTTGCGCCATGCCTGAGAGCTGCGTGCGTGACGGCCGGCCCCAGTTGATGAGGCCGTTCCGATGATCCTCGCAGCACACGGTCGGAGGCCGTGCCCGCCTCGGCGGGCGCGGCGCGGGCATTCTACGGTGTGCAGCCCTCTTGCACGAGGCGTACTCAACCTTGGTGCCTGCACAGAGACTTCTGCTGCGAGGGGGATGGACACGCGCACGCCCGCCGTCTTTGCCTCTGCGGGCATTGGGCAGGGATGGGGAGGCCAGGGAAGGGATGGGGCAGGGTTGGCGCGAGCGGCGAGCACGAGGAGGGCGTCGAAGAGAGCCGTGTCAGACAGCCGTCGTTCTAAGTGTCGACGCTGGTGGAGGCCAGTCGGGGTGCGGTGGAGGTGCGTCGGGGTGCGCTCCAGCTGTGACGATCCTCTCCACACTCTATCAACGCTGAGCTGAGTGGCTCCGCCATATAGCTTACGCTACCTAGCCCACGCCACATAGACGAGCACGGTAGCTCCACATATATGGCACCACATATCGTATATGGTATTATTGCACCACTTAGATTGCGCACCCCATCTATTACACCATGTGGCTTACACTACATATATTGCACCACGTAGATTGCACCGCATAGCTTGCACCATATCTATATATATATAGATATACACATATTGCACTACTTCTATTGAACCACACATCTTGCACCGCACAGCAGGCTGGACTACACCGTTCGTGATCCACGCTGGCTAGCACTTGTTAGTGTGTAAGTTTAGCAGGGAACGTCGCCCAACATCTGCTGCAGAGAGGGGGGCGGTTTTCGAGGGGAGACTGGAACGAGGAGGGAGAGCCGGCCTTGGAAAACACTAAAGAGACCTCACCAGGCAGCAGAGGAGCACAACGGAAAGATCGAGGTACGAGTGATGACGTTCTCGGTGGGGCGAAGCCCGCCAAATTGCTCAAGAGGCTCCCCCACAAGAGGCCAAGAGGCCCCAAAGACGGCCCCAGAGAGGTCCAAGAGGGCTCCAAGACGGCCCAAGAGCGCTCTAAGAGAGCCCAAGGCCGCCCAAGAGCATTCCAAGATGGCCTCAAATGTCCTCAAGACGGTCCAAGAGGGCTCCAAGACGGTCCCCGAGAGGGCCTCAGGAGGCCAAACACATGGATTTTCTTTAGCTTGTTGAGGATTTTTAGGGTTCTCGCCTTCTCGGGCTTCCGACGGACCAAGACGGCCCAAGAGGCGCTGAGCATCGCCCAGAGACGGCCCCAGATGTCCGAAAGAGGGCTCCAAGACCCAAGAGGGCCTGGCCCCAAGACGGCCCAAGAAAGCCCCAAGACGGCTCAGGTGAGCCCGAAGGGGCTCCCACGAGAGCCCCAAGGCGGCCAGACTCCCCTAAGACTGCCCAGAAGGGCCCCATGACTGCCCAAGATACCCCCAAGACGGCCCATAATGATCCCCAACATGGCCCAGAGAGGCCAAACCCGTCGATTACTGGATTTTTGTTATATCTCGTGCACGCTCTTAACACCAAGACTCCTCAGTGCGGACGATGGTGTGAGCCCTCAGGCCCCATGACGGCACGTTGACCGACACAGCTTTGCCGCCAAGGCTCCCGCCTCCAGATGGCCCAGTGACGGGTATAGCTTGGACGCCAAGGTTCCTAAAAGCTCCAGGTGACATAATCTTATTTTAAATGCCGAGTCGGTGACGTAATAATCGTATAATGCCAAGGTTCCCCAGGGCTCCCGATGACGTGAGAGGCTCTAAACGCCAAGGCTCCCCGTGCGAATGATGACGCGGAAAGCTTTTATCACCAAGGCTCCCACGAGCTCACAGTGACGTGACACGCTTTTGACACCGCGGCTCCAAAGAATGAACGGTGCCATGAGCCATATCGGGCAAGCTTCTGATGCCGCCCTTTCCGTTCCCAGGCCACCCCATGTTCTAATACGCCTACTCCGTGCAGGCACGGTGGCGTTCACCCCAAGGCGTCTCCTCACGCATGTCCCATGCCTGCCTATCGACCTTGAACGGTCTGGGCGCAGATTCCTACCCTTGAGGCTGTTTTTTGTTTGTGCCTCGCCTGAGAGCTGCGTGCGTGACGGCCGGCCCCAGTTGATGAGGCCGTTCCGATGATCCTCGCAGCACACGGTCGGAGGCCGTGCCCGCCTCGGCGGGCGCGGCGCGGGCATTCTACGGTGTGCAGCCCTCTTGCACGAGGCGTACTCAACCTTGGTGCCTGCATAGAGCCTTTTGCTGCGAGGGGGATGGACACGCGCACGCCCGCCGTCTTTGCCTCTGCGGGCATTGGGCAGGGATGGGGGGGCCAGGGAAAGGATGTGGCAGGTTTGGCGCGAGCGGCGAGCGCGATGAGGGCGTCGAAGAGAGCCGTGTCCGACAGCCGTCGTTCTAAGTGCCGACGCTGGTGGAGTCCAGTCTGAATGCGGTGGAGTTGCGTCGGGGTGCGCTCCAGCTGTGACGATCCTCTCAAACACTCTATCAACGCTGAGTGGCTCCGCTCTGGCAGGGCACGTGATTAGGACTAGCCTGCTTGGCAGAGCTGGAGCTCATCATTACCTCAAGGCGACTCCTCGCACATGTCCCAGGCCTGCCTGTCGACTTTGAATGGTCTGGGCGCAGATATTCCGAATGCCTCAGTGCCCATGAGGCTGTTTTTGTTTGGGCCTCGCCTGAGAGCTGCGTGCGTGACGGCCGGCCCCAGTTGATGAGGCCGTTCCGATGATCCTCGCAGCACACGGTCGGAGGCCGTGCCCGCCTCGGCGGGCGCGGCGCGGGCATTCTACGGTGTGCAGCCCTCTTGCACGAGACGTACTCAACCTTGGTGCCTGCACAGAGCCTTTTGCTGCGAGGGGGATGGACACGCGCCCGCCCGCTGTCTTTGAGTGCCGACGCTGGTGGAGTCCAGTCTGGATGCGGTGGAGTTGCGTCGGGATGCGCTCCAGCTGTGACGATCCTCTCAAACACTCTATCAACGCTGAGTGGCTCCGCTCTGTCAGGGCACTTGATTAGGACTAGCCTGCTTGGCAGAGCTGGAGCTCATCATTACCTCAAGGCGACTCCTCGCACATGTCCCAGGCCTGCCTGTCGACTTTGAATGGTCTGGGCGCAGATATTCCGAATGCCTCCGTGCCCTTGAGGCTGTTTTTGTTTGTGCCTCGCCTGAGAGCTGCGTGCGTGACGGCCGGCCCCAGTTGATGAGGCCGTTCCGATGATCCTCGCAGCACACGGTCGGAGTCCGTGCCCGCCTCGGCGGGCGCGGCGCGGGCATTCTACGGTGTGCAGCCCTCTTGCACGAGGCGTACTCAGCCTTGGTGCCTGCACAGAGACTTCTGCTGCGAGGGGGATGGACACGCGCACGCCCGCCGTCTTTGCCTCTGCGGGCATGGGCAGGGATGGGGAGGCCAGGGAAGGGACGTGGCAGGGTTGGCGCGAGCGGCGAGCGCGATGAGGGCGTCGAAGAGAGCCGTGTCAGACAGGCGTCGTTCTAAGTGCCGACGCTGGTGGAGTCCAGTCTGGATGCGGTGGAGTTGCGTCAGGGTGCGCTCCAGCTGTGACGATCCTCTCAAACACTCTATCAACGCTGAGTGGCTCCGCTCTGGCAGGGCACTTGATTAGGACTAGCCTGCTTGGCAGAGCTGGAGCTCATCATTACCTCAAGGCGACTCCTCGCACATGTCCCAGGCCTGCCTGTCGACTTTGAGTGGTCTGGGCGCAGATATTCCGAATGCCTCAGTGCCCTTGATGTTTTTGTTTGTGCCTTGCCTGAGAGCTGCGTGCGTGACGGCCGGCCCCAGTTGATGAGGCCGTTCCGATGATCCTCGCAGCACACGGTCGGAGGCCGTGCCCGCCTCGGCGGGCGCGGCGCGGGCATTCTACCGGTGTGCAGCCCTCGGCCACGAGGCGTACTTCAACCGTGGTGGCCTTGCACAGAGACTTCTGCTTGCGAGGGGGATGGACACTGCGCACGCCCGCATGCTTTGCACTCTGCGGGCATTGAGAACGTGGGGGGGGCAGGGACAAAGGATAAGGGAGGGGTGGCAGCGAGCGGCGAGGCGCGTCGATGAGGGCGTTCCGAAGTGAGGCCGTGTTCAGAAAGCCTTCGTCTAAGTGCGACGTGGTGGGTCAGAGTCCCAGGGGTCTGCGAGTGGAGTTGCGTCGGGGTGCGCTCCAGCTGTGACGCTCCTCTCAAACACTCTATAACGCTGAGTGGATCCGCTCCGGCAGGGCTCTTGGTTATAGGGACCACCCTGGCTTGGCAGAGCTGGAGCTCATCATTACCCCAAGGCGACTCCTCGCACATGTCCCAGGCCTGCCTGTCGACTTTGAATGGTCTGGGCGCAGATATTCCGAATGCCTCAGTGCCCTTGATGTTGCTTCCTTTTGTGCCTTGCCTGAGAGCTGCGTGCGTGACGGCCGGCCCCAGTTGATGAGGCCGTTCCGATGATCCTCGCAGCACACGGTCGGAGGCCGTGCCCGCCTCGGCGGGCGCGGCGCGGGCATTCTACGGTGTGCAGCCCTCTTGCACGAGGCGTACTCAACCTTGGTGCCTGCACAGAGCCTTTTGTTGCGAGGGGGATGGACACGCGCACGCCCGCCGTCTTTGCCTCTGCGGGCATCGGGCAGGGATGGGGGGGCTAGGGAAAGGATATGGCAGGGTTGGCGCGAGCGGCGAGCGCGAGGAGGGCGTCGAAGAGAGCCATGTCAGACAGCCGTCGTTCTAAGTGCCGACGCTGGTGGAGGCCAGTCGGGGTGCGGTGGAGGTGCGTCGGGGTGCGCTCCAGCTGTGACGATCCCCTCAAACACTCTATCAACGCTGAGCTGAGTGGCTCCGCCATATGGCTTGCACCACCTAGCTCACGCCACATAGACGAGCACATTAGCTCCACATATATGGCACCACATATCTTATGTTGTATGGCATATATTGCACCACTTAGATTGCGCACCACATATATTGCACCATGTAGCTTATTGCACCACGTAGATTGCACCGCATAGCTTGCACCACATATACTGCACTACATCTATTGAACCACACATCTTGCACCGCACAGCAGGCTGGACTACACCGTTCGTGATCCACGCCGGCTAGCACTTGTTAGTATGTAAGTTTAGCAGGGGAAGTCGCCCAACATCGGCTGCAGAGAGGGGGGCGGTTTTCGAGGGGTGACTGGAACGAGGAGGGGCTTGGAGTCCTATTGGGACGCCTTGGCGTGGGGGGCGGGGTGGGCTCTTCTTGGCATGCGACGGCCTCTTTGGGGCGGTTTCTTGGGTGCCCCCCTGGTGGCCTCTTGGAAGCTTCTTGGGGGTTTCTATTCATTGGGAGGTTTTTCTTGGAGGCATTTCTCTTTCTCTCTTGGGGGGGCATCGTGGGGGCCTTCCCTGGGCATCTCCTTGGGGCCGTCTTGGGCACATCGGTCGGAGGGCCGTGCCCGCCTCGGCGGGCGCGGGCGCGGGCATTCTCGGTGGTGGGGCCCCCCCCCCCCCCCCCCCCCCCCCCCCCCCCCCCCCCTGGCCTCTGTGAAGCCCTCTCGCACGAGGCGTACTCAACCTTGGTGCCTGCACAGAGCCTTATGCTGCGAGGGGGATGGACACGCGCACGCCCGCCGTCTTTGCCTCTGCGGGCATTGGGCAGGGATGGGGAGGCCAGGGAAGGGATGTGGCAGGATTGGCGCGAGCGGCGAGCGCGATGAGGGCGACGAAGAGAGCCGTGTCAGACAATCTTCGTTCTAAGTGACGACGCTGATGGAGGCCAGTCGGGGTGCGGTGGAGGTGCGTCGGGGTGCGCTCCAGCTGTGACGATCCCCTCGAACACTCTATCAACGCTGAGTGGCTCGGCTCCGGCAGGGCACTTGATTAGGACCAGCCTGCTTGGCAGAGCTGGAGCTCATCATTACCCCAAGGCGACTCCTCGCACATGTCCTAGGCCTGCCTGTCGACTTTGAGTGGTCTGGGCGCAGATATTCCGAATGCCTCAGTGCCCTTGATGTTGCTTCCTTTTGTGCCTTGCCTGAGAGCTGCGTGCGTGACGGCCGGCCCCAGTTGATGAGGCCGTTCCGATGATCCTCGCAGCACACGGTCGGAGGCCGTGCCCGCCTCGGCGGGCGCGGCGCGGGCATTCTACGGTGTGCAGCCCTCTCGCACGAGGCGTACTCAACCTTGGTGCCTGCACAGAGACTTCTGCTGCGAGGGGGATGGACACGCGCACGCCCGCCGTCTTTGCCTCTGCGGGCATTGGGCAGGGATGGGGAGGCCAGGGAAGGGACGTGGCAGGGTCGGCGCGAGCGGCGAGCGCGAGGAGGGCGTCGAAGAGAGCCGTGTCAGACAGCCGTCGTTCTAAGTGTCGGCGCTGGTGGAGACCAGTCGGGGTGCGGTGGAGGTGCGTCGGGGTGCGCTCCAGCTGTGACGATCCCCTCAAACACTCTATCAACGCTGAGCTGAGTGGCTCCGCCATATAGCTTACGCTACCTAGCCCACGCCACAGACGAGCACGGTAGCTCCACATACATGGCACCACATATCGTATATGGTACTATTGCACCACTTAGATTGCGCACCCCATCTATTGCACCATGTGGCTTACACTACATATATTGCACCACGTAGATTGCACCGCATAGCTTGCACCATATATATATATATATATATATATATATGTACATATATATATATATATATAGATACGGGCAGCCCCCCCCAGCACCCATTCTTCGTCTTTTTTCTTTCCACGTTGTCTTTCGCATCCCTTCCTCCGCTCCCCTTTTTGTTCTCTGTCCCGTTGTCCTCCGTCCTCCTTGCCGTCCTCTCTCTCTCGCTTGCCACTTCTCCCCATGGGGGCTGCGGGCGCCTTTTTCGTCGCCTCCGCGCAGGGGAGACCAACGCTTGAAGGGGCGCCATCCTCCACACAGGAAGACCAAGGCTTGCAGGGACCTTCCCCCCAGACACGCCAGTGCCCCCACACCGTATGATTTAATATGGATTTCTCTCACACAGGAAGGAGGGGGAGGAGGATCAGGGGGGAGACAAACATGGAGGGGGGACAGCGAAAGATATATATATATATATATAGCTATAGAGAGAGAGAGAGAGAGAGAGAGAGAGAGAGAGAGAGAGAGAGAGAGAGAACGGGGGAGACTCGAGGGAGCAGCGATCCCTGTGACACCACAATGTTTGCGACGCCTGGGGGCCCCAAACCCTTCATTTGGATTTTTGGTATTTCTGGGATGGGAATCCCAGAAACCTTATGATTTCATTCGTTTTTGGATTTTTGGGATTTTCTGCCCTCCAGCAAAATCAGCCCAGGAGCCCCTCAGGGGTCATACTCCCAAACACCCCAATGAGTTTACAGGTTTCGCGATGTCAGGGTGCCTCAAACCGTATGATTTCATTTGGATGTTTGGGATTTCTGGGATGAGAATCCTAGAAACCCTATGTGATTTCATGTTTTGTGTGTGTGTGTGTGTGGGTGTGTGTGTGTGTGTGTGTGTGTGTGTGTGTGTGTGTGTGTGTGTGTGTGTGTGTGTGTGTGTGTGTGTGTGTGTGTGTGTGTGTGTGTGGGGGGGACCTTGGGATTTGGCTGCCTTCCAGCAACAATCAGCACAAGTGGGCCCAGACCCTCCCAAATCCCAAGCATCCCAAACATCCAAAATAACTCATATAGTTTCTGGGATTCTCATCCCAGAAATCTCAAAAAACCAAATGAAATCATAGGGTTTGGGGCACCCTGACATCGTGAAACCTGTGAATTCATTTGGGTTTTTGGGATTCTGACCCCTGATGGGGCTCCTGAGCTGATTTTGCTGGAGGGCAGATCATCCAACACATCACAAACATCCAGATGAAATCATAGGGTTTCTGGGATTCCCATCCCAGAAATCCCAAACATCCAAATGACATCATAGGGTTTGGGGCACCCTGACATCGCGAAGTCTGTGAATTCATTTGGATTTTTTGGATTCTGACCCCTGAGGGGCTCCTGAGCTGATTTTGCTGGAGGGCAGAAAATCCCAAACATCCCAAACATCCGAATGACATCATAGGGTTTCTGGGATTCTCACCCCAGAAATCCCAACAATCACAATGAAACAACAGGGTTTGGGCCCCCCAGGCGTCGCAAACATTGTGGTGTCACAGGGATCGCTGCTCCCTCGAGTCTCCCCCTCTCTCTCTCTCTTTCGCTGTCCCCCCTCCATATTTGTCTCCCACCTGATCCTCCTCCCCCTCCTCCTCCTGTGTGAGAGAAATCCATATTAAATCATAGGGTGTGGGGGCACTGGCGTGTCTGGGGGGAAGGTCCCTGCAAGCCTTGGTCTTCCTGTGTGGAGGATGGCGCCCCTTTAAGCGTTGGTCTCCCCTGCGCGGAGGCGACGAAAAAGGCGCCCGCAGCCCCCATGGGGAGAAGTGGCAAGCGAGAGAGAGAGGACGGCAAGGAGGACGGAGGACAACGGGACAGATAACAAAAAGGGGAGCGGAGGAAGGGATGCGAAAGACAACGTGGAAAGAAAAATGACGAATAATGGGCTACGGAAACGGGAGGATGAGAGAGCGAGGGGGGGAGAGAGAGAGAGAGAGAGAGAGAGAGAGAGCGAGAGAGAGAGAGAGGGAGAGCGAGAGAGAGAGAGAGAGAGAGAGAAATGAGGCGCAAGGGGATGCCATGGGGGGTGAGTGGGAGGGAGAAGGGGGGAGGAAGGAAGGGGGAAAGGAAAAGATGATGGGGATGGGGTGGGGAGATGGACGACGCTATTGAAAATAAGCATTAATAGGAAGAGTGGGAGCGAGCTGTGCACAGGCCGAGGCCCGAGGGGAAATCAGCGGGTGCTGTGGGTGCAGTGGGTGCCCCCAGGCTTCGCAAACATTGTGATTTCACAGGGATCGCTGCTCCCTCGAGTCTCCCCCCTTTCGCTCTCTCTCTGTCCCCCTCCGCCTCTGTCTCCCTCCTTCTCCTCTTCCTCCTCCTCCTTCTATAAGCAGAGACAAAGTGTGTGAGAGGGAGAGAGAGAGAGAGAGAGAGAGTGAACCGTTCAACGACCGATGCAAAATGAATGGGTGCTGGGGGGGGGCTGCGCTAATATATATATATATATATATCTCTCTCTCTCTCTCTCTCTCCCTCTCTCTCTCTGGCACTACTTCTGTTGAACCACACATCTTGCACCGCACAGCAGGCTGGACTACACCGTTCGTGATCCACGCTGGCTAGCACTTGTTAGTGTGTACGTTTAGCAGGGAACGTCGCCCAACATCGGCTGCAGAGAGGGGGGCGGTTTTCGAGGGGAGACTGGAACGAGGAGGGGGAACCGGCCTTGGAAAACACTAAAGAGAGCTCACCAGGCAGCAGAGGAGCACAACGGAAAGAGCGAGGTACGAGTGATGACGTTCTCGGTGGGGCGAAGCCCGCCAAATTGCTCAAGAGGCCCCCCCACAAGCGGCCAAGAGGCCCCAAAGACGGCCCCAGAGAGGTGCAAGAGGTCTCCAAGACGGCCCAAGAGCGCTCTAAGAGAGCCCAAGGCCGCCCAAGAGCATTCCAAGATGGCCTCAGATGTCCTCAAGACGGTCCATGAGGGCTCCAAGACGGTCCCCGAGAGGGCCTCAGGAGGCCAAACACATGGATTTTCTTTAGCTTGTTGAGGATTTTAGGGTTCTCGCCTTCTCGGGCTTCCGACGGACCAAGACGGCCCAAGAGGCGCTGAGCATCGCCCAGAGACGGCCCCAGATGTCCGAAAGAGGGCTCCAAGACCCAAGAGGGCCTGGCCCCACGACGGCCCAAGAAAGCCCCAAGGCGGCTCAGGTGAGCCCGAAGGGGCTCCCACGAGAGCCCCAAGGCGGCCAAAGTCCCCTAAGACTGCCCAGAAGGGCCCCATGACTGCCCAAGATACCCCCAAGACGGCCCATACTGATCCCCAACATGGCCCAGAGAGGCCCAACCCGTCGATTACTGGATTCTTGTTTTATCTCGTGCACGCTCTTAACACCAAGACTCCTCAGTGCGGACGATGGTGTGAGCCCTCAGGCCCCATGACGGCACGTTGACGGACACAGCTTTGCCGCCAAGGCTCCCGCCTCCAGATGGCCCAGTGACGGGTATAGCTTGGACGCCAAGGTTCCTAAAAGCTCCAGGTGACAGAACCTTATTTTAAATGCCGAATCGGTGACGTAATAATCGTGTAATGCCAAGGTTCCCCAGGGCTCCCGATGACGTGAGAGGCTCTAAACGCCAAGGCTCCCCGTGCGAACGATGACGCGGAAAGTTTTTATCACCAAGGTTCCCACGAGCTCACAGTGACGTGACACGCTTTTGACACCGCGGCTCCAAAGAATGAACGGTGCCATCAGCCATATCGGGCAAGCTTCTGATGCCGCCCTTTCCGTTCCCAGGCCACCCCAGGCTCTAATACGCCTACTCCGTGCAGGCACGGTGGCGTTCACCCCAAGGCGTCTCCTCACGCATGTCCCATGCCTGCCTATCGACCTTGAACGGTCTGGGCGCA
Organism: Prorocentrum cordatum; assembly: GCA_963575745.1. Classification (NCBI taxonomy): domain Eukaryota; class Dinophyceae; order Prorocentrales; family Prorocentraceae; genus Prorocentrum; species Prorocentrum cordatum. The sequence continues at coordinate 38,526 of CAUYUJ010003265.1, forward strand.
GATTCCTACCCTTGAGGCTCTTACCTTTTGTGCCTTGCCTGAGAGCTGCGTGCGTGACGGCCGGCCCCAGTTGATGAGGCCGTTCCGATGATCCTCGCAGCACACGGTCGGAGGCTGTGCCCGCCTCGGCGGGCGCGGCGCGGGCATTCTACGGTGTGCAGCCCTCTTGCACGAGGCGTACTCAACCTTGGTGCCTGCACAGAGCCTTTTGCTGCGAGGGGATCGGCTTCGCGCACGCCGCCGTCTTGGCCTCTGCGGGCATTGGATGGGATGGGGGGGCCAGTGAAAGAATGTGGCAGGGTTGGCCGTGGCGGAGAGCGCGGATGAGGGCGTCGTACGTGAGCCGTGGCAGGACAGCCGTCGTTATATCGTGACGTCCGAGTAGTGTGGGGGTTGAGGGTGGTGGGGTTTTGGTTAGGTGTTTGGATTTTGGTGTTTCTTTTGGTTGTTTTGTGTGGGGGTTGGTGGGTTGTTGTTTGATTTGTTGTTTTTTTTTTTTGTTGTTTGATGTTGGTGGTTGTGAGTCCAGTCTGGATGTGGTGGAGTTGCGTCGGGGTGCGCTCCAGCTGTGACGATCCTCTCAAACACTATCAACGCTGAGTGGCTCCGCTCTGGCAGGGCACTTGATTAGGACTAGCCTGCTTGGCAGAGCTGGAGCTCATCATCACCTCAAGGCGACTCCTCGCACATGTCCCAGGCCTGCCTGTCGACTTTGAATGGTCTGGGCGCAGATATTCCGAATGCCTCAACGCCCTTGAGGCTGTTTTTGTTTGTGCCTTGCCTGAGAGCTGCGTGCGTGACGGCCGGCCCCAGTTGATGAGGCCGTTCCGATGATCCTCGCAGCACACGGTCGGAGGCCGTGCCCGCCTCGGCGGGCGCGGCGCGGGCATTCTACGGTGTGCAGCCCTCTTGCACGAGGCGTACTCAACCTTGGTGCCTGCACAGAGCCTTTTGCTGCGAGGGGGATGGACCGCGCACGCCCGCCGTCTTTGCCTCTGCGGGCATTGGGCAGGGATGGGGGGGCCAGGGAAAGGGTGTGGCAGGGTTGGCGCGAGCGGCGAGCGCGATGAGGGCGTCGAATAGAGCCGTGTCAGACAGCCGTCGTTCTAAGTGCCGACGCTGGTGGAGGCCAGTCGGGGTGCGGTGGAGGTGCGTCGGGGTTTGCTCCAGCTGTGACGATCCTCTCAGACACTCTATCAACGCTGAGTGGCTCCGCCATATAGCTTACACCACCTAGCTCACGCCACATAGACGAGCACGTTAGCTCCACACTGATAGCACCACATATCATTTATTGTATGGCATATATTGCACCACTTAGATGTAGCTTACACCACATGTATTGCACCACGTAGACTGCACCGCATAGCTTGTACCACATATACAGCACTACATCTTTTGAACCACACATCTTGCACCGCACAGCAGGCTGGAATACACCGTTCGTGATCCACGCCGGCTAGCACTTGTTAGTATGTAAGTTTAGCAGGGGAAGTCGCCCAACATTGGCTGCAGAGAGGGGGGCGGTTTTCGAGGGGTGACTGGAACGAGGAGGGGCTTGGAGTCCTATTGTGGCGCCTTGGGGCTCTCTTGGCATGCCCGATGGCCTCTTGGGGCGGCTTGGGTGCCCCTAGGTGGCCTCTTGGGAGCCTCTTGGGGGCATCTTGGGGGCCTCGTGGGGGCCTCCTGGGCACCTCTTGGGGCCGTCTTGGGGCACACGGTCGGAGGCCGTGCCCGCCTCGGCGGGCGCGGCGCGGGCATTCTACGGTGTGCAGCCCTCTTTGCACGAGGCGTACTCAACCTTGGTGCCTGCACAGAGACTTCTGCTGCGAGGGGGATGGACACGCGCACGCCCGCCGTCTTTGCCTCTGCGGGCATTGGGCAGGGCTGGGGAGGTTATGGAAGGGATGTGGCAGGGTTGGCGCGAGCGGCGAGCGCGATGAGGACGACGAAGAGAGCAGTGTCAGACAATCGTCGTTCTAAGTGTCGACGCTGTTGGAGGCCAGTCTGGGTGCGGTGGAGGTGCGTCGGGGTGCGCTCCAGCTATGACGATACTCTCAGACACTCTATCAACGCTGAGTGGCTCCACTCCGGCAGGGTACGTGATTAGGACTAGCCTGCTTGGCAGAGCTGGAGCTCATCATTACCTCAAGGCGACTCCTCGCACATGTCCCAGGCCTGCCTGTCGACTTTGAATGGTCTGGGCGCAGATATTCCGAATGCCTCAGTGCCCTTGATGTTGCTTCCTTTTGTGCCTTGCCTGAGACCTGCGTGCGTGACGGCCGGCCCCAGTTGATGAGGCCGTTCCGATGACCCTCGCAGCACACGGTCGGAGGCCGTGCCCGCCTCGGCGGGCGCGGCGCGGGCATTCGCCCTCTCGCACGAGGCGTACTCAACCTTGGTGCCTGCACAGAGACTTCTGCTGCGAGGGGGATGGACACGCGCACGCCCGCCGTCTTTGCCTCTGCGGGCATTGGGCAGGGATGGGGGGGCCAGGGAAGGGATGGGGCAGGGTTGGCGCGAGCGGCGAGCGCGAGGAGGGCGTCGAAGAGAGCTGTGTCAGACAGCCGTCGTTCTAAGTGTCGACGCTGGTGGAGGCCAGTCGGGGTGCGGTGGAGGTGCGTCGGGGTGCGCTCCAGCTGTGACGATCCTCTCAACACTCTATCAACGCTGAGCTGAGTGGCTCCGCCATATAGCTTTCGCTACCTAGCCCACGCCACAGACGAGCACGGTAGCTCCACATATGTGGCACCACATATCGTATATGGTACTATTGCACCACTGAGATTGCGCACCCCATCTATTACACCATGTGGGTTACACTACATACATTGCACCACGTAGATTGCACCGCGTAGCTTGAACTATCTGTATATATGTATACACATATATATATGTATATGTGTGTACATATATATATATATATATATACTAGAACCACGCGCGCGCTTCGCGCGCGCTTAGGTTCTAGCTAGGAGGCGAGCTTGAGTCAACGAAAGTCGCAGGGAAGGGGGCAAGGGGAAGAAGGCCAGAGAGCGCTGAAGGATACAAATACTGGAACCTCTTGTGATTTGTGGGGGGCCTCGTCCGGGGCCGCTCGCTGGGAGTTTGACGGTAGCTTCTCGGGAGACTCTGACCTGTCGGGGGGCCTTCCCTGGCGAAGCAGGTTCGAAGCATTTTGGGGGCCGATTTGGGGGCTTCTCGGGGCATCCTTTGGGCCTCTTGGGGGTCTCCTGGGGCCTCTTGAGGGGCCTCCTTGGGGCCTCCTGGCGGCCTCTTGGGGCGGAAGGCTCGAGCTTGCGGTTCGTGGTCCCCCTCTGGGCCCCCTCTTGGGCCCGTCTTGGAGCCCTCTTGGGCCATCTTGGGCGCCTCTTGGGCCGTCTTGGGGCCCTCTTGGGCTGTCCTGGGGCCCTCTGGGAAGCTTCTTGGGCCGTCTTGGGGCGGTCTTGGGCGCCTCTTGGGCCGTCCTGTAACGTCGGAAAGCCCAAAAGGCGACTTTGTGAAAAATGTACGTTTTACGAAGGGAATGGGCCAATTTTTGCGTCTAGGGGCCCTCTTGGGACGCATGTTGGAGGCTTCTTGGGGCGTCTTGGGGGCGTCCTTGGACGTCTGGAGGCCATCTTCAGCATCTTAGAGCCCTCTTGGAGGCCTCTTGGAAATTTCTTGGGCCGTCTTGGGCGCTTTTTGGGCCATCTTGTCTGACCGGGGAGGCCTCTGGCAAGCCCCGACGAGCCTCCGGGGCCCCCGGGGCCCACATTTGTGGTCGATGTCCCGGCCCCGGGCCCCCGGACCCGGTGCGCCGTTATATGTATATATATATATATATATAGATATTGCACTACTTCTATTGAACCACACATCTTGCACCGCACAGCAGGCTGGACTACACCGTTCGTGATCCACGCTGGCTAGCACTTGTTAGTGTGTAAGTTTAGCAGGGAACGTCGCCCAACATCTGCTGCAGAGAGGGGGGCGGTCTTCGAGGGGAGACTGGAACGAGGAGAAGTAGCCGGCCTTGGAAAACACTAAAGAGACCTCACCAGGCAGCAGAGGAGCACAACGGAAAGATCGAGGTACGAGTGATGACGTTCTCGGTGGGGCGAAGCCCGCCAAATTGCTCAAGGGGCCCCCCCACAAGCGGCCAAGAGGCCCCACAAGAGGCCAAGAGGCCCCAAAGACGGCCCCAGAGAGGTCCAAGAGGGCTCCAAGACGGCCCAAGAGCGCTCTAAGAGAGCCCAAGGCCGCCCAAGAGCATTCCAAGATGGCCTCAGATGTCCTCAAGACGGTCCACGAGGGCTCCAAGACGGTCCCCGAGAGGGCCTCAGGAGGCCAAACACATGGATTTTCTTTAGCTTGTTGAAATTTTTTAGGGTTCTCGCCTTCTCGGGCTTCCGACGGACCAAGACGGCCCAAGAGGCGCTGAGCATCGCCCAGAGACGGCCCCAGATGTCCGAAAGAGGGCTCCAAGACCCAAGAGGCCCTGGCCCCAAGACGGCCCAAGAAAGCCCCAAGACGGCTCAGGTGAGCCCGAAGGGGCTCCCACGAGAGCCCCAAGGCGGCCAAAGTCCCCTAAGACTGCCCAGAAGGGCCCCATGACTGCCCAAGATACCCCCAAGACGGCCCATAATGATCCCCAACATGGCCCAGAGAGGCCAAACCCGTCGATTACTGAATTCTTGTTTTATCTCGTGCACGCTCTTAACACCAAGACTCCTCAGTGCGGACGATGGCGTGAGCCCTCAGGCCCCATGACGGCACGTTGACCGACACAGCTTTGCCGCCAAGGCTCCCGCCTCCAGATTGCCCAGTGACGGTTATAGCTTGGACGCCAAGGTTCCTAAAAGCTCCAGGTGACAGAACCTTATTTTAAGTGCCGAATCGGTGACGTAATAATCGTGTAATGCCAAGGTTCCCCAGGGCTCCCGATGACGTGAGAGGCTCTAAACGCCAAGGCTCCCCGTGCGAACGATGACGCGGAAAAGCTTTTATCACCAAGGCTCCCACGAGCTCACAGTGACGTGACACGCTTTTGACACCGCGGCTCCAAAGAATGAACGGTGCCATGAGCCATATCGGGCAAGCTTCTGATGCCGCCCTTTCCGTTCCCAGGCCACCCCATGTTCTAATACGCCTACTCCGTGCAGGCACGGTGGCGTTCACCCCAAGGCGTCTCCTCACGCATGTCCCATGCCTGCCTATCGACCTTGAACGGTCTGGGCGCAGATTCCTACCCTTGAGGCTGTTTTTTGTTTGTGCCTCGCCTGAGAGCTGCGTGCGTGACGGCCGGCCCCAGTTGATGAGGCCGTTCCGATGATCCTCGCAGCACACGGTCGGAGGCCGTGCCCGCCTCGGCGGGCGCGGCGCGGGCATTCTACGGTGTGCAGCCCTCTTGCACGAGGCGTACTCAACCTTGGTGCCTGCACAGAGCCTTTTGTTGCGAGGGGGATGGACACGCGCACGCCCGCCGTCTTTGCCTCTGCGGGCATTGGGCAGGGATGGGGGGGCCAGGGAAAGGATGTGGCAGGGTTGGCGCGAGCGGCGAGCGCGATGAGGGCGTCGAAGAGAGCCGTGTCAGGCAGGCGTCGTTCTAAGTGCCGACGCTGGTGGAGTTGGAGTTGCGTCGGGGTGCGCTCCAGCTGTGACAATCCTCTCAAACACTCTATCAACGCTGAGTGGCTCCGCTCTGGCAGGGCACGTGATTAGGACTAGCCTGCTTGGCAGAGCTGGAGCTCATCATTACCTCAAGGCGACTCCTCGCACATGTCCCAGGCCTGCCCGTCGACTTTGAATGGTCTGGGCGCAGATTCCGAATGCCTCAGTGCCCTTGAGGCTGTTTTTGTTTCTGCCTCGCCTGAGAGCTGCGTGCGTGACGGCCGGCCCCAGTTGATGAGGCCGTTCCGATGATCCTCGCAGCACACGGTCGGAGGCCGTGCCCGCCTCGGCGGGCGCGGCGCGGGCATTCTACGGTGTGCAGCCCTCTCGCACGAGGCGTACTCAACCTTGGTGCCTGCACAGAGCCTTTTGCTGCGAGGGGGATGGACACGCGCACGCCCGCCGTCTTTGCCTCTGCGGGCATTGGGCAGGGATGGGGGGGCCAGGGAAAGGATGTGGCAGGGTTGGCGCGAGCGGCGAGCGCGATGAGGGTGTCGAAGAGAGCCGTGTCAGGAACCCGTCGTTCTAAGTGCCGACGCTGGTGGAGTCCAGTCTGGATGCGGTGGAGTTGCGTCGGGGTGCGGTCCAGCTGTGACGATCCCCTCAAAAACTCTATCAACGCTGAGCTGAGTGGCTCCGCCATATAGCTTACGCTACCTAGCCCACGCCACAGACGAGCACGGTAACTTAACATATATGGCGCCAATATCGCACCACTTAGATTGCGCACCCCATCTATTACACCATGTGGCTTACACTACATATATTGCACCTCGTAGACTGCACCGCTTAGCTTGCACCATATTTTTTTATATATATATATATGGCACTACTTCTGTTGAACCACACATCTTGCACCGCACAGCAGGCTGGACTACACCGTTCGTGATCCACGCTGGCTAGCACTTGTTAGTGTGTACGTTTAGCAGGGAACGTCGCCCAACATCGGCTGCAGAGAGGGGGGCGGTTTTCGAGGGGAGACTGGAACGAAGAGACCTCACCAGGCAGCAGAGGAGCACAACGGAAAGAGCGAGGTACGAGTGATGACGTTCTCGGTGGGGCGAAGCCCGCCAACTTGCTCAAGGGGCCCCCCCACAAGCGGCCAAGAGGCCCCAAAGACGGCCCCAGAGAGGTCCAAGAGGGCTCCAAGACGGCCCAAGAGCGCTCTAAGAGAGCCCAAGTCCGCCCAAGACCATTCCAAGATGGCCTCAGATGTCCTCAAGACGGTCCAAGAGGGCTCCAAGACGGTCCCCGAGAGGGCCTCAGGAGGCCAAACACATGGATTTTCTTTAGCTTGTTGAGGATTTTAGGGTTCTCGCCTTCTCGGGCTTCCGACGGACCAAGACGGCCCAAGAGGCGCTGAGCATCGCCCAGAGACGGCCCCAGATGTCCGAAAGAGGGCTCCAAGACCCAAGAGGGCCTGGCCCCAAGACGGCCCAAGAAAGCCCCAAGACGGCTCAGGTGAGCCCGAAGCGGCTCCCACGAGAGCCCCAAGGCAGCCAAAGTCCCCTAAGACTGCCCAGAAGGGCCCCATGATTGCCCAAGATACCCCCAAGACGGCCCATAATGATCCCCAACATGGCCCAGAGAGGCCAAACCCGTCGATTACTGGATTCTTGTTTTATCTTTTGCACGCTCTTAACATCAAGACTCCTCAGTGCGGACGATGGTGTGAGCCCTCAGGCCCCATGACGGCACGTTGACGGACACAGCTTTGCCGCCAAGGCTCCCGCCTCCAGATGGCCCAGTGACGGGTATAGCTTGGACGCCAAGGTTCCTAAAAGCTCCAGATGACAGAATCTTATTTAAAATGCCGAATCGGTGACGTAATAATCGTGTAATGCCAAGGTTCCCCAGGGCTCCCGATGACGTGAGAGGCTCTAAACGCCAAGGCTCCCCGTGCGAACGATGACGCGGAAAGCTTTTATCACCAAGGCTCCCACGAGCTCACAGTGACGTGACACGCTTTTGACACCGCGGCTCCAAAGAATGAACGGTGCCATCAGCCATATCGGGCAAGCTTCTGATGCCGCCCTTTCCGTTCCCAGGCCACCCCAGGCTCTAATACGCCTACTCCGTGCAGGCACGGTGGCGTTCACCCCAAGGCGTCTCCTCACGCATGTCCCATGCCTGCCTATCGACCTTGAACGGTCTGGGCGCAGATTCCTACCCTTGAGGCTCTTACCTTTTGTGCCTTGCCTGAGAGCTGCGTGCGTGACGGCCGGCCCCAGTTGATGAGGCCGTTCCGATGATCCTCGCAGCACACGGTCGGAGGCTGTGCCCGCCTCGGCGGGCGCGGCGCGGGCATTCTACGGTGTGCAGCCCTCTTGCACGAGGCGTACTCAACCTTGGTGCCTGCACAGAGCCTTTTGCTGCGAGGGGGATGGACACGCGCACGCCCGCCGTCTTTGCCTCTGCGGGCATTGGGCAGGGATGGGGGGGCCAGGGAAGGGATGTGGCAGGGTTGGCACGAGCGGCGAGCGCGATGAGGGCGTCGAAGAGAGCCGTGTCAGACAGGCGTCGTTCTAAGTGTCGACGCTGGTGGAGTTCAGTCTGGATGCGGTGGAGTTGCGTCGGGGTGCGCTCCAGCTGTGACGATCCTCTCAAACACTCTATCAACGCTGAGTGGCTCCGCTCTGGCAGGGCACTTGATTAGGACTAGCCTGCTTGGCAGAGCTGGAGCTCATCATTACCTCAAGGCGACTCCTCGCACATGTCCCAGGCCTGCCTGTCGACTTTGAATGGTCTGGGCGCAGATATTCCGAATGCCTCAGTGCCCTTGAGGCTGTTTTTGTTTGTGCCTTGCCTGAGAGCTGCGTGCGTGACGGCCGGCCCCAGTTGATGAGGCCGTTCCGATGATCCTCGTAGCACACGGTCGGAGGCCGTGCCCGCCTCGGCGGGCGCGGCGCGGGCATTCTACGGTGTGCAGCCCTCTTGCACGAGGCGTACTCAACCTTGGTGCCTGCACAGAGCCTTTTGCTGCGAGGGGGATGGACACGCGCACGCCCGCCGTCTTTGCCTCTGCGGGCATTGGGCAGGGATGGGGGGGCCAGGGAAAGGATGTGGCAGGGTTGGCGCGAGCGGCGAGCGCGATGAGGGCGTCGAAGCGTGCCGTGTCAGACAGGCGTCGTTCTAAGTGCCGACGCTGGTGGAGTTCAGTCTGGATGCGGTGGAGTTGCGTCGGGGTGCGCTCCAGCTGTGACGATCCTCTCAAACACCCTATCAACGCTGAGTGGCTCCGCCATATAGCTTACACCACCTAGCTCACGCCACATAGACGAGCACGTTAGCTCCACACTTATAGCACCACATATCATATATTGTATGGCATCGGAGGTTGGGGGGTGAGATCGAAGTGGAACGGAGAGCCCCCCTACCGGGAAATCGATTTCGGTTTCGTGTTCGTGCGTGCCGTGCGTGCGGGCGAGGCGAAGCTGGTCTCCTGTGGCTGAGGCGCGGCCGGACCAAATGATTCTCCACCGGGGCGCGGGGCCGCGCGGTGTCCCGCCGGTGTCCCGGTGGTGTCCTCTGTGGCTGAGGCGCGGCCGCACCAAATGATTCTCCACCGTGGCGCGGGGCCGCGCGGTGTCCCGCCGGTGTCCCGGTGGTGTCCCGTCGGTGTCCCGTCGGTGTCCCGATGATGATGATGTTGATGATGATTCTGATAATGATGATGATGATGATGATGATGATGATGATGATGATGATGATGATGATGATGATGATGGTGATGATGATGGTGATGATGATGATGTTGATGATGGCGATGATCATGATGATGATGATGATGATGATGATGATGATGATGATGATGATGTTGATGTTGATGCTGATGTTGATGATGTTGATGATGATGATGATGATGATGATGATGATGATGATGATGATGATGATGATGATGAAAATGATGATGACGACGTCGATTGTGAGATCGATTGTGATCGGAGGTTGGGGGGTGAGATCGAAGTGGAACTGAGAGCCCCCCTACCGGGAAATCGATTTCGGTTTCGTGTTCGTGCGTGCCGTGCGTGCGGGCGAGGCCCCGTGCACCCACCAGTACAGGCTAGGCTTTGCCAGCCGCTCTCTCCGAGCGCGCCCCGTTCCTTCGGGCGGCCGCGCGGGCTCGCCGCCGCGGCTGGAAGCGAATCGAAAAACTGGGGCGTCTGGGCCCGTGGAGTTCGGCCGTCTACGTAAAAAGGGATACGCCGACAGGACGCGGGCGCGGGCCCCTGGGAGGGGTTCCGGTTCCGTTTTGAGGTTGGCGCCGAGGTTCGGTCGAGGTTTCCTGGCCCTCGGAGGCCCTGCTCGCCGCCGCGGCTGGAAGCGAATCGAAAAACTGGTGCGTCTCGGCCCCTGGAGTTGGGCCGTCGACATAAAAAGGGATACGCCGACAGGATGCCGGCGCGGGCCCCTGGAGTCGTCGTTCGCCGTCGCTGTTGGAGTCGGCGTCGGTACGTCCCTGTAGGTTCCCTTGTGAACTCCTGAATCGTTCCGGGGCTTTGTTGTATCATCATGCTCGGCCCCTCGGCCCCCCCCAACCTCCTTATCACCCGCAGGGTGGTCGTATAGGTATACTGCACCACTTAGATCGCGCACCACATATATTGCACCATGTAGCTTACACCACATGTATTGCACCACGTAGATTGCACCGCATAGCTTGCACCACAGATACTGCACTACATCTATTGAACCACACATCTTGCACCGCACAGCAGGCTGGAATACACCGATCGTGATCCACGCCGGCTAGCACTTGTTAGCACATGTAAGTTTAGCAGGGGAAGTCGCCCAACATCGGCTGCAGATAGGGGGGCGGTTTTCGAGGGGTGACTGGAACGAGGAGGGGCTTGGAGTCCTATTGGGACGCCTTGGGGCTCTCTTGGCATGCCCGATGGCCTCTTGGGGCGGCTTGGGTGCCCCTAGGTGGCCTCTTGGAACCTCTTGGGGGTCTCTTGGGAGCCTCTTGGGGGCATCTTGGGGGCATCGTGGGGGCCTCCTGGGCACCTCTTGGGGCCGTCTTGGGGCACACGGTCGAAGGCCGTGCCCGCCTCGGCGGGCGCGGCGCGGGCATTCTACGGTGTGCAGCCCTCTTGCACGAGGCGTCCTCAACCTTGGTGCCTGCACAGAGACTTCTGCTGCGAGGGGGAAGGACTCGCGCAGGCCCGCCGTCTTTGCCTCTGCGGGCATTGGGCAGGGCTGGGGAGGTTATGGAAGGGATGTGGCAGGGTTGGCGCGAGCGGCGAGCGCGAGGTGGGCGTCGAAGAGAGCCGTGTCAGACAATCGTCGTTTAAGTGTCGACGCTGTTGGAGGCCAGTCTGCGTGCGGTGGAGGTGCGTCGGGGTGCGCTCCAGCTATGACGATCCTCTCAAACACTCTATCAACGCTGAGTGGCTCCGCCATATAGTTTACACCACCTAGCTCCCGCCACATAGACGAGCACCTTAGCTCCACATGTATAGCACCACATATCATATATTGTATGGCATCTATTGCACCACTTAGATCGCGCGCCACATATATCGCACCATGTAGCTTGCACCACATATCTTGCACCACGTAGATTGCACCGCATAGCTTGCACCACATATACTGCACTACATCTATTGAACCACACATCTTGCACCGCACAGCAGGCTGGAATACACCGTTCGTGATCCACGCCGGCTAGCACTTGTTAGTATGTAAGTTTAGCAGGGGAAGTCGCCCAACATCGACTGCAGGGAGGGGGGCGGTTTTCGAGGGGTGACTGGAACGAGGAGGGGCTTGGAGTCCTATTGGGGCGCCTTGGGGCTCTCATGGCATGCCCGATGGCCTCTTGGGGCGGCTTGGGTGCCCCTAGGTGGACTCTTGGAACCTCTTGGGGGTCTCTTGGGAGCCTCTTGGGGGCATCTTGGGGGCATCGTGGGGGCCTCCTGGGCACCTCTTTGGGGCCGTCTTGGGGCACACGGTCGGAGGCCGTGCCCGCCTCGGCGGGCGCGGCGCGGGCATTCTACGGTGTGCAGCCCTCTTGCACGAGGCGTCCTCAACCTTGGTGCCTGCACAGAGCCGTTTGCTGCGAGGGGGATGGACACGCGCACGCCCGCCGTCTTTGCCTCTGCGGGCATGGGCAGGGATGGGGGGGCCAGGGAAGGGATGTGGCAGGGTTGGCGCGAGCGGCGAGCGCGAGGAGGACGACGAAGAGAGCCGTGTCAGACAGCCGTCGTTTTAAGTGTCGACGACGCTGGTGGAGGCCAGTCTGGGTGCGGTGGAGGTGCGTCGGGCTTTGCTCCAGCTGTGACGATCCTCTCAAACACTCTATCAACGCTGAGTGGCTCCGCCATATAGCTTACACCACCTAGCTCACGCCACATAGACGAGCACGTTAGCTCCACATGTATGCCACCATATATCTTATATTATAGGCATGTGTTGCACCACTTAGATTACGCACCACATATATTGCCTCATGTAGCTTGCACCACATACATTCTCCTTTATTTTCCTTTCTAAAAAGAGAATAGATTCTACCCCCCTGGAGTTATCGGTCCCCCTTTCGGGTATGTAAATCATCTATGATTCTGACCACATGTCCATCCTGAACATGAATTTACACTATCCCCGGGGGGCCGGGTTCCCCCCCCCGAGGCTCCCTTGTAAAAAACACTATGCGGTGACATTTGTTGTTCTAACATCGCACCTTGTCACGAATCCCTTGCAAAAACTGGGACGAAGTGCACACGCGCGCGTCGTCGCGCGCGCATGCCGAAATCCTTCAAAAACCTTCGGTGCCGGAAGGATTTCGCAATCGAGTTTTCCAAAAACATACAAAAACACAGGGTTTCGCAACACTGATTTGCTTAAAAAGCTTCCGCGCGAGCTCTTGCGAAATCTGAAGAAAACCATAGGTTTTTCAATATTTTCAAAAAATACAATTCAACGGGCTTCGCGCGCGCATGTCGAAATCTGTCGAACGCCCTTGCACTTGTGCCGTCGCGAGAATCCTCTGCAAAAAATGGGACGAAGTGCAGACGCGCGCGTCGTCGCGCGCGTATGCCGAAATCCTTCAAAACCCATCGGTTTCGGAAGGATTTCAAAATCGTGTGTCCAAAAAACCTACAAAAACCCAAGGTTTCGCAACACGCATTTTCAACAAAAGCGTGCGAGCGCGCTCTTGCGTCGTCGGCGTCTTCCTTCCTCCCTCGTCGTTGTCGTCGTCGGCGTCGCCGTCCTTCCTCCTTCTTCGTCGTTCGCGTCGGCGCCGTCCTCCCTCCTCCCTCGTCGTTGTCGTCGTTGTCGTCGTTGTCGCCGTCGTCGTCCTCCCTCCTCCCTCGTCGTCGTCTTCGTTGGCGACGTCGTTGTCGTCGTCGTCGTCGTTGTCTTCGTCGTCGTCGTCGGCGTCGTCGTCGTCGTTGTCATCGTCGTCGTCGTCGGCGTCGTCGTCGTCGTCGTCGTCGTCGGTGTCGTCGTCGTCGTGGTCGCTGTCGTCGTCGAAGTCGTTGGGGACGTCGTCGGTGTTGTCGTCGTCGGTGTCGGCGGCGCCGTCGTCGTCGTTGTCGCTGTCGTCGTCGACGTCGGTGTCGTGGCCAAGTGCCATCTGGTACCTACCGTCACGGTCTTGTCTTAAGATGTCTTGCGACCAAGTTGCGGGTGGGAGGGTGGGATGTTTGCACGAGCAGTGGAGAGGACAGCTTCAAGAAGGTCAAAGTGAATTGCACCACGTAGATTACAACGCATAGCTTGCACCACATATACTGCACTACATCTATTGAACCACATATCTTGCACCGCACAGCAGGCTGGAATACACCGTTCGTGATCCACGCGGGCTAGCACTTGTTAGTATGTAAGTTTAGCAGGGGAAGTCGCCCAACATCGGCTGTAGAGAGGGGGGCGGTTTTCGAGGGGTGACTGGAACGAGGAGGGGCTTGGAGTCCTATTGGGGCGCCTTGGGGCTCTCATGGCATGCCCGATGGCCTCTTGGGGCGTCTTGGGTGCCCCTGGGTGGCCTCTTAGAGCCTCTTGGGGGTCTCTTGGGAGCCTATTGGGGGCATCTTGGGGGCATTGTGGGGGCCTCCTGGGCACCTCTTGGGGCCGTCTTGGGGCACACGGTCGGAGGCCGTGCCCGCCTCGGCGGGCGCGGCGCGGGCATTCTACGGTGTGCAGCCCTCTTGCACGAGGCGTACTCAACCTTGGTGCCAGCACAGAGCCTTATGCTGCGAGGGTGATGGACACGCGCACGCCCGCCGTCTTTGCCTCTGCGGGCATTGGGCAGGGATGGGGACGCCAGGGAAGGGATGTGGCAGGGTTGGCGCGAGCGGCGAGCGCGAGGAGGACGACGAAGAGAGCTGTGTCAGACAGCCGTCGTTCTAACAGTCGACGCTGATAGAGGCCAGTCGGGATGCTGTGGAGGTGCGTCGGGGTGCGCTCCAGCGATGACGATCCTCTCAAACACTCTATCAACGCTGAGTGGCTCCACTCTGGCAGGGCACATGATTAGGATTAGCCTGCTTGGCAGAGCTGGAGCTCATTAATACCCCAAGGCTACTCTTACGCGTGTCCCAGGCCTGCCTGTCGACTGGTCTGGGCGCAGATATTCCGAATGCCTCAGTGCTCTTGAGGCTGTTACCTTTTGTGCCTCGCCTGAGAGCTGCGTGCGTGACGGCCGGCCCCAGTTGATGAGGCCGTTCCGATGATCCTCGCAGCACACGGTCGGAGGCCGTGCCCGCCTCGGCAGGCGTGGTGCGGGCATTCTACGGTGTGCAGCCCTCTTGCACGAGGCGTACTCAACCTTGGTGCCTGCACAGAGCCGTTTGCTGCGAGAAGATTCGGACCAACCTGCCTGGCTGAGCCGGAGCTAAGTATCAAAACGCTTCGCGTAACCCCACCAGCCCATTCAGAAATGATTCAGAGACGAGTTACACCGATCAGGGATGGATTTGGAGTTTGATGCAGTGTAAGGAAGAGTTGGGCAAAACGTCGCACCTTAAGAGGGGGAAGGATGGAGGAGGAATCGGAGGAGGAGGAGGAGGATAAGGAAGAGGATGAGGAGGAGTAGAAAGAGGGGGAAGGACAAGAGGGACGAGGAAGGAGGAGGAGTAGGAGTAGGAGGAGTAGGAGGAGGAGGAGGAGGCGGATGAGGAGGAGGAGTAGGAGTAGGAATAGGAGGAGGAGGAGGAGGAGGAGGAGGAGGAGGAGGAGGAGGAGGAGGAGGAGGAGGAGGAGGAGGAGGTTGAGGACGATGAGGTGGCGGTGGAGGAGGAGGATGAGGAGGAGGAGGGCGAGCACCACGGCCAGATGCCGCCTGGATGCCTCTCGGAGTCTCTTTGGATTTCTTTCGAGAGCTTCTTGGAGTCCAATTGGGAGGCCGTGCCCGCCTAGGCGGGCGCGCCGCGGGCATTCTACGGTGTGCAGCCCTCTTATACGAGGCGTACTCAACCTTGGTGCCTGTGCAGAGCCTTGTGCTGCGAGAAGATGCTTGGCAGACCTGGAGCTCATTATTACCTCGAGGCGACTCCTCGCACAAGTCCCAGGCCTGCCCGTCGACCTTGAACGGTCTGGGAGCAGATATTCCTACCCTTGAGGCTGTTTTCTTTTGTGCCTTGCCTGAGAGCTGCGTG
The DNA here is from genome assembly GCA_963575745.1 of Prorocentrum cordatum. Taxonomy (NCBI): domain Eukaryota; class Dinophyceae; order Prorocentrales; family Prorocentraceae; genus Prorocentrum; species Prorocentrum cordatum. Next base: position 53,777 of record CAUYUJ010003265.1, read on the forward strand.
CGTGACGGCCGGCCACATTTGATGAGGCCGTTCCGATGATCCTCCCAGCACGCGGTCGGATGCCGTGCCCGCCTCGGCCGGCACGGCGCGGGCATTCTACGGTGTGCAGCCCTCTTGCACGAGGCGAACTCAACCTTGGTGCCTGTGCAGAGCCGTTTGCTGCGAGGGGAATGGATCATCATCGTCGTTGTCGTCTCGTCGTCGTCGTCGCCCGCCGTCGTCGTCGTCGTCGTCGTCGTCGTCGTCGTCGTCGTCGTCGTCAGTGTCGTCAGTGTCGTCGTCATCATCATCACCATCATCATCGTCGTCGTCATCATCATCATCATCGTCATCATCATCATCATCATCCTCCTCAAAATCACTGCTCAACATCCTTCCCGTCGTCGTCGTCGTCGTCGTCGTCGACGTCACCCGACGACGTCGTTGTCGTCGTCGTCGTCGTCGTCGTCGTCGTCGTCGCGGTCGTCATCATCATCATCATCATCACCATCATCATCATCGACGCCATCATCATCATCAGCAGCAGCACCACCACAACCACCACAACCACCACCACCACAACCACCACCACCACCACCACCACCGTCGTCGTCGTCGTCGTCGTCGTCGTCGTCGTCGTCGTCGTCGTCGTCGTCGTCGTCGTCGTCGTCGTCGTCGTCGTCGTCTACCGTCGTCGTCTTCGTCGTCGTCGTCTCGTGGTCGCCGTCGCCCGTCATACTCATCATCATCAGCAGAACCATCATCAGCATCATCCTTTCGTCGTCGTCTGTCGCCCGTCGTCGTCGTCGTCGTCATCATCATCAGCATCATCATCATCATCATCATCATCATCATCGTCGTTCCCGTCGTCGTCGTCGTCGTCGTCGCCGTGATCGCCATTAGCATCCCCGTGCTACAGGACGAGGCCGTCCGGCTCGGGGCCGTGGGCGCGCTGTCGCAGCTCGCCGCCCGGGACGACAGGACCCCCCGAGGGGGGCGCTGCGCTCTGCGCTGCGCGCTTTGGCGCCTGCCGCCTAGGGTCGCAGGCCTAGAGATTGACACCAACACCAATTTCGGCGGTGTGCCTCCACCGAGGGAAGAAGATCCCGATCTCGGTGATGGTGGTAATATTCTGGCTTCCAAGGTGGCCGAACCATTACCACCAAGACCGAAAATCTAGGATCATCTTCCCCCTGTGGAGGCAACCCTCTGTCTTGGTGTTGGTGCCAATTTCCAGGCCTCCGATAGGGTGCATGCGCTGGAGGCGTCGGCGGGAGAGAGGAGGGTCGGGGGCGGCAAAGAGGGGGGGGATGATTAGGGGGGGTAATTTTACTAGTGGGGCGTATTTTTTGACTGTTTGGATTATTTTTTGGTGTGACTACTTTTAGATTCTCTTGTCTCGCCCAAAATCCGCCGCTAGAGGGACACGCCCGACCTAAGACTAGAGGGGGGTGGATATCATGGCGGGGGCCATGATGTTTCCCCAGATCTCATGGCGCCTCTGCTTGCTTCATTACGTGCCCCGGCCCCCCCCACCTGGGCCGCGCACATGCCGCCGGCCATGATTTGCGCCCCCCCCTCTTGGACGCCCCCCTCTTGGCCGCTCCCGAGAGGGGAGGGAGCAGGCGGCCGCAGGCGTCCAGCAGCGGCGAAGCGCACGGCCGCACCGGAGTGAAGTCGGGCCTGTACCTCTGCGGGAGGAAAGTTCGAAAGCAGCAAAGAAACAGTCTGGGGGCGGTTTTCTGGTTCTTTTTCTGCCATTATTGAATTTTTTCTGGGTGTTTGAGATTTTTCGACCGGAATCCCCCTGTAGGGGGACATGCCCGACCTGACATTGGAGGGCCAAGTCTCCTACCTGCTTCTCTCGGCGGCGAGCGAGGGGGGGAAGTGAGAAGGAGAAGTCCTTCTCAGAAGTCGGCGGGACTTCTCAGAAGCCCTCGCGCCTTCTGAGAAGTTTTTTTGTTTGCCTTCGGGGAAGGCTTAGAACCAACTTCTCAGAGGGCCAGGGGACTTCCGAACCTTCTGAGAAGGCCTTCTCCTTCTCACTTCCCCCCGGGCTCGCCGCCGATGCTAGAACACCAACATCTGGGGCCGATGACAAAGACAGTTCTCGCGTTCTGTCCCAAAAACTTCTGTGGACACATTGGGTGCCGTGACGTCCACAGTTCTTTTCGGGGTGGATACGTCTATTGACAACGTGGCCGTTGCGTTCGGCGCGGTGCAGGGTCGGAGAAAGGGTAGATCCGTCTGCGGTGTGTTCCTGTTCTAGAGCAGGTCCCACATGGTATTCCAATGACTGCAATCTCTACAGAAGCCGTGGAGAGCGTGTCAGATAGAGATCGTTCTCTCATTCCTTGTCTTGCCGATCTGCGCGGGCCTTCGACCCCCCCCCCCATGGAGTAGATTTTGGCTGTTTTTGGCGCCTGTTTCAAGCAGGTGGAGTCTCCCCCACATGACGCACTGTTGTAAACAGTCTAACCAAGCAAGGGTCTGGAGCCAGACCCCCCCCTCCCCCCTTCCTCCCCCCCCTTCCGCCCCATGTCGAGACGCCGAACAAGAAAACGTTCGCCAACTTCTGCAGAAATCGTGGAGCGCGCGTCAGATATGGTCCGGCCAGCCGACTGGACCACTGCATCCCCGCGCGATGTCTTGCTTCTGTGGGACGAGATCCAAGGCCATGCCAGGAGCTACGTATTTCCTGGAAGAGCGCGAGTTCGAAGTCCGAAGCTTGAGGTTTTCGTCGTCGGTTTTCGAAGGTTCCCAGCGGCTTTCCAGCCTCGGGGTGCTTTTCAGCAGCCGCGCCTCGCCGCGGGTTATCCTCCACGGCTGCCCGGATCGTCCGACCGACCGCCGAAGACCCGAGTTGCGACCCGAAAACAAGCGAGAAGGATCACTTTGGGGGATGGGTTCACGGGGGGGTGCTCGAAAAGGCGCCACAAACAGAAACTCTTGGTGCTCCGCGTGAATTTCTTGCATCCGCGCTGGGCTCCCGCGGCGGCGCCTCTGGCGCGCTCCGCGCGCCAGGAAGGGGGTCCAGGCTAGATCCAAGAGATCCGCGCGGAGAGCCAAGAGTTGATGTCTATGGCGTTTCTCTTCTTCTAGATGCATCGACCCTCAATCGCCCATTGACCGCCAACAGGGGCCCGATAGTCCATCCCGCCCAAGAGCATGCGGATCCGCTATCGCCGATCCACCGGCAATGTATCGCCGATTCCAGGGCGATGTTTCCCCTCTTAAGCCGGTCCCCTCTCAGCCCTTGCTTTCGGTCGTCGTTGTCGTCGTCGTCGTCGTCGTCGTCGCAGCCCCGCGAGAAGGGCTCGCGCGCGCACGAGGCGACGGCATGCGCTTCCCTGCGATGGTGTGGTGGTGCTTGTGTTGTACATGATGAGGCTGCTGCTGCTGCTGCTCATGCTAAGGATGCTGCTGCTGATGCTGCTGATGATGCTGATTATGATGATGATGCTGATGATGATGCTGGTGATGCTGCTGCTGCTGATGATATTGATGATGATGATGATGATGATGATGATGATGATGATGATGATGTTGAAGACGACGACGACAATTATGATGATGATGCTGATGCTGATGATAAGGATGATGATGGTGATGATGGCTGTGATGATGATGATGATGATCTTGGTGATGGTGTTGATGATGTTGATGATGCTGGTGTTGATGACGATGATGATGATGATGATGATGATGATGATGATGATGATGATAAAGATGACATTGTCGATGA
>CAUYUJ010003265.1:62500-80746 GCA_963575745.1 Prorocentrum cordatum
AGCAGCTGGCCGCGGGAAGTGCTGGCCGTCCGCTGGAGCAGCGTGCGCGAGGCGCACGCGCTGGCGCGACGCTGGTGATGGTGGTGCCTGTCTCAGCCGCGGCAAGGCATGCGGGCTCCGAGGAGTTGAGAGGTGCTGGCGCTGATGTGACGGAGGAGGACGTCTCGGAGTTGGTGCTGCAAGTCCGCGCCTCGCTCAATGCAGGTCGAGCCCCACGGTCCAAGGTGGACGAGGTGCGGCGGCTCGAGGCAGCGCTGGACCCAGTGGCCGTCCGCCTGGCAGCAGGCTGCCAGGAGCTCCCTGGACCGGAGATGGCCAGCGCCCTGTGGAGCTTCACGGAGGCCGCCACCGTCGGGACTCAAGCTGAGAATCGAATCCGTCGAGTGAGTGCCGACGAAGCTGGCTGGGATCGAGTGGCCGACCGGATTTGGGCTCACGCGACGGGGGAGGACTATGACGCGCAGCCCCTGGACTGGGTGCTGCACATTGGTGTGGGCCTCCTCGTGGCGTGCGGGCTGGTCGCGCTGCTGGCCAAGTCAGGTCGGCACCGAGTCGCAGGAGCCGCTGGGGCTCTGTGTGGCAGCCTTGTGCTGTGGCGCCGCCTTCCCGTACGTGTGCGTGCCTGGTGGGCCCGCTGGAGTCGCCAGTCGGCGCACGCCGCGGCCCTCCGCAGTGGCGGGGACGGGCTCGCCGTTCTGGGGGCTGAGGAAGGCGTCGGCGCGGCCGCGGGAGGCAGTGCCCCTGGCGGGGCGGCTGCGGGGAGCTGCAAGGGAGCGGCCGAGCCGCGGGCAGGACCGCAGGCGCCGCCGCCGGGCCCCCCTGCGCTCCCCAGCCCGCCCTGGGCCCCACACGCCGAGGGCGCGGGGGTCTGGGCGGCGCCCGAGAAGCCAGTAGCGCAGGATGTGGCAGCGCTGCGGGATTTCGGCAAGGGGGAGGAGGTGACAGGACCTTTCAGTCAGACGGCGGTCCAGCAGTTGGGTGTGACGAGCACCGCCGTGCCAGGCGGGGCCCCCGCTCTCCAGGCTCATGTCCCTCACGCCGCCGCTGATGCGGTGAAGCTGGGCCAGGAGGCGCAGATGGTGCGGGTCACCCTCATCGAGTTCCAGGCCCAGGCGGCCACGAACGTGTACTGGGCGTGGCACTTCTGGGAGCGCACAGCGGCCGTTGACTCAGCGAGAGGCCTCCACCCCGACCTGCGACGCCTGCTGCTGACGCACGGCTACGTGGGGGCGGGAACCAAGTCCCCCCCAGGAGGCAGCTTGCTGCAGGAGTTGGAGGCGCTGGTGGCCACGGCAGCTGCGCCGCATGGAGGAGGCATGCAGGCCGCCCCAGGCTGGAGCTGGACACCGTCGGCGCAGCAGCAGCAGGAGGACAGTCGGTGGAACCTCAGTCCCCCATCGGACTTGAAGCGGCCTGCGCTGGAGATCCACCGCTCCATGCGCGGGGCGGGCGCGGCGAGTGCCAGGGACTGGCTGTCGCGGGAGGTCACGGGCCAACGGCGCACGGCTGTGTGGACGGACTTGTGGACGGCGGCCGCCAACGTGGACTACCTGCTGGGTGGCTGCAGGGCGCAGTCGGAAGTGCTGACGCGGCTCGCGTCAGACGATGCGCTCGAGCTGCACCTGCGCCGCCTGGCAAGCTACGTTTACGAGCTGAGGACGAAGGACAAGGCGGGCGCCGCAGCCATGGCGCCCACCTGGCTGGTGACCGAGGCCACCGCCCACAGCGAGGCGGAGCACCGGCGTGACGAGAGAGTCGCCGTCGCAGGCACGCGCGAGGGCCGAGGCAGCGGCCGCGGCTCCAGCTTCGGCGGCGGCTCGGGCGGCGGAGGAGACGCAGCCGGAGGCGGCAGAGGCAGAGGAGGAGATGGCGGTGGCCGCGGCCGGGGTCGAGGGAGCAAGCCCTCTGGCCGCGGCAAGCCGCAGGCGTGACGTTTGCTGGCGGACCGCGGGACTGACCCCCCCGCGTTCCGAGTTGGTGCCTCGCCCCAGCGGGTGCAGCCAGAGATGCCAGCGATGGGTTCACCAGGCTCGCTTGCGCGGGCCTTGCAGTGGAAGGAGGCCGCCGCCCGGTCCTTCTTCCCAGTACCTCTGCCAGCTCGACCTCTACAAGGGTGTGCCTCTTCAGGCAGGTTGAGGACGCGACGGGCTCGACGAATGCGCGCGTGGCGCAGGGCCTGCGGGCTCGTCGAGCTCATGAACGGGATGGACTGCGGATCCCTGGAGGCGAGACCAAGGGGCCAGCGAGTAGCGGGGGGCGACGAGAGGATGCTGGCCTGGAAGCTCGTGCAGCAGTACGCGTTGCAGGGCGCGGCGCGGTACGAGCGCGACTGCCGGGGGCTTGCCCCGACAGGCGGTCACGGGGCGGAGCTCGCCCACGATAGAGGACCGCAGGGCGCCTACACAGGAGAGCGGAAGAGTGTGAGCAAGCATGTGATGATGTGCGCGTCGGCCGTGGCCGAACCGCCGGATGATCGCGTTGCCGATCTGTTGGAGGCGCTGCTCGAGGGTGAGCGACAGTGCTACTCGGACGAGCTGAACGTCCTCGACTACAGCGGGAAGTCGGGCGTAATCTTCGAGGAGCTGGAGGAGCGCTTTGCGTTCGTGTGGGGGGGGGGGGGGGGTCGACGTCGGAGTACGCCCGCTACCTGATGCGGGATGACCTGCCGAAGGACATGCGGACGTTCGAGGCCCCCTGCGATGTTCGGGCCTACTGTGGTTTCAGCTGCGTACCGAAGGAGGACCCGACGAAGCAGCGTAAGGTTTTGATGATATGCGCCAGCAACTACGTGTGGGCCGACCCCCACCAGCGCGGGGGCCACGGGATGCACGGCGGGGCGGCGATGGCCTCCATGAGCGCCCCGACCGACGTGTGGGGCGTGGCGGCCTTCGACGAGGACAACGCCTTCACGCGCCTCAGGGTGCCCGCCTGGATGGCCAGGTGGCAAGCTTGCCCGCCGCTGCGGGCCTGCTGGGTGTGGGAGAAGCTGAGCCAGCGGATCCGCGACCTGGTGGGGCCTGCTGGCTGGGTGGCACCCTGCTACCACAGGCTGGCCATGGGGGGCTCGCTTTCCGTGCACCTGCTCATGACGGTGAACACGGCGATCATCGGCAGGGCGTTGCTGGGCGTGGGTGCGCGCCTGGCGGCGCTCCAGGGCGGAGCGACCCCCGCGGCGGCCGCTGTAGGCGGTGCGCCGGGGCCCTCGCCACTCGAGGATGGGGGGCTGGAGGGTGAGGCGCAAGCGGGAGATGCCCAGGAGTGTGGGCAAGCACACCTCTACGATGATGACTGGGTCGTGCAGCAGTCGAGCTGCCGCGAGGGACACCCGAACCTGGAGGGCTACAGCGTGGCCGAGTGGATCGAAGCGGTGAAGGCGGCGAAGAGGGAGGACGAGCGGGTGCTGGTGGTGATGCGCCCCTTTGCGGGCCGTCGACGACGAGGCGACGTGCAGGAGGTTCCCGAGGTGGGACCTGGCGAACCCCGCCACCTTCTCGGCCCTGGTGGAGCTGTGCGAGGGGGGCTGGGTGGATATCGTGTTGGGTGGTCCACCGTGCTCGACCTGGTCTCGGGCCCGCTACAGCCGTCGGCAGCCAGGCACGCCGCCCGTTCGCTCTCGGCTCTGCCCCTGGGGCCTGCCAGGCTTGAGCGCGTGGGAGGCCGAGAGAGTGGCAGAGAGTAGCACTTTGACGCTGAACCTGTTGGCGCTCTGCGAGGCGTGCGGCCAGAGTGGCGGCGCCTTCCTCATCGAGCACCCGGAGGACCCAGGGCGCGAGCCCTACCCATCCATCTGGAACACCAAGGAGGTGCTAGATTTTGAGAGGCGGCGCTCATCCCAGAGAGCGCGGCTAGACCAGTGTATGTTGGGCGGGCGTACCAAGAAGCCCACTTGTCTCAGTGGCGCGTTGCAGGGCGTGGAGGCCCTGAGCGAACTACGATGCGACGGCCCCCGCACCCACGAGTCTGCCGAGGGCAAGTTGGCCGACGGGGCCTTCCGCACGAGCCCCCTTGCGCAGTACCTTGAGGCGATGTGTGAGACGCCGGGCAGCATGATTGTGGAGGCCTGCTTCGAGAAGAGCGGCCTGGGTGGCACGGGTTGGCGACGGCCGCCCGAGGCAGACAGGGCGGTGACGGTCTGGGGAACTCGCAGTACGACTGCCCCCGCCGTGGCCGCGAGGAGCGAGGACGTGCTGCGAGGGCGAGGACTCGTGCTGGATGGACCGCAGATGGCCTTCTACCTGCACGTCGACGACGGCGTGGTGATGGCAGGAGGCCAGGACGGCGGCTCACGAGCGACGAGCATGATGCACCAGTTAGCGGACGCCCTGGCGGAGGCGGGCTTCGTGGTCACCGACCGCACGGAGGCCAGCGACATGCGGAAGGTGCTGGGCTACGCGCCGCAGGCACGGCCAGCTCAACTTCGGCTGCCGCCGGCGAGGGCCCGAGAGCTGGTGCAACAGCTCGAGCTGATGAGTGGCGCGCGCTCCGTGGACACGGAGGAGCTGCGGTCACTCTTGGGTGTTTGGATCTGGGGAGCGCTGCTACGGCGAGAGGTGCTGTGCCCCCCCAGCGCGGTCTTCCGCCTGCTGGAGAGATACCCGCGTCAGCGGGTGAGCACCTGGGCGACAGTTCGCAGGGAGCTGCGAGCGATGGCCAAGGTGGTGCCGCTGATGTACGCGGACCTGGGAGCCCCCCCTGCGCCCGTCTATTTCGCCGCGGATGCCATGGGCGCGAACGCCGAGGACGACGGGGGCTGGGGGGTCCTGGTGACCGACATCCGCAGGGAGATCGCGCAGGACTTCATCGACACGGGAGGCAGCTTGGGCTACACCGTGGCGCGGCTGGACGGCGATCTGACTGGGCTAAGGCGCCCGGAGCAGATGATCAAGAGGACGAAGCCCTTCAGCCTCCTGCCGGACCGCGTATTCACGCCCGACGAAGACTGGACGATCGTAGGTCAGGGGAGGTGGCGATCAGCCGACCACATCACCCTGGGAGAGGCACGCTGCGTCGTGAAGATCAGCCGCCTGGCGGCTGCATCGCCGGCCCTCCGCCGCGCCGTGCTTCCGATCCTGGAGGACAACCAGCCCGTGTCGGGCGCGGTGAACAAAGGGAGGTCCCCGGCACACCAGTTGAACCACCTGCTGCGTCAGACTGCAGCGGGGCTAGCATCACGCACAAAGATTTTGATTCCATGGGTAGAGACACTCAGGCAGCCTGCCGATAAGATATCGAGGTGCCTGAACCGTGCTGAGCTTCGAGGCCTTTGTCATGTCGGGGCCGAGGAAGCTGGACAGCACTTCTGTTGAGAAGGTGAAGCCGCACACCCTGGCAGCATACAGGGGAGCGGCGTTGAAGTTTGTGACCTACTTGGACGAGAACGGCTTTGTCCCCGACGGGCCCGAGCAGTGGGACGACCTATTGGTAGAGTACAAGAACGACATGCAGATGACTAAGTGCAACTTTGAGTATGCCGTCGCTGCAGTGGTCTTCGTGTTCCCACGCCTGAGGAGTAAGCTAACGTGGTCCCATTCGGTGATCGACGCATGGCGGGTCGCGGCTGAGGTCAAGCACGCTCCGCCGCTTGGGCGTGCGCCAGCCAACCTTGCCGCAATCTACTTTGCAGGTTGGGGTGTGCCGCGGCTGGGAGTAGGCTTGCTACTGCAGGTGGACCGCGGCCTGCGACCATCGGAGATGTTGCAGCTACGTGCAAAAGACATATCTTTACCATCGTCTAGAGGGGGGCCTGACCTGCAACCGAACTGGGTAATCAACTTGGGGGCCAAGGCAGGAACAAAGGCCAAGAGGTTGCAGTTTGCCATCATACTGGAGCGAGGTGGGGTGTTGGAGGACCTCCTCCATCGAGTGGTCCTAGGGGCCCCGCCAGAGGGCCTCCTCTTCCCTTACTCGCTCGTCGACTACAGGCATCGGCTCAGGCAATTTGAAGCAGCTTTGGGCCTCGACATCCACTGGGCGCCCCACTCGGCGCGGGCAGGCTTTGCAAGCGATTCCGTGGCTCGTGGTATCCCCTTCCAGGAGATCAAGGAGGCGGGGCGGTGGCTCACAGAGCCCAGCCTCCGAATCTACGTGGGCGTTGTCACCGCCTCTCGGGTGCTGGCACAGGCTGAGCAGCGAGGGATCGCATCGCTCGTGCGAGAGGCGGCCGAGAAGCTGCCCAGCTACTTCCCGAAGGGCATCTTCGGCGAGGGCGCGTGCGGCAAGCATGCCGCCGACGGGCTGGCGCAAGGGGGAGGGCGGGTCCTGGGTGCTTCCAGTGCCTGGGCGCCCGCCAGCCCCACTGGCGGGGGGCCGCCGAGTGGCCTCCCCTGCGCCCGCGGCGCGCCCGCCGCCAGCGCCTCCGCCAGCGCCGGACCTGGGCGAGCTGATGGGCGGGATCCTAGCGGGTCCACCGCAGCGGGGGGATGCAGCGGCGGGGGCGGCCGCGGCCGAGGCCGAGGCGCCAGCGCCAGCGAGCCATGTCGCGCTGCAGCCGCTGGCCGCGCGCCCGCAGGGAGCGGCCGCAGCGGCAGGGCAGCGGCGTGCCAGGGCCGTCGGCTGGGCGCTGCTGCGTGCGGCCTGGAGCATGGCAAGGTGGTGCGGACGCTCATCCACGCGAGGCGTGACGTGGGCGGCTGTCGCCGTCTGGCTGATCTCGTGGATGTACGCGTCGGGGCCGATGGCCCACTTCGGAACCATGATGGGCGTGGCAGCGAGCGTGTCGGTCTCGGCGGGCAAGGTGGTCGACCACGGCCTCGGAGCCGTGATCACGGCTGCTCAAGGCGTATCCGATTTCGCCGTGACCTCGACGCGCCACTCAGCCAACATCCTGCAGGAGGCGTGGAGAGGCATAGACATCACCGACCTACGGGTGCACCAGCGCCACGCCGAGCGGATCGCCGACGACCCATCGCTGCTGCAGGAATGGGTGGTACGAGAGTTTCTTTCAGTGGAGCCACGACCGCCTGGGGCAGACCAGGTAGCCAACGCGCTAGCTGAAGCGTCCGTGAGACTGCCACACGCAACAGAGAGTTGGCAAATGTTGGTGTGGCCAGGCCAGTACAGGGAGCTCCACATGACCTGCGATCTCTTGTCGACCGGATTCTACGGCGTGCACGTAGTCGACCGCATTGTGAATTTCAGCGTGCAGTGGTCGAATCCGCTGTGGAGCGGCCTCGAGTGCGACCTCGGGGCCGAGAGAGACACCGTCCGACTCCACATCAACTCGACCCTCTCCAGGCCCCCCCTACCCGCGATCCGCTACATGTCGATGAGCGACCGCGAACTCGAGCTCGCGAAGCTCCCAGGGGCCTGGATCACCATGAGTCGTCGGTTGTTTCGAGCTCTCTTCCTGGCAGTGAAGAGTGTCCTGCAGTTGTTTCTCTTCGGACAGTGAGCGGAGTCACAAGCTAAATGATCTGGTAGGGGCACAGGCGAGGGCAGGCGAGGGGCTTGCTTTTGGTTTTGGTTGTCGTGTCCCCAAGGTCCCTTCTCTTTCAAGGGGTCCCGCACATTTTGTGCGCCGGGCGCAGGGCCAAACTACGGTCCCATAGATAGCTCGCGAGCGGCGGCGGGAAGAGCTCGGCGGCAAGCCTGTAAATTAGCAAGCCAAGCGATTTTATCGAACTTCTCGCCTCCCTTTGTCAAAATTCCTGGGTTGGGTCTAAACGGACACCAGCATGGGATACTAATCGTAGAGCATGAGTGTTGATGTGGGACTTGTCAGTTTGAGGGGGGGTCGTGGAATTTTTCCCAACCATCCTGTGGTGTTGGGCCCTCGTTTTGAAGAGACGGTGCCCCGCGTCTCCTTCCTTTTCTCCTCCTCCGCCTCCTCTCCCCTCCTATCATCCTCATCGTCATCATCATCATCATCATCGTCATGATCATTATTATCATCATCATTATCATCATCATTCCTCTCCTCTCCTCTCCTCTCCTCTTCTCTCCTCTCCTCTCCTCTCCTCTCCTCCTCTCCTCTCCTCCTCTCCTCTTCACCCACCCAGTACACCGTTTCGTGGCCCCATAAAGAGCTCCACCGAAGGCCCCAGTGCCCGCGCCCGCATGCGTCACCCACACCCAATTCGGCACACCCCTCACACGTTTCGTGGCTCCATAGGGAGCTCCACCGAAGGCCCCACTGCCCGCGCCCGCATGCGTCCCGCACACCCATTTCGGCACACCCCTCACACGTTTCGTGGCTCCATAGGGAGCTCCACCGAAGGCCCCAGTGCCCGCGCCCGCATGCGTCACCCACACCCATTTCGGCACACCCCTCACACGTTTCGTGGCTCCATAGGGAGCTCCACCGAAGGCCCCAGTGCCCGCGCCCGCATGCGTCACCCACACCCATTTCGGCACACCCCTCACACGTTTCGTGGCTCCATAGGGAGCTCCACCGAAGGCCCCAGTGCCCGCGCCCGCATGCGTCCCACACCCATTCGGCACACCCCTCACACGTTTCGTGGCTCCATAGGGAGCTCCACCGAAGGCCCCAGTGCCCGCGCCCGCATGCGTCACCCACACCCATTTCGGCACACCCCTCACACGTTTCGTGGCTCCATAGGGAGCTCCACCGAAGGCCCCAGTGCCCGCGCCCGCATGCGTCACCCACACCCATTTCGGCACACCCCTCACACGTTTCGTGGCTCCATAGGGAGCTCCACCGAAGGCCCCAGTGCCCGCGCCCGCATCAGGGAGCTTTGGTGCCCGAGCCGCCCATGCGCCCGCATGCGTCACCCACACCCATTTCGGCACACCCCTCACACAGTTTCGCATGCGTCATCACACGGGCTCCATAGCTCCACCGAAGGCCCCAGTGCCCGCGCCCGCATGCGTCACCCACACCCATTTCGGCACACCCCTCACACGTTTCGTGGCTCCATAGGGAGCTCCACCGAAGGCCCCAGTGCCCGCGCCCGCATGCGTCACCCACACCCATTTCGGCACACCCCTCACACGTTTCGTGGCTCCATAGGGAGCTCCACCGAAGGCCCCAGTGCTGCCGCCCGCATGCGTCACCACCCGAATTCGGCACACCCCTCACACGTTTCGTGGCCCCATAGTAGAAACTCCGCCGAAGGCCCCAGTGCTGCCGCCCGCATGCGTCAGCCACACCCATTTCGGCACGCCCCTCACGCGTTCCGTGGCCCCATAGGGAGCTCCGCCGAAGGTTCCAGTGGGTGTGCCCGCATGCGTCCCGCACACCCATTTCGGCACACCCCTCACACGTTTCGTGGCCCCATAGGGAGCTCCACCGAAGGCCCCAGTGGGTGTGCCCGCATGCGTCCCGCACACCCATTTCGGCACACCCCTCGTACGTTTCGTGGCCCCGTAGGGGGCTCCACCGAGAAGATATTCACAATTGCAGTATTCACAATTGCATATGGTTGGGTCCTTCGCCAGGAGGGTCGTGCGGTTTGTGGGCCAAGTCTCCCGGCCTAGTGCCCCGGGACCCGCGAAACGGGAGGGCTAGGTGGCTTGCGGCCGCTTGCCCCCGTATGTGTGCCCTCGCGTGTGCCGCACGGCCTGCTCCGCAACCGTTTCATTGCTCCAATCTGCTCCAGATTCTCGCGGCCCCCCCACCGTCCCCCGCCGAGCCGAGCTCGGCGGCAAGCCTGTAAATTAGCAAGCCAAGCGATTTTATCGAACTTCTCGCCTCCCTTTGTCAAAATTCTTGGGTTGGGTCTAAATGGACACCATCATGAGGATGAGGATGAGGATGAGGCTGATGCTGATGCTGATGCTGATGATGATGATGATGATGATGATGATGATGATGATGATGATGATGATGATGATGATGATGATGATGATGATGATGCTGATGATGATGATGATGATGATGATGATGATGATGATGATGATGATGAACGCACTGTTCTTGCTGAAGCGGTGGTGCTTCGTGACATGGGTGTGTTTTTGCCCCCTGGGACTACCATTAAGTCGGGCCTGTCCCTGTACAGGTGGAATATTTTGAAAAATAGTTAAAAAATAGTCTGGGGATTATTTTTGTGGATTATTTTCAGATAGTTTTGGAATATTTTGTTTCGTGTTTGTCATTTTTCGTCGAAAATCCTTCTTCTGGGGGACACGCCCGATTCAACCCTGGGACTGCCAACCCAGGAGTGGCCTCCCGCGGCCGAGCAGCCAGTCGTTTGGAGGTGCGGAGGCTCACGCTCCCCCCGCGCCTCCGGGCTCGGCGCGGAGGCTCGTGCTCGTCTCCGGCGCTGGGCGCGCGGCCCTGGACGCGCAAGAAGGACCGTGCTCCTCCTGCACTCCAGGGGCCCGTGCTGGGGACGAGGTCCCACATGGCCACTCCTGATCACTCGTATTTCTCCTCCTCCTCTTCCTCCTCCTTCTTTCTCCCCTCCTCTTCTTCTTCCTCTTCTTCTTCTTCCGCTTCTTCTTCTTCTTCTTCCGGGTCGCTCCTCCTGATCACTTCTCCTCTTCTTTTTCTTCCTCCTCCTCCTCGTTCTTTCTCTTCTCCCTCCGGACCCCCTCTTCTCCCCGCGCGCGGTGCGAGGCCCAGATGGCAGCGGCGGCGGCCTTGGGCGTCGTCGCCAGCCGGGGCAACGAGCGCGCGGTGGAGGGGGGAGGATGGCGAGGGTCGTGGCGGCAAAGGAGGAGGTCGAGACCGAGGAAGAGGAGGAGGGGAGGAGAAGGGGAGGAGAAGGAGGAGGAGGAGGAACAAAACGGGCAGCAGTAGTCGTAGTAACAATAGTAATAGTAGTATTTGTAGTAGTAGCAGTAGTAGCAGTAGTAGTAGTAGTAGTAGTAGTAGTAGTAGTAGTAGTAGTAGTAGTAGTAGTCGTAGTCGTAGTCGTAGTCGTAGTAGTAGTCGTAGTCGTAGCCGCAGTCGCGCTAGTAGTCGTAGTAGTAGTCGTCGTCGTTGTAGTAGTCGTAGTAGTAGTAGTAGTAGTAGTAGTAGTAGTAGTAGTAGTAGTAGTAGTAGTAGTAGTAGTAGGTGGTAGTGGTAGTGGTAGTGGTAGTGGTAGTGGTAGTGGTAGTGGTAGTAGTAGTAGTAGTAGTAGTAGTAGTAGTAGTAGTAGTAGTAGTAGTTGTAGTAGTAGTAGTAGTAGTAGTAGTAGTAGTAGTAGTAGTAGTAGTAGTCGGAGTTGAGGGGGTGAGATCGAAGTGGAACGGACAGCCCCCCTACCGGGAAATCGGTTTCGGTTTCGTGTTCGTGCGTGCCGTGCGTGCGGGCGAGGCGAAGCTGCGTGGGCGGGCGAGAGGAAAGTCTCCTCCGGCTGAGGCGCGGCCGGACCGAATGATTCCTGTCCGGGGGCCGGTGGCCCGCGTTGTCCCGCCGGTGTCCAGCCTCCGGCTGAGGCGCGGCCGGACCAAATGATTCCTCTCCGGGGGCCTCTTGGTGCAGCCTGGGACTTCTTGGGGCCTCTTGGGGGCCTGCTGATGGTGTCGGGGGTCATCTTGGAACGAAGGGCGCGAGGTGTCAGCTCGTGTTCCCCGTCTTCGGCCTCTCTTGGCCCCCCTTGGTCCGCCTTGGGGGCCTCTTGGGCCGTCTTGGGGCTTCCTTGGGCCAGCTGGGGGCCCTCTTGGGGGCCTCTTGAGCCGTCTTGGGGTCCTCTTGGGCCGTCTTGGAGCATCGGAAACTAGAAGAGGCGAGACTGTTCTGATTTTCCAAAAGCTCACAGACAGTCATTTTTGCCTCTTGGGGCCCTCTTTGGCGGCCTCTTGGGTCCCTGTTGGGGACGTCTTGGGGGCTTCTTGGGCCAGCTTGAGGCCATCGTGGGCGTCGTGGGGCCCGTCTCGCTCGCACTCGTCACCCCTGTTTGCTGGAATCGCTGGAATCCGCCTCCTCCTCCCCCTCCTCCCCCTCCTCCTCATCTTACGTTCTTTCTCATGCTTTTTCTCCTCGTCTTCGCACAGCGGAGACGACTGCTTGCAGGGACGAATGAAGGGGAGACCTGGGGCGGGAGGGTGCATTTCAGAATCGTCGGTGCATACTAGGTTGGTTATGGTCCTCCTCCTCCTCCTCCTCCTCCTCCTCCCTATACCCCCCTCCTCCTTTCCATTCGGGTAAATTTTGGTCCGATCGATCCGACTCGATATCGATTCTGGATGCTTCCATGGTGCTATTCCGCATCCTGGCGCAGCCCATCCGATTCGTTTTCGTTTCCTAGCAGATGCAGCCCGATCCGACGCACGTTTCGACTCGACCCTGTTTTCCGATTCTATGCTGACTGATCCTCCCCCTCCATCTACCCAGAGGGAATGGATTTGACGCTGGTATAGCGAGTGCGAGGTGGAGATGTCGCTCGCCCTGGCGGTGGACCGCGACGCGGGCACCAGGCCGCTGGCGCCGTTCGTTGTCCGTCGTCTTCGTCTTCGTTGTCGTTGTCCGTCGTCCGTCGTCTGTTGTGCGTTTTTCGTCTCGTCCACCGTTTGTCGTCCGCCGTCCGCCGTCCGTTGTCCGTCGTCCGTCGTCCGTCGTCCGTCGTGCGTCGTACGTCGTCCGCCGTCCGCCGTTCGTCGTCGTCGTCGTCGTCGTCGTCGTCGTCGTCGTCGTCGTCGTCTTGGTCGCCGTCGTCGTCGTCTTCGCCGTCGTCTTCGCCGCCGTCGTGGTCGTTGTTGTCGTCGGAGCAGGGGGAGGGGGAGAAGGGGGAGTAAGAGCGTGAGGAGGGGGAGAAGCACGGCGAGAAGGATGAAGGGGGGGGTGAAGAGGAGGCACGGCGAGGATGATGAGGATGAAGAGAAGGGGCAGGGGGATGACATGTGGGCAGAGTGAGCATGGAGGAGGGAGAAGGGATTGCCGACGAGGGGGAGGCAGATAAGGGTGGGGATGAAGTGGAGGAGGAGGAGGAGGGGCAGGAGGAGGAGGATGAGGAGGAGGAGGAGGACGACGAGAGGAGGGAGGGGTAGGATGAGGCAGGGGGGAGTATGAAATGGAGGTGGGGGGAGGCGGGAGGAGGAGGAGGAGGAGGAGGAGGAGGAGGAGGAGGAGGAGAGGAGGGAGGAGGAGGAGGAGAGGAGGAAGCGGAGGAGCAGGAGGAGGACGAGGGGGAGGAGGAGGAGAGCGGCTTCAACGACGACGGCGGCGGCAGCTTTCCCTGGAGGTACCCATTCTGGCAGTTTCCCACCGGGCTTTGGAGGTCCCTCGAGCCTTCTAAAAGCCATCAGTGCGGTGCAATCTTGGTGGTGCGATCCACGTGGTGCAATCTTGTGGCGCAGCGCAATGCGAACACATGCAACTAAGTGCAAGGCACGACGCAGCAAAACAACGACATGCACAGGAATGCAAAGCAAGACAGCAATACAACGACAGCCAGCACAATGCAACATAACGCCAAGCAATGCAGAGCAATGCAGAGCAATGCAGAACAATGCAAAGCGATGCAAAGCGATGCAAAGCAACGTACATCAGAGCACTGCACAGCATCGCGACGCACGTGGCGGCGACGGACGGCGGCGGCGGGCGGCGACGGGCGCCAGGGCCCAGCTACCTGAACAGAGAATTAAGAACCCCTCATTGCAAGCGCTGTTTGGGGCAAAACCATCCAGATCATCGATTCTCGTTTTTTCGATCTTCGACGACGCTGCGTCGATGACGGCGGCGGCGGCTGTGGTGGCGGCGCCGACGAAGCCCGAAACCGACGAAGCACCGCCGTCTTGAATTCTTCGATGCGCTGGAGGTCTGGGTACTTCTCGTCACCTTCTGGCTCCCACACGCCCCCGCCGAGGCGAGCGGCGATCCGCGCGCTCGGGCTGGTGGCCCCCGCGGGGGACGCCGCCGCGACCAGCCGCGTCGGGGCGTGCCTCGAGGCCCCCGGCGGGCCTCTGGCGCGCCGGCCGCCGCCGCCGGGCCGCGCCGCCGTCAGCGCGCCGCCGGCCGCTCCCCGACCTCCAACGTCGGATAGTACATCCCGGAAGCTTCCTCTCCTGCACGAACGTGTTCTCACGGCCTGCCGCTCCAGCACCTGCAGCGTCGGGCGTGAGACATGCTAGCTGGCGCTGGAGGTCGGGGGACACGCTCCTGTGGTGTGCCATCTGACGCTGGATGTCCGCGGAGGCGGACCTCCAACGCAAGCGGATCAACTACGTGATGTTGGGGGTCAGGAGCGGCTGCTGTGACTCCACGAGCGTGTCCCACGACCTCCAACGTCAGATGGTGTATCACGGATACCGGCGAATAGCGCCCAAGAACGCGCCGTAGTGGCAAATAGCGCTCCATGGCGCCGGGTACCGCCGAGTAGCGCTCAGGCAGCTCCCAACAGCGCCCAATAGCGCCCAGTAGCGCCATGTGAGGAAGATGCACTCTGTCCGCTTTGCGCTCGATTGGGCGCGCGATTGGGCGCCATGGAGACGACTAAAAGCTTCCGTTGGTTGCTGTCTAATCAACGTGTTGAAAAATCAGGACAACAGTTTTTGTTCGTTTTCGGAGTCTGGGGGCCCTCGCTGGGCCCCAGGACCGTCAACAAATCGATCCAGGATGAGAAACCAGTCCCTAGGAAGTGGTCCAGAGCTCAGGGGCAACGATGTGGGGGGCAAGGGCACAAGGGGGGTGATGCATCGACCACCAATCGCCCATTGATCGCCGATGGGGTCTGATGGTCCCACCCCGCCCAGGAACGTGCGGATTCGGAATGGGGGCCTATCGCCGATCCATCGGCGATGTATCGCCGATTCCAGGTCGATGTTTCCCCCCCTATGCCAGTCGCCCCCCCTACCCGTCGGTCGTTGAAAGTAGATGCTCTTCGATTCCCAGATCTCACTCTACCTCAAGCGGCTTCCTACTTCAAGAACCGATCTGCTTCTGCTGCGCTTCGTTACTCTCTGTGAGGTCCTGGACCACATCTACTTTATCATCCGCCTTCCTACTTCGTGTCTTTATGTACTTCCTCCGAACGACGTGCATTGTCGCCCCTCAAGTGTTCTGGGGGCCCCGTCGTATGGAAAGCACTCACGACATCGGAGGAGGAGGAGGAGGAGGAGGAGGAGGAGGAGGAGGAGGAGGACGAGGAGGATGAGGAGGAGGAGAAGGGAGTAGGAGGAGGAGGAGGAGGAGGAGGAGGAGGAGGAGGAGAGGAGGAGGAGGAGGAGGAGGAGTGAGGAGGAGGAGGAGGAGGAGGAGGAAGAGACGCCCTTGCCGTGGCGGCGGTGGCGGCGGCCCGCAGAGCCTCAGCAGCTGGGAAGGCAGCTTCCATGGCCAGCACCTGGGCCTCGATGGACTCGAACAGGGCCAGCCCCTGGTTGCTGGTTGCAGCTGCAGGGGCGGCACTGAGCAACGTCTGCAAGCCGCGCAACTTGGTGGCGAGGCTTGCCATGTCCACGCCTCAAGAGCACGCCGCCGAAGCTGCCGCGGCACGCGGGGTTGCAACAACCTCCACCTCCAAACCAGCGATGGTGTCGCCGAGCTGCTTCTTCTTCGCGCGTAGGCTCTCATCCTGTGCCTCGGCAGCCTGCAGAGCAGAGGCTGCCTGATCGTGCTCCTCTCGGGCCTCGGACAGGCGGCCCTGGAGCGTGTGGAGGAGGAGGTCGGTGGGCTGAGCCTTGCGGTCCTCCGCCTCCAGCATGGCCAACCCACGGGCCGCGGCGACGACAAGGGGGTGGTCGGCAACACACTGAAGGTCCTGCAGGGCTGCCAAGCCCTTCCGTGCTCTGGCGACCGCAGGGCTGTCGGTGGTCCCAGCAGCAGCGGGCTCCCCAGCACGCTGGCCAGCAGGAGGAGCAGCCGAGCGGCGGTGGCGCCCAGCGGACGGGGCACGGGCGGAGGCCTTGGCCTTCGGCTCGGCGGCAGGCGTCAGGCGGCCTTGGCGGTCGCGCCCGCACTTCCAGCACGTGGTCCTCGTCGGAAAGTTGGTGCGGACACCGCAGAGGCGCGTTGCCACGCACTGCCATGGCTGCTGGCCGCCACCTGCAGCAACGTCGGCCCCTGCACGTCGCCACGGCGCACCAGCCGATGGCATGGCTCCACTGTCAACGCGCAGGCGTTCTCCGTGGTGGCCAGACAGCAGCCGCCGCGCGGCAGCGCAGCGCAACATGAGCTTGGCGCGCGAGCGAAGCCGCCGAGCCCGCCGATGCCAGGCCAGCGAGCGTGATCTGACGCGCTCGGGAATGGCTCGAGTGCCCGAGACTCGGGCAGCTGGCTGGAGCCGAATGGAAAGCGCCTCCCTCGTCCCAGCGGGGGGGCGGGGCACGGAGCACAAACAAGAACCTATGATGATGATGATGATGAGGAGGAGGAGGAGGCGGAGGAGGAGGAGGAGGAGGAGGAGGAGGAGGAGGAGGAGGAGGAGGAGGAGAGGAGGAGGAGGAGGAGAGGAGGACGAGGAGGAGGAAGAGGAGGAGGAGGCGGAGGAGGACGAGGAGGAGGAGGAGGAGGAGGAGGAGGAGGAGGAGGAGGGAGGAGTATGAGTAATACCATGAGTATTATTGGTGTACATAGTATTGCGATTGAGAAGGCTACCAGTAACAACCATAACACCTACTAATACGAACGCTTCTAACCTACGGTGAATGGTACTGCTGCTAGTAATGTCACGCATGTGTAGGCGACAGATACGAACAAAACTGCTAAGCATAATGTTGGCGAATGTGCTATGTACAAGCATACTACCAAGGCTAATAATGCGAATGCTCAGACGGCGACTAATTTTAAGACGACTAAGAACAACCCTAAGACGCATGCTAGTACCACTTTGACGAATCATATTATTAACGAGAAGAAGACCAACCACCATACACCAACACAACGACTCATACAATGACATACCATACTACTGATGCTACTAATAGTAGGGCAGACCATACGACGACGACTAAGACGAATCCGACGACACATACTGATACACCTAACATTCATACGAGGAGGAGGCGGAGGACGAGGATGACAAGGAGGAGGACGAGGCGGCGGAGGAGGAGGCGGCGCAGGAGGATGAGGATGAGGAGCAGGGGGAGGAGGATGATGAGTCATACTACTACCATTAGTAAGAATAGTGCCACTCCAACTAGTACGACTACACATATGAATACGATTGACAGTAATACCAACACGTGTAACAGCACAGGGATTAATTCTACGACTAAGGGGACTAGTGAGACGGCTACTTATACGACGGACATATCTATTATTTGTGAGATTATAATATAGATAGTCGTAGACTCACAATACTTACACTACTACTACTACGGATATGATTGATATGGCCACGTACTACAACTCACTAATACTAACACGAGGGGCACTAACACGACGCACAATACCAATATTCCGTATACGAAAGCCAATACCAATACTGATGATTCTCGCACTCAGATAGACAAGAACTCTAATACTAATGCTCATAGTTCTATGTTTAACCATAAGAACAAACACACCTAGTAGTACGTACGGTAATAACAGCAGGACGACTTTTCACACTAATACCACCAGTACTAATAATACTAATGCGACCACGGACGCACTACACCATACCACTAAGACGACTTCTGTTAACACTAACACTGCTAGTAGTACGAGTAATACTGATCACATTCATGCTATCACTAGACAGAGGAACCGGAATACTGGCAATAGGCGTACTATTACGAACAAGAAACGTATTCATACTACTCAGACGACTAAGGCCAGTATTACTAAGACTCAGACGACTGAACATGCGACGCATAAGAAGACTAGTCTTACTAGTCGTGCTACGAATAAGAACCATTTTACTAGGCATACTCATATCATCACGACACATACTACTACTACTGCTGCTACTACTACTACTACTACTACTACTACTGTTAATGCGGGTATAGTAATACCATGACGAAGGGTACTACGAACACTACGAATAATACTATGATCGCGAGGAGGAGACGGAGACGGAGGCGTAGGAGGAGGAGGAAGATGCGGAGGAGGAGTACGAGGAGGAGGGCGACGACGATCATGGCGAGGAGGAGGAGGATGAGGAGGAGGAGGAGGAGGAGGAGGAGGAGGGGGAGGAGAAGGACGACGACGTCGAGAAGGAGGAAGAGGGAGGAGGGGGAGGGGGATGGAGGAGGAGGAGTAGAATGAGGAGGAAGAGCAGGAGGAGGGAGATCAGGAGAAGGAAGATGATGACGATGATGATGATGCTGATGATGATGCTGATGATGATGATGCTGATGATGCTGATGCTGATGCTGATGCTGCTGCTGCTGATGCTGATGCTGATGATGCTGATGATGAGGAGGATGATGCTGCTGCTGATGATGGTGATGATGATGCTGATGATGATGATGATGATGCTGATGATGATGATGATGTTG
>CAUYUJ010003266.1:0-50000 GCA_963575745.1 Prorocentrum cordatum
GGAGGAGGAGGAGGAGGAGGAGGAAGACAAAAAAGTGTTGGTGGTGAGAGGATGTAGGATTCAGGCAGTATGGCGTCTAGCCAAACAGTCCTGTTGCATCGCTGATGTCGTCGCCGTTGTCGTTATCGGAGCTCCATGTCTGCGCAGAAGTGTCCTTCTCGTTGACGGGCCGCTCCGCCCTCAACAGGGTCTCTTGTTGTTTCGGTTTTGGTGTTCGCACGGAGTCGCGCTGAGGGGTGACGGCCAAGATGATCCAGAGAAACAGCGCCCCGACATGTAACACGTACTCTGACACGTCCCAATGCGCTAGAGGACGACTCCCAGGGAACTCAGGGAACCTAGGGTTGGGGAGCTGGAGGACCTACGCAGAGGATCCCGCACATTCTCGGCAGGGGTTTGCCAGAACCACTTACGTAAAAGGGAAGGTCTTCCTAGCGCATGTTCGGTGCACCATGGCAGCTGCGCAAGTGGTCCTGGCATATCCACCGAATATAGTAAACGCACTTTTCGTGCCCCCACCTATCTGCATCCTCTTTTCTCCAACTCGATGCTTGTCTCCGCCTCATCGTCGTCACATGCGTACAAGCTTGGCATTCTGCGGCAAGCCTGAGAGAGTGTGAAACGAGGCAGAACGTCAGAAGGGATAGCGGCAGGTTACCGGTTACTACTTGTGGTACATCGTGAAGATTGGATTTCATTGCGACGCTTGGGAGCGTCTCGGCACCAAAGACATGGGGCTCGGTGGTTCTGGCACTAGCGGAAGCGAGTGGATCATTGATTGGACCATTTTCTATTGGGGATGGTGGATCTCTTGGGGCCCTTTCGTTGGCACGTTCATTGCGAGGATCTCCAAAGGCAGGACCCTTCGTGTTTTCATCATGTCCACGCTCATTGTGCCCACCCTCTACAGCATCGTCTGGTTCTGCGTGTGGGGCACCGAGGGTATTCGCATGCAACGCATGGCAGATTCGGCGGGCCTGTGCACTCAGGCTTACGGTGGGGGATCGGCCTGGTCCGATCAGTACAGTTTGACGGAAAAGCAGACTCTGACCATGGGTTGGACCCCCGGGTGCGTGCTGGACGATGCCTACCACGGCGGATACGGCAGGTGCAAGAGGGCGAAGTTCACCAGGTACGTGGATCCTTCCAAGGATGGAAAGGGCAAGCAGTGCGTGAAGCACACCTCGTGGGTGGAAGTGCCGTGCGGCGCGAGCCCCGATCCCACCGCAATCGACGTATCGGCATACGACGGTACTGAGTGTGCGAAGTACATGACCGAAATCAACGAGCTGGCCGCTGACAAGTGACCGTGGCAGGAGGATGAGACGAGTGCAGCTTGTGAGTGGAACCTTGGATGGAACTGGAGGGGGGTCTCGGAATGGGCGGGGGGGGGGAGGGCAGGAGAAGATTCAGGGGGAAGATGGGTCAGGGAGGGGATGGGAGAGAGAATTGGAAAATGATACATTGTGCTTGCTATTCTCGTCGTTGGGCCTCGCTGGGCAGTTGGAGCAGCTGCTGCCTTATTGACAGAGAACTGTACACAAGGGTCCGGGGCATGGAGAGAATATTGATGTATTGAGATCGCATATACATGCAGAAGTATCTTCGGTATAGCAGTCGTTCGACTTTTTTCGAAATGTGCAGAAACACCAACAGTCATGACAAGAGCGCTCATTTCATTGGTTTGATGGGGTCGCTGAGGACATCCAGACCTCCTGTGCTTCATCCTCATCCTCCAATCCTCCTCTACTATATCTCATGCCTCTCCCTCTAGGAGGAGAAGGATCAGCAAGTACAGGAGGAACACCTTGAGCCTCTCTGACGATGTTTTGGTACAGCGCTGCAATTGCCTGCGATGGTTGATAGAAGAAGGGCCAAGGAGGGACGCCTGTCAGTTACGACCAGTTCCCGAACACCAGCCAGCCGGACTGCTTCGTGCCTCTCCAGGATGGTACGGTGTGCCTGTACAACCAGGTTCCGGGGATTCACGACGAGTTGCGACATGAGTGCTTTCTTATCTAATTGCTTTCGGCCCATCCCACGACTGTGCCTGGGTTGCGTGCTAGAGGCCTCTTGGAGAGCTCTTGGGGCCTCTTGGGATGCCTCTGTGGAACTTCGGAGGCCTCCTTGGGACCTTTCTGGGTTCCCTGGCGGTCTCTTGCGGGCTTGCTGGCGGTCTCGAGGGCCATCTCGAGGAGCCCCTGGGCACCCTCGAGCTCCCCCTCTCGGGTCGATCTCGGGGCCTCCCTGGGGGAGCCCTGTGCCCCTTTGGGGGGCCCGTTTGGCCGTCTTGGGCCGGTCTTGGGGGCCTCCTGTGTACAAACGCATACGTTTTTTTTCGGGCCATGACGGTTTTCTCGGGCTTGGGCACAGAGGCTCCAAGACGGCCCCAGAGAACCTCAAGAGACTCTAAGGTACATCTGAAGGGTGATGTTCCCTACCTAGGCTCTGCCTAGAAGGGTTCTTACTCTCTATCTTAAAGGGGCCGGGCAGTGTTGTCCGCCCCGGGCTGTTCCCCCAGTCCCTTGGGAGCGGTTCCCCCAGTCCCTTGGGAGCTCTAGCTTTAGCTTTAGCTTTAGCCTTAGCCTTAGCTTTAGCTTAGCTTTAGCTTAGCTTTAGCTTAACTTTAACCCTAGCTTTAGCTTAACTTTAGCTTAGCTTTAGCTTAGCTTCAGCTTAGCTTTAGCTCAGATTTAGCTTAGCTTTAGCTTAGCTTTAGCTTAGCTTTAGCTTAGCTTTAGCTCAGCTTTAGCTTAACTTTAGCTTAGTTTCAGCTTAGCTTCAGCTTAGCTTTAGCTTAGATTTAGCTTAGCTTTAGCTTAGCTTTAGCTTAGCTTTAGCTTTAGCTTTAGCTTAGCTTTAACTTAGCTTTAGCTTAGCTTTAGCTTAGCTTTAGCTTAGCTTTAGCTTAGCTTTAGCTTAGCTTTAGCTTAGCTTTAGCTTTAGCTTTAGCTTAGCTTTAGCTTAGCTTTACCTTAGCTTTAGCTTAGCTTTAGCTTAGCTTTACTGTTACTACTAATGCTGCTTTCCTAGGGGCTCCAACTCCTAGGTAGGGTCGCACTGGGATAATTGTCTCTGCGCAGATGATGAAGCCGACAACTCCACTGCTCGTGCAAACATCCCACCCTCCCGCCCGCAATATGTTGGCAAAGCTCATACGGCCATGATCTCAGCGAGCCCACGGGCGCGTGGAACTCAAACGCGCAGACGAGTCCAGTCGCAACATGGTGGTGGGGATGGTCACGAGCGCGATGCCAGCGACGATGGCGGTGACAGTGGTGATGACGCTGATGCCGATGGCGATGACAGTGGAGATGGGCGGCGATACAATGTCAACGACGACGATGGTGATGGTGATGAGGATAATGGTGATTAAAATGACAGTGGCAACGCTGACGCTGGCGACGAAGATGATGATGGTGTTGCTGCTGCTGCTGCTGACGATGGTGACGATGAGGAAGTGCCCGCGCGCAGAAATTTGACGAGGGCGCAGGATTTAACGATGACAGTGATGACATTGACCCTGGACGATGACGGCGATGACGATGGCAATGATGACGCTGACGATCATGATAACGCGTGCGCTGATGAGGGTGACGAGAAAGTGCTTGCCCGCAGAAACCTCGACACGGTGATATGTTCGTGGTGATCACCAATGGGTTTTCGTATATATGTGAGCGCTTCTGTATTAAACGGAAACTGGAACGGGTACAAGAAACCTCATCCGTGCAGCTTGTTGGTTCCCGAGGGGGCTGGCGGATATACACATGTCATAGCCCCGACCCGAGGCCATTCACAAACGTACAGAAACACCAATCCCCGCCAACCCCCCAACGTCCTTACCACCCGAAGGTGGTCTTACAGGTAAAGAGACAGACATGGAGTGTCATTGCCAGTCATAACCGCATCTAAAGTGCTCTGGGTTCCCTCTTGTGTGCATGACCCCTGCAGCTACTCTATGATCCATTGGGAAGCCTGAGCACGTTTTTGGAACGTGAACGCTTCCGTTTGTAATCGATGGGCCCACGGGCAGCGTATCCGTCGCGTGTTTGTTCGCTCAAGAGGGATGCATTCTCAAGTCTGTTCGGTGAGTTGGGATTGCTCACGGATGTGTGCGCACTTGCGAGGCGGTATGATTGCCAGATGGAAACTAAGAATCACAGGTGCTCCTTTTGTCAACCCGTCTATCTTCCTTTGGGGGATTTGGGCTCCGTATTGGGTTGATTTTGTTCGGAAGCTTCAAAACCAGGACACGCCAAATTTGACGCGAAGACGTAAGCCATGTGGATGCTCTCTTGGGGTTCCGCTTGGGACCCCTTAGGGGCGTCTTGGGGGCCCCTTGCGGCGTCTTGATGCTATCTTGGGTTGTGTTGGAGCCCTCTCTGGTCGTCTCGGGTCCCCGCTTGGTTTTTGCGCTCCCTGGCCACTTAACTCATGCTACAAGCCCCTAAAGCGCCCCGGAGCGCTTGCGAAACGCTCGAGACCGCGATGGTGTTTCGCACATCCAGGGTTGGGGCCCGAAAGAGTAGTGACAACGCCCAGCGTTGAGACTAGGATGGGGCTGGGCTACGCTCAACTCAGTGCCTCGCGGCACGGTCGCGGACCTCGGCCCATGCCTCCCTCGCGCCGCACTCGCTCTCATCGAAGTCAATCTGCCACTGCTGCTCTCCTCCCTTCAGCCATGCCCTAGGGGCCACCAGTAGATACGGGGGAGAACATGGTTTAATGACCTCCAAGTTTGTAATACGTTTTTTTAAACGTTGTTCTCAGAGGGTATCCAAATCCACTCAATCGTTTGCCTGGTAGGGCATGGTCGACCCGATCTCCAACTCTGTATTTGCTTCCTTCCAATGCTACCTAGGCTACGGCGGACATCCTCTTCGACCAGGCCAGCGCGCGGCAATGCAGGCTCACGGAATAATCAGAGGTCAGGAGTCAGATGGTGTTGCTGCTGCTGGTGATGACGACGACGACGATGATGACGATGATGATGATGATGCTGATGATGACGATGCTGATGCTGATGCTGATGCTGATGCTGCTGCTGATGATGATGATGACGATGACGGTGACGATGACGATGATGATGATGATGATGATGATGATGATGATGATGATCATGATCATGATGCTGATGCTGCTGCTGATGATGGTACTGCTGATGCTGATGCTGATGCTGATGCTGATGCTGCTGCTGCTGATGATGATGATGCTGATTCTGATGATGGTGATGCTGCTGCTGATGATGATGATGCTGCTGATGATGATGCTGATGCTGATGCTGATGATGATGATGATGCTGATGATGATGATGATGCTGATGATGATGATGCTGATGATGAGGATGAGGATTAGGATGAGGATGAGGATGATGATGATGATGATGATGATGATGATGATTGATGATGATGATGATGATGATGATGATGATGATGATGATGATGCTGATGATGATGATGATGATGATGATGATGATGATGATGATGATGATGATGATGATGATGATGATGATGATGATGATGATGATGATGATGATGATGATGATGATGATGATGATGATGATGATGATGATGATGATGATGATGATGATGATGATGATGATGATGATGATGATGATGGTGATGGTGGTGGTGGTGGTGGTGGTGGTGATGATGATGATGATGATGATGCTGCTGCTGCTGCTGCTGATGATGATGATGATGATGATGATGATGATGATGATGATGAGACTTGTCCTGCGAACGTGTAGGGGGTGATGCACAGAGTCCGTTCTATTTCGCTCAAGCCTTTTACCTCCAGGGGGCACCTGTGTTTCTATGCGCCCCCCGCTCCTTGAGGCTCCCGCGTGGCTCCTCGTGTGTGCTTGTTGTGCGCTGGACGCCTGGTGGCCTGGCCTCGTGCGCGGCGGCGGCGGCGGCGGGGGCCCCCCCTGGCGAACCGCCCTCGGCGGCGTCGCAGGCCGCGGCGGCGGCGTGCCAGGCGGAGCGGGCGGCCGCCTACGCCCGCAACCTGTCGAGCTGCCTGGGCGACCTCGCGCGGCTCCACGCGGAGTTGGGGCTGCTGTCCTCGGAGCTCCGCCAGGTCCGCTCGCAGCATGCTCAGCAGGGCGCGGACGCGGGGTCCTTCTACGCGCACACCCTCGGGCTCGTCGTGACGGGCATCGTTACCCAGATCGTGGGCGCGTGCGGGGATACAGTTGGAGTCGCTCGAGTCGACATGGCGCTGATGCCGCGCCTGCAGCCGTACAGGGCCGAGGGGACCGCCGCCGAGGCGGCGGAGTTCTTCAATGAGCTGTTGCCAGGCCGCGTCGTCACCTTCCACTATGGCGAGGACCGCGGCATCTGGCACGAACGCGTGCTGATCTGGCCCGCCGACTCGCAGCGGCCCGCGACGCGGTGGACAATCGCCACGCCCGACGGCGACGTGTACGACGAGGAGAGAGCCAGCGGCGCGGACGGCGACGGCCCCGACCAGGCATCACTGACCTTCGGGGCCACGCCCGCTCGCCAGCGGCCCGCGGGCCGCGTCTACCGCTTCCGTGCCTATCCCTCGGAGGCGGAGCTGCTGGACATGGTGCGGGTCGCTCGGTGTGAGATGCGTGCCTCTGGCGTGGACGTCGCCGAGCCTGCGACGTACGTGCGGAACGGCGACGTGCTGGGGGGCTTCACCACGGTCAGTTTCGGGGACGTTCTTGGCTTCTATCGGCGGATGGCGCGGAAGGCACCCGCGCTCGCGCCGGCGGCGGGAGGCCCCCCGTCTTCGGCGGCCCCTCCTCTGCCGGCGTCCGTCGCGGCGCCACCTGGACTCGGGAATGACGCCGACGACGAGCCCGCGGGCATCGGGGGGCCCCGTGCCCCGCCGCCTGGGGCTGCTGGCGCCCGCGTGCTGGTCAGCGCGGAGGCGCCGCCTCCTGGCGTGACCTGGGTCGCTGGCAAGTCGGCGGGGACCGAGATCAAGCGCGGTGACGAGATCCTCCCGACCGCGGGCGACGTCGTCTGGGGCGAGAGCGGGCTCCACGGGCTGCCTTCTGGGTTCATCGTGCCCATGGGAGCTGGTTCCCTCGGCGACTCCTGCCCAACCAGCTGGCGAGGACGGGGGCGACGCTCGGCTCCTGGGCCAGCTGACCAGGAACCGTGAGGGACGGCGCTACCTCGACTTCCGCGAGTCGGTGGCGTCTATGCGACAAGAGGTGCTGGACGATTGGAGAGCGGAGCTACAAGTGGCTCTGTGAGTACATCGTCGAGCACGGCGGCGCGGCTGACGGCCGCCAGACCAAGTGGATGAGCGAGAGCGGGTGCGCGAAGGACTCGGCGGCGGCGCACTTCCACGACCTCCTCGGGCTCGCGATCGAGTTCGCGCAGACCTACGACCAGGTCGATGGCTCGGACCTGGCTTGCATGGGGGTGGTGGCCAGGACCTACCAGCTCGCGGAGGAGACCATGGGCAGCATGAAGATCGATGGGGGTCGAACCACTACATCGGTCGCTCGAAGCAGAGTGCCCGCCGCGGGATCGCGGTCGCGCCTGGGATCGCCAAGTGCGCGACCGAGCAGCTGGCCAGGGATGCCGAGATCCAGAAGCAGAGGGGGAAGGCACGCGGGGAGAAGAGCGCCGCCTCTGGCAAGAAGGGGCAGGGGTGACATGGGGCCAGCGGACGGGAGGTAGCTCGACCCGTTCGCTGTTTCGTGAGAGCCAGTTTTGTCGGTCCGCTGATGACCGTCCTCCTGGCGATGGGATGCTGCCCTTTGCTGTGCCCGCTGCGCCAATTGCTCCGCCTCC
Organism: Prorocentrum cordatum; assembly: GCA_963575745.1. NCBI lineage: Eukaryota > Dinophyceae > Prorocentrales > Prorocentraceae > Prorocentrum > Prorocentrum cordatum. The sequence continues at coordinate 7,779 of CAUYUJ010003266.1, forward strand.
TCCGCCCGGACTCTCGTTCAGTTCGGGCGCGTCTCCAACGCGCTCAGTCCATCGAGGGGCGTGCTCGGGGCGCCGTGGAGTGTCTCGACCAGCTTGGGGGTTGCAGTGCGCCGCGGTGCACGCCGGAGCGCCTCTGGGATATGGGCGACCTTGTACTTCGACGCGTTCGCCGTCTTTATCGTCAGATGGAGGCCCCAGCGGGGGCGTCGGCCCAGGAAGCCTGTTCAGAGATTTTGGGCCGCCCGTGTCTACGCTATGATACTAGCCGGCCGCTCTGCGGTTGATCGGGGGTTTCTGTATATAGAAGAAGGTGCGTGCGCTTGTTGGCGAGGGTGAGGATGAGGTTCCTCCTCCTCCTCCTCCTCCTCCTCCTCCTCCTCCTCCTCCTCCATCCTTCTCTTGCCTCCGTCTGTCCTCCTCCACCCCGCAGCTCCATCATCTTCTCCTCCTCCTCCTCCTCCTCCTCCTCCTCCTCCTCCTCCTCCTCCTCCTCCTCCTCTTCATTCCTTCTCTGGGCACCTCCCCCGGGGCGCGGATCCACCGGATCTGTCCGGATCTGTCCGGAAACGGTGCCGGAGGCCGCTCTGGGCTCCTCTGGGCACCTCCCCCGGGGCCGGTTTTGTGAGGATGTCTCAAGCGAGGGCGCCGGTTTGGGATTCGTCGGCGGATCCACCGGATCCAGCGGATCTGTCCGGAAACGGTGCCGGAGGCCGCTCTGGGCTCCATGGGCACCTCCCCCGGGGCCGGTCGTCGGCGGATCCACCAGATCCAGCGGATCTGTCCTGAAACGGTGCCGGAGGCCGCTCTGGGCTCCTCTGGGCACCTCCCCCGGGGCCGGTTTTGTGAGGATGTCTCAAGCGAGGGCGCCGGTTTGGGATTCGTCACCGGATCCACCGGATCTGTCTGTCCGGAAACGGTGCCGGAGGCCGCTCTGGGCTCCTCTGGGCACCTCCCCCGGGGCCGGTTTTGTGAGGATGTCTCAAGCGAGGGCGCCGGTTTGGGATTCGTCACCGGATCCACCGGATCTCTGTCCGGAAACGGTGCCGGAGGCCGCTCTGGGCTCCTCTGGGCACCTCCCCCGGGGCCGGTTTTGTGAGGATGTCTCAAGCGAGGGCGCCGGTTTGGGATTCGTCACCGGATCCACCGGATCTGTCCGGAAACGGTGCCGGAGGCCGCTCTGGGCTCCTCTGGGCACCTCCCCCGGGGCCGGTTTTGTAAGGATGTCTCAAGCGAGGGCGCCGGTTTGGGATTCGTCACCGGATCCACCGGATCTGTCCGGAAACGGTGCCGGAGGCCGCTCTGGGCTCCTCTGGGCACCTCCCCCGGGGCCGGTTTTGTGAGGATGTCTCAAGCGAGGGCGCCGGTTTGGGATTCGTCGGCGGATCCACCGGATCTGTCCGGAAACGGTGCCGGAGGCCGCTCTGGGCTCCTCTGGGCACCTCCCCCGGGGCCGGTTTTGTGAGGATGTCTCAAGCGAGGGCGCCGGTTTGGGATTCGTCACCGGAGACCCCGCCCCCACAGTGCGGCGCTAGCGAAAGCGCGGCCTGCTTTAAGGCCGCGGGACGTGCCAGCCGCGAAGCGGTTGAAGCGAGCCCTCAGGAGACGATGACGATGATGGCGGCAGCGGTGCAGCCCCCCCCATTTTGCTGCTGCGCTGGCCGCACGCTCCTCCCGCCGGCGATGACACGCCAGGCGGGTCCCTCCTTCCGCCACGCGAAGCGGGCCTCGCCGCCGGTGCCGTAGGACACCGAGGCAAAGCCCAGGGTGGGCGGGCAAAAGAGGGCCCCTTTGGGCCCTGGGAGGGCTTTGAGCCCCGAAGGCTTGAGCGGGAGAGAGGAAAGGGAAGGGCAAGCAGAGGCAGGAGCAGGGAGAGGAGAAACCCAAGCCGACTGGGGAGGGCGGGGTCCAACCGTTTAGGACAAACAACTAAGACCCCGCCCCCACAGTGCGGCGCTAGCGAAAGCGCGGCCTGCTTTAAGGCCGCGGGACGTGCCAGCCGCGAAGCGGTTGAAGCGAGCCCTCAGGAGACGATGACGATGATGGCGGCAGCGGTGCAGCCCCCCCCATTTTGCTGCTGCGCTGGCCGCACGCTCCTCCCGCCGGCGATGACACGCCAGGCGGGTCCCTCCTTCCGCCACGCGAAGCGGGCCTCGCCGCCTTTGTTCTAGTACTGGTGCTGCTGCCGGTGCCCCCGCACACTGGCCGCCTGGCGGGTTCTACGCGCCGTCGTGCTGTGTGGGCGCCCTGATGGGCGTCGCCAAAACTGGGTGCCAGGCGTTGTGTTGCCGGCGCCGTCTAGGCACTGAGTCACGCATCGCCTGGCGTGCGCGCCGGCGTGCGTGTGGGGCCCGACTGGCCCTCTGTCTGCCGACTGCCGCCAGGCAACTGATGCCGGCGTGCGCGGCTGTCCTCCGTGAGGCTAGGCCTTAGGCTCGCGCCGGTACCTTGATTGCCGGCGGAGCCCGACCTCGGGCTGAGGCCCGAGGGTGTCGTCGCTGGCGCTTGGCACGGGCCGGCACTTGGCATCCCCGTCTGCGCCGCGGCCTCCAGATCTCCCGGCTCCCCGCCTCCACAGGTGCCCAAAGTGCACGGGGCGGGCAGGGTCCGGCCCCTGACAGAGGGGGTTCCCCGGGCCGGCGCTGGGGCGCGGGCCCGTGCCTGCGCATGAATTCGAGCGCTGCGGCCACCCGGGCCGTCAGACTGCCAGCTACTGTAGCACAGCTGGCGTCAGTATGCCCGGCACGCCCAGGCTTGGCATGGAGAGCCGGCGTGCCAGGCGGGTTCCAGCGTGGTCCTCGTCCAGGGCTGCAAGGGGACCCACAGTATCCCAGGCACTAGTGGGGCCCTGACGGACGGGCCTGCACGCATGCTTTGCCGTGAGGTATTAGCCAGTGCTGAAGGCGCGGGCGGGTGTACCCTGCGAGCGCGCGGCTACTCGCCGGCGGGGCAGGTGGCTGGTGGCTGCACCCAAGCACGCGCGGCGTGAAGCCGGCGGCTTGGGTTGGGCGCACGCCAGGTGCGTAAGCACCGGCGGCGCCCGCTGCGGCCTCTCATGGGCTCTCACGCCTGGCGCTCTCGGCGCCGGCGGCAGCTCTGCTGGGGGCGCTGTCCTTCGCCGGGTTGGTCAACGAGGAGTTGTCCCTGGCCATCTTGCCGGAGATGCCCTTCATCGGCTCGTGCGACTCCCACAGGTAGCCGTGGAACGCGTCCGACTGCCAGCGCCCGAATCGGCGCACTCGGGAGAGGTCCTCGGTCACGTGGTACATTGCAGTTGCCCCGCCGATCCTCAGGGAATGGCTGTCGATCTCTTCCCTGGAGAGGCCGGCGGCCAGCCCCGCGACCGTCAGGAAGTGCTGCACCTCTGCCCTGCGGATCGGTGTACCTGACGCCCAGCGGAAAAGGGGCAGCCGTTCCTCGGTGCCCTTTATCCGCTGAGGATGGTGAGCCTGGAGCCGCTCCATCGCCGCGATCGGGCAGAGCGATGTGCCGGCGCGGTAGTGGTTCCTCGCCGTCCCGACGTTGAGCTGGTCCGTCTTGCTGCCCTTGATGTAGATCACCATCTCGTCGGCGTCCTGGAAGCTGGCCACGCGCTTCCCCTCCTTCTTGGGCTCCACGTCCTCCCCGTGCAGCACGCGCTCGAAGGGCCACGAGCGCCCGTCCTGGAGGAGGTACTCTGAGGCCCTCAGGAGGAAGAAAAACGCTGTCACGATGGCCGCCCAGATGACCACTGCATCCTCCTCGGGGAGCTTGGCCTCCTGCTGGAGAAAGCCGCGGAGCCATTCGAGCATGGCTGGCGTGACGGGCTTCTTCCGCTTGGTCTCGGGCCCCTGCCAGCGTTTCAGCCCTGCCGGCGTGCTCCAGAGGCGGCCTCTGTGGAGCAGAGGGTCCGAGTAGCCGGCCACCAGGTGGGCGTAGCGCACCGCGAAGAGCTTCTGCTTGATGGTCCCCTCGGTCCTCCCGACGACCCGCGCTAGGAGGACGGCGAAGTTGATGAGCACCTCCTCGTCGGCCAGGCGCTCCTCGCGATCACGTCCTGGGAGCCAAGGGCTGAGCCCCTGCGCCTGGCGCACGGCAACCCAGAGCCGCCATCCTCCCTTGTAACCTGCCCTTGTGCCTTCACTGAGTTTCTGCAGCATGGCCTCCATCTTCTGCTGCGCGAACCAGCCGGCGTAGTTGGCTCCGCCAGGCTCAGCGCGGCCGGCGGGGGCGAGCTCCTTCCCGGGGTAGTTGGTCTTCCGAGCTACGCCCAGCGCTTGCGGCCTCACCAGGTCGGTTGCTGGCATCTCTTTGGCACGCCGAGGGTTCTTTTTGCGAGGGCTTTTCGAGCGTGTCACACTTTTGTCTAGTTTGACCTTCTCGGCGGCTGGGGCCTCGCGGGGTCCGATGAGCGTGTCCTCGTCGATCATCTTGAAGCGGACTGCCTGGGCGCGCCGGCGGTTCTTGTGCATCTCGTCGGTGAGCGCTCCTCCGGCCCTCACCTCGTCCTCTGCTGCCAGCGCCAAGGCGGGCTGATCCGGTGCCTGGGCCCAGGCGCGGAACCAGCGCTTGGTGGCCTCCCACGCAGCTTGCTCCTCGGGATCATGGCGCACCCCGGCCCGCTGCGTGCTGGTGCTGTCGAGCGCCTCCGTCACCGCGGTCAGCACTGCCTCCGCGGTCCTCGGCGGAAGCGCCCTGGCTGCGCCCTTCAGGAGTTCGTCCTCGGTGAAGCCCTGGGCTTGCAGGTGGGTCCACTCGTCGTTGGTCCCTCCCTGCACTCGCCAAACCTCTTGTGGCGTCAGGGCGCGGACCGTGCCTCCGCCCCCTCCGGTGACACGGAGGAGCGTCGCCCCGGGTCCTTGGAGCTCCGCCCCAGGCCAGCGGATGGTGCCCACCGGCCCCTCCTCGCTGTAGATCAGGTGCTTCGCCCCATCCTTCTTGAGGTGCCCGACCGGCTTGAGGAGGAGGGGGTCGCTGGTGGACTGGATGCGGGGGTCCCATGACACTTCGCCTTGTTGGCCGAGCCACAGGTGGTCCTTTCTCTTGTCCAGGAGGGGCTTGACGCTGGCAGCTCGGGAGCAGGCCGGCGGCATGTTAATGCACGCCAGGCCCGCCCCCGCTTTCCGACGTCCGCCCACGAGCACCCGCCTGGTCCGCGTCGTGGCGTCCCCGTGGTGCGTGCAGACCACCTCGAACTTCGAGACCATGTAGCCCAGCTGCTTGAGTGCCTTCTCGAACCTGGCTGTGTCTACCCCGGTCGGGGCGTCCACGACCACCACTTCAGGGCTCTCCTGAGTTGCTGCGACGAGGAAGGCCTCCATCTCTCGGCCCTTGGGGTCTAGGGGCAGCGACGCCATGAGCCATCCCACCTTCTGGTTCTCCTCGGGCTCCGATCCCCCGAGGCGCTTGAAGGCCTTCGTGTACGGGTTGATGAGACTCCCCACTTCTCGACCCAGCTTCCCGCGGAGCGGGAGAGCTCTCGGCAGCCCATGTCCTCGCTGAAGCGCTCGGTGTCGAAGGGCGGCCTCGGCCACGGGGCCCGTTTCTCCAGGGAGTCTGAGAAGGCGCTCCTTGGCGTCCTCCAGTATCTGGCCCCAGGCTGCGGGGGGCTCTAGGCGCTTCCACCCTGAGGTGGCCAGCGTGTCGTGAACCTTCTTGACCTCTTCGCGGGTAAGCCAGTCGGCCACTTCGTTATGGTAGGTCCTCACGAAGAACGAGACGATGCGGCATCCGTGCATGGCTTCGATCCTTTCCACCAGACGTATCAGGTGGCGGGCCAGGGCGTTCTTGGGGCTTCTCTTGGTGAGCCAGGCCTTCACATTCTGGTTGTCCGTGACATAAAACACCAACTCGCCTTCCCACTTCGAGCCCTGCTTCGTGGCCAACGCGACCACCGCCAGCAGCTCGACCACCGCTATGATCCAGCCTTCCTCGCCACTCTCGCCTCTGACCGCGTGACTCAGGGCCTCGAGCAGTGGTCCGGCGTCCGTGGCCATGTACGCCGGCGTCGGCGCGGCATCCCCTGCAGTTGCGCTCCCCCAGTCGATGGCACCGATCGAGGAGGTGGTAGCATCTCCGCCCGTCCACCGTGTGGTACGTGCTGTCCCTGGCAAGGCGAGGCGTTCGCGCACCGACAGGGCCTGCGTGAAGCTGGCCTGGAAGGTCGTGCTCCAGGCCTCCGGGACGTCGAAGAGCATCCTCAGAAACCCCACTGACGCGTCCCACTCCTCCCAGGCGAGCTCGACTTCCTCAGGCGTACCCTTCGGTTCTGCCCAGCTCGTCCCGCTGCTGAGGAGCCGGTCCAGGGCGGGGAGCTCGGGGCGGAGGGCTGGCTGTGCTGACGCCCAGAACTGGGCGCAGCCTCGCAGCTCTTGGGCGACCTTCAGCGGGGCCCGCCTGGATCCTCTGAGCTCCGGGAGGGCGAGCAGGTACTGAGCCTTGATGCATTTGGGTTCTGGGAGCCTAACCACCTTCGTGTCGAAGTTCATGTGGAGGCCCCAGATCAACTGCTCTGCCGCGAACTCCCCCTCGACGTCCAGTTTCTCCTCGTTAACTGCGTCCGGGCCCCAGACTCGCTTCATGGCCCCGTCGAGCTCCTCGGCCGAGAGCCAGGGTCGGAGGCCCACCAGCGGCTCGAGGACGACCCCGTCGTCCATGAGCCACTTGGAGGCGTACCTGACGGTATCGTTGATCCTGGGCGCCGGCGGCTTCCTCCTCTCGTGCTCGCTCTTGGCCGCCCAGGCGAACGCCATGTACTCGCCCGGGCTGCCGGCCCAGCCGAAGACCAGCACACCGTGGATCAGGATAACTCGCCCTGGCACCCCGACCTCCTTGCCCGGGAGCGTCGTCCCGAACTCTGGCACGGCAGCTGGCTCCAGGTGGTGCCACTTGAAGGCCCTGGCCACGTCGCGCTTCGCCACCACCTGCTGGACGCCCGGGTGCCTCGCCCCCCACCAGAGGCTGAGCCTCGCAAGCCCCCTGTGGAGGGGCTGCTTCGCTGGCGGGTGCTGCTCCTTCGGGGAGAAGGCGTTGGCCGCCCGCATGTCGTGGATCGGCCGGCCCTCTTTCGAGATGGTCCGATCCGGCAACATCTTGGGGACCCTCCCGCTGGGCGACTCGACCAGCGCCGAGGCGGCGAGCACGTCCTCGACCTCGTCCGAGGCCCAGAGGACAACGCCGTAGCGGCTGTCCTTCCAGGCCTTCTCGAACATCTCCAGCGCGTGGTCCACCGCCGAGGAGTGCGACTTGGCCTGCGTGCGCGTCCGCTCCTCCGTGCGTCGCACGGGTACCCCCCCGGTGGCCATGGCCCGGAGGTAGGCGGCGTGGTGCGGGTCCGAGGACTTCTGCACGTCTTCTTGGAGTACGCCGCCCAGCGGGTTCCCATGGACCTCCTCCCGCGCGTGCTTCAGCAACTCGGCAGCCCTCTCGATGCTGCCGGCGAGGCGGAGGAGTGAGTTGCCCCGCTTCACGACCGCTGGCACCTTCTCGGGCTGGAAGGTGGGGTGGTCCGCGCACCACTTGACGTAGGCGCGCGCCTCCTCCTGTGCCCTCCCGCCGCTCGGTGCCGCCGGCGCCTCCCCCAAAGGGGGTCCCCCGCAGCGGCCTCCCCGCGGAGGGGGCGGCCAAGGGGGCGGCATCATCGGCGGCGTCCCCGGCGGCCGGCAGAGTTGCCCAGGGAGAAGCGGGCGCCGCCCTGGAGGCCTCACCAGGGGCCTGACTGCGTGATCTGGGGGCACGAGCGGCCTGGCTGGATCATCTTGGCGGGGTCTGGGCTGCGGTGGCGCGCAGCTGGGCGCCCAGTGATCTCGGCTTGGGCCTGAGTGTGAGCTTCTCTCCGGACGTCCCTGCGCTGCCGGCGTCTGCTCCCCCAGTAGGGGGGTCTCCGCTGGAGGTCGTCGACCTGCCTGCGGCACGCCTGGCTGCTTCCACGACTGTCATGGCCGAGCGGCTTCTCCTCGTTGGCGCGGCCTTCTGAGGGATCGTGGCGGGGGGTCTGCTCTTCCGATGCTGGGCTGGGTCCGAGGGGGTTTCCAGTACCTCGGGCGGTGGAGGTGCGCTCGGCGGTGGCTCTGCGCCTGCGGCGGGGGCGGGGCCTCCGCTGCCGCTGGCCCCAGGAGAGCTCCGGAAAGTCTCCTCCCTGCTCCGCCTGGCCGCCTCCGCTTGCCCGGGCCAGAGGCTCAGGGGATCCGGATCCTCTGGGAGGGGGGGGGTCTATTCCCTCCTCGGTCCTCGCGTGCGGCTTCTCCACCACCTCGTCTTCCGAGCTCTCGGCGGAGTCCGCGTCGTCGCTCGTGGGTTCCTCCTCCGCCTTCTCATACACGATTCTCTGGCGCTTCTTTGCGGGGGTGTCGTCCAGCTCCCCTGCTTTCACCATCTTGCGGGTCAGCTTCTCGAGGATGTCAACGTACTCGCTCGCGATCTCGCCTTGCTCCTCGTAGGGGGTGCATGTCCAGCTCCGCGGTAGGTCCTCGAACATGGAGCTGATGCCCTCGATCAGGAGCTCCCGCGCTTTCCTCCTCCGATCAGGTCCTGTGGGATCGTCAGCTGGAACTCCGAGCAGGTTATTCAAGATGCACTCCGCTTCGTGGCACTTGTTCTCCCCATCCAGGATGGCGGAGGGCAACGGGGTCTCGTCCTCCCAGGCTGGATCGAGAGGGGTGGCCGCGCCTTGCCCGCTGGGGGGTTCTGAGCTGGCCCGGCGGGGATGCCCGGCTTGCGCTTGCTCTGCTTCGCGCTTGCCGGCATCCCTCGCACGACGGGCCCTGCGGCGCTCCTTAGCCTCTGCCAGCTGTATCTGCAGCTCCTTGATGCGCTTCTCCTCCTCCTCCAGGACACCTACCTCGGCGGCTTTGGCGGCTTCGAGCTTCCTCCTTATGCTCTCCAGCTTGATGCTGTCGGCTGAGCTGCCGCCGCTGCTGGACCCTCCAGCGGGCGCCTCGCGGCTTTGTCTCTGGAGGGCTTGGGCGGCAGCCTGCTGGAAGCGCCTCCCTCCTGAGTGCGGCGGGGGGGCCCGCCTGTTCCAGACAGCGCCAAGCTCTGGGCTGCCAAAGCCCTGGGAGCTGACGCGGTCGGCGATCCTCAGCGTGACGCTGCGGTGGGACGCGGGGGTGGCCTCGCTGCGGTGCCACGGCGCCCCCTCGCGCTCCTCGTCCGCGGCCCTCTTGATCCAGCGCGGCGCCCAGGCTGCCCAATTCCCGATGTCTTCTTTCCCGATCCACAGGATAAGGCGTTCCCCGGGTTCGACACGATCGTCGTCTTCTAAGGGAGGTCCCTCGGCTCCTGCGGTGTCCCCCTCGTCGGTGTAGACGAACAGGCGAAGCTCCTCGGGGCTGAGGACGTCGTCGCGCAGCCATCTGCAGGTCATGAGGACGCTCTGGAGCTCGTGCGCGTACATGGGGGCCCCCGGGATTGGTATCCATCGGTCCCCACGCTGTGGAAGAATCACCTTGACTGGCTCATCGGCTTGCTGCTCGGCTTGCCTGGACTTCTTGACCCTCCTGGGCGGCTCCTTCTCTTCCTCTTCCTCCTCTCCTTCTCCTTCGTCTCCCCCAGGTTCGTCGTCTCCGCCATCTCCTCCAGGGCCCGGTGGTGGCGCTCCTCGGTCGGGATCCCTCTTTCTCGCCTTGTTGCGTTTCCACCCTCCTCTCTTCTTGCCTCTGTTCGCGCATTGCCATCCTCTGAGCTCAGCTGGATGGTCCTCCTCCGCCTCCTTCTCCGTGACTGGCACGTCCTGGAAGCGAAAAGGAGGGGGGGGTTCCGCCAGGTGAACCCCGTCACCGGCTCCCGCCGCCATCTTGTCTCCGGCCCTCGTCGTGACGATGGGCTCAAGCTTCTTCAGGAGCTTCGCGGGGGGGGTCCCCGCTCCCGCAGCCTTGACGACCTCGGCCCAGGCAGCGCGCAGCCTCGTCGGGTACTGGCCGGCGTAGCGGGTGCGACGTAGTCCACGCTGTCCGACCTGGAAGCCGAGGGTGCTCAACTCCTCCCGCAGTGCCTTGGCCAGTGGGGGAGCTCCGCTGGGGATGCGCCCGCCACCGTGCAGGCACGGGGGCGACCGGTGTGAGATCTTGGCCACGAAATTGTCGGCTCGATCACGTCCGTAGTACAAGGCCACGGCGCCCTCCGGGAGGTCCTCGAAGGCCTTCCCGGTGCGTGGTTCAACCCGGCTCCAGTGGAAGTTCACGGGCCCCAGCTTGCCGACGAGGTCGTTCAGCGGGCGCAGCAGCTCGGGTCCGAGCTGTGGGGTTTCCAGGGTCTTGGTATCTGCGGCGAGACCCTGGGCCTGCACGCCTGCCAGGGCTAGTCGATTGGTCAGGCTCAGGATGTCTTTCTGCTCGGACTGGCTGAGCGAGAGCTTGGAGGAGTTGTAGTGGTCGATCTGGGCCTGGGTCAGGTCGTAGGGGAGAGGCCCTTCCAGGGCGACGTGTTCGTGCTGGTTGGTGCAGCGCCTCGCCAGAGAGAGCGCCCAGGGGTAGAGGCCCTTCGAGACCATCCAGAACGTCAGCTTGCGGTGCCTTTTCGCAGGCTCCTCTGGGGGCCCTAGCCCCCACTCGCACATGGCGACGGAGATAATCCGTGCTCCTGTGCGCTTCTGCAGCTGCCTGATCCTGGCCCTGTCCCAGATCTTCGGGTAGCGTCCGTCGCTGGCCGTGTTCTCGAGCATCCACTCTCGATCGTTGGCGTCGAGGCGCTCGCAGAGGTCGGCGGCGAAATCGGTCATGATGTTGCTGTCGATCTCCGCCTGGACCGTCCCGTCGCCGTCCGGATGCTCGAACGTGCGGGTCCCGCCGTTCTTGAGGCACCAAGCTGAGTGGGTCGTGCACGGGGGGGCCAACTGGTAGACGTTCGCCTCGTCGGGGCCTGGCGCTGCCCCAGCGTCGAGGAGGAGCCTCTCTCGCACTTGGGGATCGAGGATGTCGTGCTCCTCCTGGGGCCCGGTCTGGGCCAGGGGGTCCTGGAAATACTCGACGGACGGAGCCGTCTGGAGTCCAGCTTCTCGCATCGCCTTGGTCCAGTTCCCTGTCCCTGCGAAGATCTCGCGAGTGCGGATGCCCCACGCGAAGGCGGGTCTGCGCAGGAGTGGTGCGAGACTGGAGAAGTCCTCCTCCTCGAGCTCCTGGTTCCCGACGGCGCCCTCACGCGTTGGGGGCTGAGCCTGCTGCGTACGTTTGCAGTGCATGCAGGGCGGGGGCCGGCTCGGGATCACGGGCCCCGCGACCTCCTCTGACTCCAGGTACATCTCCCAGCCGACTGTGAGCAGCTCGCGGACGGGTTTCCCAGCTAGTGTCCAGGTCTTGAGGATCTCCCCAAATGCCCGGCCTCGCTTGTTGGGACTCTGGCCTCTGATGACCGGTGGCCTGAGCACCCGCGTATGCCCTCGGTGGATCATGACGTGGACTTCCCTCTCGCTGGTCTGCGTCGGCAGGACGGAGTCGATCTCGAGCTGGTTCCAGTGGTTGATCCTCCAGACCCGGACGGTGGTCGTGTTGAGGGCACTCAGGGGGAAGACCGAGATGCACCTGAAGTCCTTGTCGTGGTGCGGGTGCTGGACATCGTGGCAGTGCATCCGGAGCTCGGCTTCGCGTGGCGAGACGAAGGGAGGTGCGTCCCCCAATGCGGCGGAGGCGGTGGTGGCTCCATCCCACAACTCGCGGCGGAGCTGAGCAGCCAGGGCCTTCACGGCCGGCGCATCAGGCTCCTTATCCTCCCAGAGCAGGGCGGCCGCGATGTGGAGCACCAGACACTGCCTGAGCTCTGCGTCGCCTTCCTTGAGGCCGAGCCGGGTTCTCATCTCTTCGTCGGGCTGAAGCTCGTCCTGGAAGTCGAGATAGTCCCATTCTTGGTCTTGCACCGTGAGCTTCCCGCGGCCAACCCCAGCCTCCTCGTCCCAGGAGGCTCCTCCAATGCTGAGGTCCTGGGTGCTGCTCCTCCCCGCCTTTGATCCCAGCCTGTCGAGGGCCCGACCGGCTTCCTCGGCGAGGGTTGGCCCCCCGTCCCGAGTCGCCTCCAGCAGTACCTCCTCCAAGCTCAGGGAGATGCCCTCTGAGCTGGCGCGTGCGAGCCTGGCCAGGGCGTGTGAATGCAGGTAGTCGCTGATGTCGCCCAGCGTCGCGATGGTCCCGCTCTCCAAGATCTTCTCGATGATGTTCCATCTTTCGAGAGCCGCTGGATGAGTCGTCTCACTGGTCCCCTCCACCGCGGGCGCGTTGGCGTGGGCGTCCAGCAACCAGTCCTCCTCGGGGCCCTGGACGGCCGGCCTGAGTTCCTCCTCGAGGGCGGTGGTCTGAATCTCGTCGAAGGCAGCTGGGGGGGACCAAACAGCCGGCGAGCCTCCCGCTCGGCTGCCTCCCGCAGGGGCCCCGGGACCTTCTCCGGCGCCTCCCCCAGCCCTTTTGCTGTCTGCTTCGGCCTTGGCCTGGGCCCTGAGCTGGGCTACCCGCCCGTCGACCGAGGCGGGGTCGACCTTAGCGCCAGACTTCAGGCCGCCGCGCCTGATGAGCTGCGCCTGCACGGTCCAGTCCAAGCTGCCAAGCCCCTTGATGGCCTCGTGGGAGTGGGCGCAGGTCCCTGCCGCCTTGGGGCAGCCAGCCCATGTGCAGGCGTCCCAGCAGATGACCTTCCCGTTCTTGTCCCGGGGGGCATGCTTGACTGAGCGCCCGATCTCGCTGGACGTCAGCGCCTTCCCTGCTGGGTACGCCCGGGCGGCGGGCCGCTTCTTGGCAGCAGCCTTCTTGACGGCGGCCCCTGCCTTTCCTGTGCCTGGGCCAGCTCCTGCGGGCGCCTCCTGATCTGCTGGGGTGTGTTCGTCAGCCTTCCCAGCCTTGGGGGTCCTCGAGGGGCCGGCGTGGAGGTTCTGATGGAGGAACCTCTGCAGCCGCCGGGCCTGGCGAGGGACGCACACCACCTGGTAGTACCCGTCCGGTGCGTCGAGGTCGTACACGTTCGGAAAGGTCAGCCACGCACTCCCAGACGGCCCTGTAGGGGCGAGGGCGATGGTTTTGATGTCCTCCCGGCGCGGGTTGGTGAGCCCCAGGATGCGGCACACCTCCCTTCGCTTCTCCCGAAGCTGCTCGCACCAGGTTGCAGCAAGCTCCTCCCAAAGGCTGTGCACATAGTCTGCTGGGAAGGCCACGTCGTCCTCCTCGTAGGCAAGGCGCAGGGTCTCCAGGGCTCGGCGTCGCTCGGGCTCGTGCATCCGCCCGTAGACTAGCCCGAAGACGGTGATGGCGTTCTCGGCCTGCCTCACCCACTGAGAGAAGACGACCGGGTGCCGAGGGCGCGGCTCGAGCTTGCACGTGGTGGGCATGGTGTAGGCGTCGAACACCTCTGCTTTGCAGTGGGGAAAGTCGGCCACGGAGATCGACCACTCGGCCAGATCCTTGTGGTCCCGCCCCCCCAACAGAAGGCGGCGATGCCGTGCGCCATCCTGTTCGTCACCGTCGTCGGCCAGTTCACCGCCTGCATCACGTGCTTCGCGTGCTCGCAGGCGCGCTTGAGGCCATGGAACAACTCCCGCCCGGTCAGGGTACCGCAGACCTCTACGTCGAGGGTGTCGCAACCCCGCGCCAGGTACACGTCCAGCTCCTCGGCACGTCCGATGGCGCCGAGGGTGCCCCGCTGCGCTACCTTCTCTTCCTCGCCGGACCTGCGGAGGCTGTCCACCGCCTGCAGCAGCCGCATGTTGTCCAGGTGCTGCTGTTCTTGACCGTTCTGGAGGACTTGCGCGTAGGTGGAGAAAGCGGCTGAGGGTTCACCTTCTCCGGCTCCTGCGGCGTACCTACGATCTGGCTGCCCTGGGGTTTTAACCAGTCCTCCGTGGCCGTAAGCGCTCCGGTTAGTGAACATCTGCCCGAGATTCGGTACAAGGCCGGGCATCAAACCTGGCGGAGACAAGCGAGTCGCTCCCGGCACGCGCACGCCAGGCGGGGTCGCCGGCGGCGGCAATGGCGGAGCGCTCGTGGCGGCGTCCAGCCCAGGGGGAACTCCAGGTTGGCTGGGCTCTTGGCTGGCATCGGGCTTGCGCTCGGTGTCTGGCTTCAAGAGGCCACTAGCGAGGGGTGGGTTCATCCCTTCATCTTTTTCGGCTCGAACCCGCTCCAACTTTCTTTCCCGCCTGTCGATATGCGCCTGGTATTTGGCCCGTTCCTCGGTCCCGCTGCTGCGCATGAGACGCCTGGTGTACTTGATGAGATGCTCCAAGACCACGGTGATGTCCTCGTCGTATCCTGCCGCCACGCTCTGTAGCGCCGAGGCGTCGTCCGATCCTTCTTCGTGAGCGGCGAGGTACAGCCCCAGCATGGCCTCCCCGGTGTTCTCCTCTTCGTGGTCCTTCCCCGCCGGACTGCGTGAAGAGCGCCGAGGGACTGAGGAGGTCAGATCACCCTCCTCGCCCAGGCCCCACCCGACGCCGAATGGGGGCTTGGGGGAACTGCTGCGATCAAGCCTCGCCCAATGCTTCTTGAGTTGCGCGTCCAGCTCGTCGGAGGTGGGCTGCGGTACTCCGGGGGCATCACCTGAGGTGCCCGCTGGATGCCGGTGCACGAGCAAGTCCCCGCGGGCCCGAAGCTGAGCCCACTGAGGGCGGCCGATGCGCTTGGTCTTCCCGCCGACGGGGACCCCGTTCCAAGGACGCAGCTTCTCCCACATGGTGCTGCTCACGACGACGCCGTGCACCCCGATCCCCATTTCCTCGGCCCCGAGTGGTGGGTGATACAAGAGCTCCTCCAGGTAGCCTGCGGGGAGCCTTCCCTGGTCGCTGGCGACGGGAGCGTACTCGATCCCCGCGGTCTTGAGGGTGAAGCAGACGTTCTCCTGGCCTTCCGCCGAGTAGCCTTTGCAGTGCGGCTCCTCCACGTCTACTACAGTCGTGCTGCCATCTCCGGTGGGCCCTCCCCCTGGACGGGACTTCCCCAAGAAGATAACCCACTGCGGGCCGGCGGCCCAGTGGACTCGCACACGCAGTACGAGAGGGTCACCCTGCTCGGTCTCCTCGTCGGGGGCAGGGCTGGCGTCTCGCGGGAGGGGCACCCTCGGAGAAGGCGGCGCTTCGAACCTGACACCAACAGGGGGACCTCGCGGCGAAGCTGAGGCCTCCCGTCGGTGTTGCCCAGGGGCTGCTTGTCCGCGATGGCCCTCTGGTCCCCGTGCCCCGTCTGCGGGGGGAGCTGCGTTGACTGGGATGCCCTGCTCGCGCGCCCGTGGGCTGCGACTGCGAACCGTCCGACGCCGCAAGCCCAAGCTCGAGAGGAATCCGCGGCCCTGGACGGCTGCGGCTGCCTGCGCTGCTCGACCTGCTTCTCCACCCAGATGAAGAAGACATAGTGGTACGCCCTCTGCGTTGCCAACTGCCTGGCGGTAGCAAGTCACCTGCGAGCATTTGTCACGGTACCGAGATGCTCGGTAAACCTGGGCATGATGTGCGCAGAGATGGGCGAACGAATTCCGCCCGTCACTGGGTGGCGGGAGGTCTGAAGCTTGCCCGTCTTCGAAGAGCAGGGTGGTCGGCTCGGCCTCCGCGGCGTCCCTGCAACCGTCGGGTGCTAAGGGGCGGGCGCCGCCACGTAGAACGATACCCACCCGAACAGCTTCACATGGCCTGTCCTCGGCCTCCACCTCCGACTCTGACTCCTGATCCAAAACTTCTGCGATGCTCCCTGCAACGCCTGGCTCCGCAGCGCCTGTCTTGCGACGGCGGCGTCGCCGGCAGCAAAAGGAGCAACCGCAGGAGAGGATGCAGTAAAGGAACACGATCACTTTCCAGATGCCTCTCCCCAGTTCGGCGACGGTCCGCCAGAGCAGGAAGACGCCCCGGCAAGAGGTGAACCTGGCGTGGGAGCCGATGTCCACGAGCGCCTCGGAATCCAAGGCAGCGTACTCTTTGCAATGAACTTCTCCAGGTTGATCTCTACAAACCAGGTTGCGGCACAGGTGGATGGAACGGCCTTCGAGCGACTCCAGCCTCTGACGGAGTGCGCGTGAGCTGGCCCCCTTCACGCCCAGGTAGTCTATCCAGAGGCCCTTCCGGTCGATCCGCTTGGGCTCCGAAAGGTCGATCTTCAACCGGGCCACGTGGTCGTCGATCTTGATCAGCACGTCGTTAGGTCGCCTCCCAGTCCCACGACCCTTCACCTTCTTGCTGTAGTACTCCGTGGTCGTGGCTGGTCCGGTCTCTGGCCCCATCCAATTGATCTGGGTAAGGGCAGGCGGAGCCGGCGGCAGGTACCTTTCGGCAGCTGCATCGCCAGGCTCTCGCCGGCGGCACTTGGCGCACCGCGCCAGTAGACCGATCAGCCAGAGGGCGGCTGCGCAAGGGGCCAGTAGGGTACGACAGATGTGAGTGAGGAAGGCCAGCACCGCCAGGAAAGCCAAGAGGATGAACGTCCATGCCACGGCAGGCCAAGCGGCCCCGAAGACCGTCAGGCCCAGCTTCTCGAGAGCATAGAAGAACCACCCACCATCCTTGGTCAGCCAGCCTGTCTCGGCATGGGTGGAGAAGGCGCTCCCAAGGCTGTCAAGCTTCTCGTAGGCGACCCCGCCCATGCCACTTAGGCGCCAGGCCCAGGTGCCCGCACGTAGTGGCTTCAATCCCAGCGCCCAGACGCCCCAGCCGCCCACCCAAGACTCCTCGCTGCGCGGGTCCTTGGTGGGGTCGCTGCCATTGTCGACTCCTCCGGCGGCCTGGGCTGGGGGCGGGGGCGGCGCTCCCGGCGGCCCACTGTCGGGCGGCGCCTGGGGGCTGCCTGCATCCCCACCCTCCTCCTCGGGCTCGCCGATCTCCATGCCGTACTCGGAGTCGTCGTAGTACGGCACGGTGTACCCGAACGGGGCCTCCTGGGCCGCAGCCGGGTGGCCCCAACTGGCGCGGGCGACAGCGGAGCTGAGGGGCCCGCGCCAGTCGTAGGCGGCTGCGCTGGTGACCAGCGCGGCCAGCCCGCGGGCCGCACCTGCCAGCGCCGGACGCCGGGCAGCCATGGCACGCACGCTTCCGGGCGACGTGGGCGCCCAGACCTCCTGAGGTCGGCTCCAGGGCTTTGAGCCCCGAAGGCTTGAGCGGGAGAGAGGAACAGGGAAGGGCAAGCAGAGGCAGGAGCAGGGAGAGGAGAAACCCAAGCCGACTGGGGAGGGCGGGGTCCAACCGTTTAGGACAAACAACTAATCCAGCGGATCTGTCCGGAAACGGTGCCAGAGGCCGCTCTGGGCTCCTCTGGGCACCTCCCCCGGGGCCGGTTTTGTGAGGATGTCTCAAGCGAGGGCGCCGGTTTGGGATTCGTCACCGGATCCAGCGGATCTGTCCGGAAACGGTGCCGGAGGCCGCTCTGGGCTCCTCTGGGCACCGCCCCCGGGGCCGGTTTTGTGAGGATGTCTCAAGCGAGGGCGCCGGTTTGGGATTCGTCACCGGATCCACCGGATCTGTCCGGAAACGGTGCCGGAGGCCGCTCTGGGCTCCTCTGGGCACCTCCCCCGGGGCCGGTTTTGTGAGGATGTCTCAAGCGAGGGCGCCGGTTTGGGATTCGTCACCGGATCCAGCGGATCCAGCGGATCTCTGTCCGGAAACGGTGCCGGAGGCCGCTCTGGGCTCCTCTGGGCACCTCCCCCGGGGCCGGTTTTGTGAGGATGTCTCAAGCGAGGGCGCCGGTTTGGGATTCGTCACCGGATCCAGCGGATCTGTCCGGAAACGGTGCCGGAGGCCGCTCTGGGCTCCTCTGGGCACCGCGCCGGGGGTGAGGATGACGGTAGTTCCACAGAAACTCTCTCAAACGACAAATGACTTGCCGCTGAGGCAGTATGCGCCGCGTCTCGTGAGTTGGCCCCAGCTCGGGAGCGAGCCTGGCTGGCTTGCTGACCCTCTCGGGCCTAGTGATCGTTGCTCACTCCTCGACCTCGACCGCGCCATGCTGCTGCCGCCACCGAGCTTCGACGCAGTCGTGGAGGAGGGCGGGGGGCCTAGGCTATGCGTGGATCCTGTGCTCGAGAGGAACCGCGCGATGTGCGTGGAGTTTGTAAAGTCTGGGATCTCCAGGGGCGTCTTTGTGCTTGGGAAGTCGGGGTGTTCCTCGTGGCCAAGGGGGGCGCCCGTATCAGGGTGGTGCTCGACTGTCGGAGGAGCAACGAACGGTTTCAGCCTCCTCCATCGGTCAACCTCTTCTCTACCGCGGGGTTCGCGGACCTCGAGGTGCCTGAGGGGCCTTGCTCTACCTCGCGGGGGTCGACGTCAAGAACGCCTTGTGCCAGCCCAAGCTGCCCGCCCTCCCGCGGCCGTTCTTCTGCCTTCCCGCGGTCGCCGCGGGGGAACTCGGCATGGGCAGGATGGGTGGGCGCCGAGTGGCTCCTTGGACTCGCCTCTACCCGCGGCTGGCCGTCGCGCCGATGTGCTGGAGCTGGGCGCTGTGCTTCGCCCAGAAGGCCCGCGGGCGCGTGCGTGACGGCTGCGACGCCCTCAGGCCTGAGCTGCGCGCGGTCGACTTCGCACTGCCGCCCTCGCCGCTCGGCGAGCCGACCACTCCCTCTACGTGGGCAACGTGCTCGTCGTGGGCACCGACCGTTAGGAGTTAGGAGGTGACGCGCGCCAGGCGGCTGGCTTTAGAGGCGCTGGAGGCTGCTGCATGGGCTCGCCGTGCACGACGAGACCGACGCCTCGGAGTCCATGATGATGCTGGGCGGGCAGCTGGAAGGGCGGCCTGCGCCTGCCGCGCTGACCTCGAAACGTTTTTGGAAGCTCTACCTAGGCTTGGGCTATCTTATCTGGTTCAGCGACAGCCGAGGGTCACCAGCCGTGGCATCGAGCACGTCCTCGGCCACTGCACCTTCGCGGCACTCTGCCGTCGCGAGAGCCTCGGCTGCTTCGGCGCCGTATACGCCTGTGTGCAGCAGGGCTACCAGCGCGCTCGGCCTCTCTGGGCTTTTGCGCGGAAGGAGTTCAGGATCTTCCGCGGAATGCTGATCGCCCTCTGCGCCCAGTTCGACGCCTCCTGGTCACTGCAGGTTGTCGTGGCCGATGCGTGCGAGACGGGCCACGCGTCGATGATGGCCGAGTAGAAGGCCGAGGGCGTGACTGCTGCTGGCCGTTGGCACGAGAGGTGTCGCTTCCGTCGCACCCGTGAGGAGGGCGGCAGCTGGCGGCCGCGCGACCGCGCGGCCCGTGCGGCCGAGGCCGCGCTCCTCGAAGGCGATGCGTCGCTCGCAGCATTGATGGGGTTAGTCGGACAAAAATTCTCCTGACGTGTCCGCGCGCGTCCTCCGCCGCGCCAGCTGGTAGCTGCTGCGCTACATCCCCTTTTTCAGGAAGGAACCGGTGCGTCGTAAAGAAGCAAGAGGAGATCGACACGCCGTCAAGTTGAACCTTTCTGACGTGGATTCGTGGGGAAAGAGGCATGTGGTCTTGGGAGATCTAGCGCTCGCACTTGCATTATCAAAAGGTCGTTGCCGTGATATTTACTTGCTCAATATTCTTCGTCGAGGGGCTGCCCCCACCCTGGCCACGGGCGCCCAGGGTCGCAGACGATGGGTGCCCAGCGAGCTGAACGGCGCCGATTGCGCCAGCCGTGCCCGCGAGCGTGCTGACGGACACCGAGCACCTGCTGCGAGCTTGCGAGACCTTGCTGCGCAGGGCCGACCGTTGCGGCCGCGCCGCGCCAGCTGCGGCGGCTCGCGGGGGTGCCGAGGGCCCCCCTGGGCTTGAGCCTCCCGCTGCCGCCGCGGCCTGCGCGCGCTCCTCGAGCGCCGGCGGCTCGCCTTGCACGGCCGCGGACTGGGGCCGCCCAGGGGCTGACGCTCGCGCGAGCGGAGCGCCCGTCGGCCGATCGCGTGGCAAGCGCGCCGCTTGCGGGGCCGCAGCTGAAGCGCCTGGTCGAGCGGCCGTTCCTGCCGAGCTTCGCGCCGCCGAGCACTTCCTCCGTCCCGCCGCGGGAGATGCCGAGGTCTGTGCGGCGGCGCCTGGGCGCTGGCGAGCAGGCAAGGGGCGCCGCCTGCCAGCTCTCCATTGCCGAGGCGGCCGCCGAGGAGAAGCGGAGCCGCGATCTGTGCTGCAACTTGCTGGGCCAGTTCCTCGTGTCGAGTAAGCTGGGAACGCCGGGGGTGGCTGCGCCGATGCTGGACGCCGCGGTGGTGCGGTTCTTCGACGAGCTTTATCTGGCAGGGAAGGTTGCGTCAACGGGCGAGAAGCTCATCGCGGCGATAGCCATGCACGTGCCCGACTACCAGAGCAAGGGCCGCCCGGCGCTGCCTCGCGCGCTGCGGGGCTGGCGGATGCTGCGACCCTCGCGGGCCCGCCGCCCTCTGCCGTGGGCAGTTTGCATAGGGGTTGCGGGGGGGCTCTGGCAGATCAGCGGCAATCCCCAGATGGCGCTGTACTGGCTATTGATGGTGGACACCAACCTCAGGCCCGGCGAAGCACTTCGATTGACCCAGGGCCAGGTGCTACCACCGTAGGCGAAGATGCCGAAGGTGACGGTCCACATCAACCCAGACTACCTCCGAAGGCCCAGCAAGACAGGCGAGGTGTAAGAAACCGTCGACGTCGCCCGTCCGTGGCTGGCCTCGCTGATCGTCAAGCGCAGCCTCGGCGAGCCGACGAATGCGCTGTGGGACTTCACAATGCGCGAGGCCAAGAA
Source organism: Prorocentrum cordatum (assembly GCA_963575745.1). NCBI lineage: Eukaryota > Dinophyceae > Prorocentrales > Prorocentraceae > Prorocentrum > Prorocentrum cordatum. The sequence goes on from CAUYUJ010003266.1 coordinate 28,361, forward strand.
GACCTTCGACAGTGCCGCCGAGTCCCTGGACCTTGCGGGACTGCGACCTGTGCTGTATATGGCGCGACACAGCGGAGCCTCGATCGACAGGTTCACGGGGCCGATCTCGCTCCTCGAGGTCCAGCGCCGGGGCAGGTGGAGGCAGCCGGCCTCAGTCCGCCGCTGCAAGAAGCGTGGACTGGTGCAGGCGGTGTGGACGCAGATGACCACGCGCGCCAGGAACTACGCCCTGCGCGCGGAGGCCGAGCTGCCCGCGCTGCTGGCCGCCGCCTGCGTGAGAGGCGTCGCCTGCTCCCATCCCGCGCCAAGACAGGTCAGTTCTCAAAGGCTTTGAGGAAGCGAGGCTTCTCGGTGTTTTCTTTTGGTGTGTTGCAAGGCCCACAGGGGGGCCTCCTGAGGCCCTCTGTCTCTAAACTCGTAATTCGGATGATTAGGGGCGACAGGTGCTTGGGGTTTCTTGCAGGTGATCCCTGCGACAATTTCTCAAGTGCTTGTGGCGGCCACGACGCCATCCATGGTTGACGAGGGCAATAGTATGCTACAGGTGTCCATTCGGATATTCAAAGCTTGTCAATTAATGCGTTTTCTTTTTTATGGGGGAACCGACAGTCATCCTACATGTGGAAAGTAGATTCCGCCCGTCGCGTCCTTCGATGGTCGGAAGTGCAGGACATAATTGCGAATTATTGCGGCTGGGGTGCCCAGTGGTGCAAACCGACCAGGTATCGTGTTTTTCTTTTGCCTACAGGGCCGCGGGTCTCTCAAAGCGTTGCCACCCACTCCGAGGGATATGCGCGTTTTCAGGTAAGAGACGCCAGATTCTCCATGGCCGTGATGGCCTCAGTGTGCACTGGACGGCTCGCGCCGCCGCATATCCTCACGTCCTCTCTAACTCCATGGCCGATGTCTTTGTGGATGGCGCTTTTGACCGTGTCTTGAGGCAATCTCCACCTGTGCCCCTTTCGCCCTTCCAGCCCGAACAAACAGTTGACGGTCTCCGCCGAGCCGATTGCGATTTTTGGGCGCTCGATGTCTGGCGATTTGTGAAGTTTCAGTTGTGTTTGTACCGTTTGCCGCCGCTGCTGGCCGTCGCTGCTCTCGATTGGGTTTCACTTCGCATGCGGGTGACAGATAACATTGCTTTGAAAATCAAGGACGGGTGGGGAACTTCCGACTTGTCCTGCGAGCGTGTGGGGGGTGATGCACAGAGTCCGTTCTATTTCGCTCAAGCTTTCCGCCCTGTCTCTCTGGTGCTTGACCTCCCGCCCTTGCTCGCGGCGGGCCGCAAGCGCAGTCTTGAGCAGGCGATTTGTTCAGTTTCAGTTGTGGGTGTATTGTTCGCCGCCGCTGCTGGCCGTCGCCGCTCTCGATTGGGCTTCGCTCCACATGCGGATGACAGATGACAGTGCTCTGAAAATCAAGGACGGGTGGGGGATCTGATGATGATGGTGATGATAATGATGATGATGCGGATGATGCTGGTGCTTATGATGATGCTGTTGATGATGGAAATGTTGCTGATGGCGGCGATTATGATGATGATGCTGCTGCTGTTGATGATGACGATGCTGCTGATAAAGATGCTGATTATGCTGACGTTGATGTTGACGCTGATGCGGACGCGGAGAAGAAGCAGGACGGTGACCATGAGAGCAACACGATGCATCCTTCTACGGTGAGGACCTGCTCGAAAAGGCTGTTGGGAGGCGGAGCTGGACGAGCAGGATAGTGATTCTACTGATGATGATGCGGGTGTTGATTTTATTGATGCTGATGTGGATGATCATGATGCTTGCGACACCGACGGCGATGGCGCTGGCGAGGGTGCTGATGCTGACGCTGACGCTATCGATGATGATGATGCTACTGCTGACGATGCTGATGCTGATTATGATGATGATGCTGCTGCTGATGATGATGATGATGATGATGCTGATGCTGGTGATGTAGATGCTGCTGCTGCTGATGCTGCTGAGGATGATGATGATGACGATGATGGATGTGCTCTTGGTTTACCATGTTGCACGGGGGTCTGGCGGGGAACGTTTGAGGGAGCTCGATGGCTTCCTCCGTAGCTGTCTGGGCTCAAGCGGGCCCAAAACGGCTGGGGCGGCGCGCCCCCGTCCGCGCGCGCGTGCCCGCGGCGGGCTTTATCGCCCTGAGGAGAGAGCTTGCTGCGAGCAGGTGGGTGTGCGCCGCCTGGCTAGACCCCGAATTCCGGGGGGTCCGCCCGTGAGGCGTGGGTCGCCTTCGGGCAAGGGGCGGTCATGTCGCCCGCCCGCCCGCGGGGCGGGGCAGGGCCGCTCGCGTGGCGGGCTGCGTGAAGGGCCGACCCGCCTCGTTGCCCCCGCCCGCCGCGGGCGCGGCGTTCAAGAGACCAGCGGCAGCTGGCGGCGAGGGCGGGGAGGTCAGGCCGAACGCGAAGCGACGGAGCAGCGGGAAGAGCAGGCCTCAATCAGACGTTCCCGCGCTCGTCGACGAGAAGCCGCCTCTACCAAGGCGGCTGCCGCAGCCAGAACGAGGACTGGCCCCGTGGCGAAGCGCCCTGAGCCGTGGAAGACGAACGACCAAAGTGACTAGTACTTTCCTCCTCTCATGGCCGTGCGTGACGGCGAGGTGCTCGAGCGCAGAGGTGAGTGCCGGGGCTCCGCGAAGCACTTCGCCATGTCCGCGAGGGGCGGAGCGTTCGCCGTCAGCGGGCGGAAGGGCTGCTTCCAGGAAGGCGAGTTCATGGACGTGGTCAGGGTCGGGGGCAGCCGCGCTGTCCGCCCTGCTGCGCGGCCCAGGCGGAGACGGCCTCGTGCAATTCTGCGAGGGGGCTGCGGGCGAGTGCGATGGCAAGGCCCCTGACAAGTGCGGGGGCCTCGTCCGCGTGGACTCGTGCCAACTGCGGCCCGACCTCGACGCGCCTCGAGCGGCGCTTGAGTTCCCCATCGAGGGCCCCCCGACGCTTGCGGGGAGTGAACGGGGCGAGGCCCCCAAGGGTGGTCCGGCTGGGAGTGCTGCTGTGTTCGTTGGCGACGACGATCTCCCCGGCGCCTCGAAGGCTGGCGGAGCTGCTTCCTCGCGGAGGCCTGACTTCGAATGGCGCCTCGCGGAGCCGCGTGCGAAGCTCTGGCCTGCCAGGCCGGGTCGGAAGGAGGATCGCGGCGCTGCCGCGTCCACGGGGGTCCGAGGGCTTCGGGGGCGTATCGGGGGCCTGCGTTTTCAAGGTTTTTTTTTCATGGGGCGGAGACAAGGCTTCATATCGGACACGGAGGTTGCTCTCCTTCGATTCTCCATCAAGGAGAAGGAGGAGGTCCCCCCCTGTGCTATTCCCTAAGGAAGGAGGATGAGGAGGTTCCTGCTTTTTCCTTTCGCTCGCAAGGAGGAGGTGGAGGTTCCGTTCATTCTCTTTTCCTTCAGGAAGGAGGAAGAGGTGGTTCCGCCCATTCGCGCGCCCTCAGGGAGGAGGGGGGGTCACTTCCCTTCCCTGTCCCCCTCTGGCAGGAGGGGGCTGAGTAGTAGGAGAAGGGGGTCGCGTTATTCCCCCCCAGGAAGCAGAGGGCGGCCCTGCCCATTCTGTCTTCTTCAGGAAGGAAAGGAGGAGAAGGGGGATCCGGTCTCAGGGCAAGAAGTGGCAGTGTAAGGTTGTTAGGGCCTGGCCGATGACTGCGATGCCCTCGCTCTCGAAAGCGACGACCTGATTATCGAGGGGGCGGATGGGGAGGTGGGGGGGCGCCTCGAGCACGCAGCCCCTTTCGCGAAGTACTCGGACAAGGCCAACCCGGGCGCTGGAGGTCCAGGCGGAGGGGGCGATGAGCGACGGTCGCCGGCCTCGCCTTCGGCAAGTGAGGGGCGGGAGGTTCCCTGGGGGGGCCGAGCGCTGCTCGACGCGTTCTTCAAGTTCAGCTGCAAGTTTTTGTGGCGCGTTTCGCTCGCCGCGGTGGCAGAGCAGATTTGCCTGTGATTTTTTTTTGGGGGCCGGTTTTCACGCCGCATACTTGGCGCGCGATGGTGTCCAGAGGGCGCGCTGGGGGCGACCAGGACAGCGCCCGCAGGAGCACTCGGGGGCGCGCTGGGGCGAACGCCCAGGCCGGCCCAGGAGAGCGCCGAGAACGGCGCCCAGGACAGCGCCATCAAAATTTGCTGAGTATCGCGCAGACGCTAGCTCAGAGGATCGTCCGCAGAAGCTCTTGGAAACGCGCCCAGAAGCGTCCGATTTCGCGCCCGAATTCGCGACCGATTTCGTGTCCGATTTTTTCGTTCCGATTCAGTATCAAAACAGATCAGACGCAACTCGGATGTATAATCTGACAAACAATCGGGCGCAATATCGGACCCAAATCGGACCCGCATCGGACGCGCAATCGGACGCAACATCGGGCGCAAATGGCGTCGAAGTTCTTTGCGCGGATGAGGCCGCGCATCGTGCGAGGTCTGGTCGAGTGAAGATGTGGACGTCGCGCGCGCAATTCAGTGTTGGAGTTTAGCGTTGTGTCGGATAACAAGTGGTGGTCTCGGCCTCGGCAATGTGCGTGCTGGAGCTTGCCAGGGTCAGCATCGTCGTCGGTCGCGTCTGCGCGGGGCCCGACGCAGTCTGCCTGCCCGTGTCCTTCATGGCGCGCTCTCGTGCCCGCGATCCTGTGGGCGGGGTGCCGAGGTCCCGGGGGGTCTCCTTTCGGAGAGTACTGGGAAGGGGCCGGGCGGCGAGCTGATCCTCACCTTGGAGAGGGTGAACCGCTCGGTGACTGCCATCGTGGCGATGACTCGTGGGGCATTGTCGGGCTTGGCGTCGACGAGTTGGAGAGGCTCCTCGAAGGCCTGGGAGAGTGCCGCGGCTGCCCAAAGGGGAGTGACTTCGAAAGCGTGGGGTCTGCGGTGGAGCCGGCGGGCCTGCGGGGAGCTTCCCGATGGCGAGGCGGTTTTCGTTCGCCTGGCGCGAGATTCTCCTGGGCCGTATCAAGCGGTGTCTGGTGGAAGCAAGCGTGGATCAATCTGTCGAGGCGACTAGTGTCCACTCGTGGTCGAGGACGTCGCTGCCCCAGGCGGGGGGTGGAGCCGGCCGAGCTGAGCGCAGCGCCACCGACGGCCGCGCCGCATTTGTCATGCCCCAAGGAGACCATGATCAAAAACGAACTCGAGGCGGACTGGGTGAAGTACGAATCAATTCGGCCGTGCTCGGACCTGGCTCTCAGGAGTCGGCAGGCGCGGCTACGTCAGTTGAGGAAGCTGTTGGCGGGCAGGATGCTCGCCCGGGCGTCCGAGGCGCACGCGTGCGTGAGTGTGTTCACGGTGTCGAAGATGGTCGACGACAAGGGCGAGGTGATCTCCCGGCTGGCGTGGCGCCTTCGGAGGGCCGACCTCCGATTTCGAGCGCCTCCCTGGGCGCCGATGGGTTCGCCGGCGGCCCTGGCGGCGATCGAGCTGAGCGACGACGTGGCGGGCAACTTGGAGGTGGCCTCGTTCGTTGGCGGCGTGCCGGCTTCTCGTGGGCGGTCTCCTTCGCCCGCGGCTGCCTCCAGGACGCAGTGGGCCAGGTGAAGTTCGAGGGCGGGGCTGGTCGAGTCCAGACGGGCTTGCCGGCGCCGCAGTTCAACGACGCCGCCGTGCTCCAATGGCTGTTCATCGACGACTGCGGGGGGATGCGCCTGGGGCCGAAGGGCCCGGGCGACGCCGTGCTCTCCGTGGCTTCGGACCTGTGTCGGATCATGGGCGAGCTCAAGGCACGTGGGCTCAAGTCTCACAAGGGGCGCTTCGGTGGCGGCTTGGAGCGCGCGCTGGGGGCCGCCCTCTCTTCCGAGGGCCGGTCGCAGATCGTGGAGGAGAAGATGCAGGGCCTCGTGTTGGCGGGCGCGCGCCTCCTTGCGAGACGGGGAGTCGCGCCGCAGGGGGTGGGGTCCTGGCTGGGCCTGGCCGCTTGGGCTATGATGTGCGCGAGGGCGGCATTGAGCATGCCGCGCGGAATCTACGCCTGGGCCCCGGGAGTTTCGGGGGGTCGACCTGGCGGTCCTCTGGGGCGAGGTGGAGGGCGAGATCGCCGCGATCGTGTCCATGTCCATCTGCCTCTCCACGGACCTCGCAGCGGGGCGGCGCGACTGGGCTTTCATTCATGTCAGGCGCCTCGTCCTGGGGCCGCGGGGTCGTCGCCGCCGCGGCGACGCTGGGCGAGCTGATGACGGAGTCGAAGTTCTGCGAGGCGAGAGGCTGGGCTACCAGCGTCGAGGGCGCGTGCAGCCAGATCGAGGAGGAGGCCGTCGCGAAGAGAGACGTGATGACCGAAGCGGACGAGCGCCAGAGCGAGGGGCACTGAAAAGGGGCAGCCCAGTTTCATCGAACTGTTCTCGGGATCGGCGAGGCTCGCGCTGACCGTGGCGACGTTGACCTCCTGCTGGGCGGACGCGTGGGGCGTCGAGAACGGCGCGGAGTTCGACTCGACGGGCGACGGGGGTCTTGGGCGACTACGGCGTGCCGTGCGAGCGGGGATCTATTGGATGATTCACATGGGGCTTCAGTGTGCCGCGTGGTCCAGGGCGCGCTCGCCACCGTTGCGGTCCGCGGACTTCTTGCTTGGGCTGCCGGGTCTGGCCTTCGTGCGTGCCGAGGCGGTCAAGACGGGCACTTTCTTAATGCTTCTTGCTGTCGAGCTGGCGGTCTATTGCGTGGAGCGCGACGTGTATTTCTTCATCGAGAACCCGGCGACTTCCTTGTCTTGGGACTTCGAGCCGATGCAGGCGTAGTGCATGCGCGAGTCCGTGTTCTCGGTCATCTAGGAATACTGCCAATGCTAGGAGGAGTGGTGGGGGGGCCTCGAGGGTCGTCGCGAATCGCGAGGCCCTGCGCCCGCTGGGCAGGAGGTGCTGCATGTCAAAGGGGCTTTGCTCTGCCACTGGTCGGCCGCGCCGAGAGCTTCGAGGGCGAGTGCCATCTGTGGCGTCGGGCTACTTGTCGGTGGCGAACGAGCTCTGGGCCAAGGTGGCGTGCCCGTGCCCATGGAAGCTCTCCGGGACGTGCGCCGACTTGCTGGTCGACCTGGCCCCTGTTGCCCGCTCGTCGGGGGGCAGCTCGAGGGCGGGGGGCGCCCTGGCCTCCAGACCCGCTGGAGGGCCGCCGCCCGAGGTGGGCGCGGCCTGGTCGAGACGAGCGCGCTGGCACCTCATCGCCGTGAAGGAGTGGGGGAAGGGGGAGCGCCAGAACGTTCTCGAGTGCCGGGGCGCGAGCTCGAAGTCGCTTCTCCGTCCTTGTCGGCGAGCTGCTGCAGTCCAGCTGGTGACGGGAGCGAGGCCCTTCTTCGGGTGGGTCTCCAGCCCCGGCAATGTCGCCGACGGGCCGTCGCTTGCCGTCGCGAGGTGGGCCCTTGGGGGTCGACGATGGCACCGTGGGCAAGGCGCGCTTGAAGGTCGAGGGCATGCCGAAAAAGGTGCTGGCGCGGCCGAAGAGGTTCCGACCTCGCGCAAAGACGTCGCGCGTGAAGGAAGCGGATTGATATCAGCGCGTCGCGGTGGCTAGCCACGCCTCAGCCCTTGCTCCCCCGGCCTCATCCTGATCTTGCTGTTCGTGGTCGGCGACGCCGTGGCGGGCGTGAAGGACGCTGGCCGCCCTGGCGAGGTGGGCCACGGCGCCGCTGCGCGTTCGAGCAAGGCGAAAACCAGAGCCACGAGGAGCGAAGTCCATGATTTTCCAGGTGGCGATCGATACCCAGGAAGGAGAATGGAGGTGGCCCCCTTGATGAGGCGAGGAGCAAGGGCGTGGATCAATTCGGCCGACAGGAAGGCGTTCGACGGCTTTGGCAAGCACGCCCCGCGTCTGTTGGTCCACGAGGTCGACGACAATACTGACTGGATCTACGTGAACTGTGTCCGCCGCTTCTTGTCGGCGGCGCAGGGAGACGGCATCCCGCTTGACGCGATGAAGCAGAGGGGCGCTGCTATGGCCCAGCACTTGGCTTTCATGTGCTACACCTGCAGTTGCCGCAAGTTCGCGGTGGGCATCTTCTTTCGAGCTTTTGTCGCATCTTCCCAGATCACAGGGATTCGATGCCGCTGGGCGCCGGGGCCGCCAAGGCCAGGGAGGCGCTCAGGATGATGCCAGAAGGAAACGCCATCAGCAGAGAAGTGGTAGCCTTGATGGTTCTCATGTTGATCCAGCTTGGATGCATCGCGTCCGCCATTGCAGTGCTGTGCTCGTGCGACACCTTCGGCCGCGAGCAGGACTGGTACTTGCTGAGGGGCGAGGGCGTGATCGCGGGCGGCGACGACGTGGCCGCCAGGCTCGGAAGTCGAGCCAGGGGCGAAATTGTCAAGGCGGGGGCGAATCAAGGTCTCCTGCTGGGAGCGCCCAGCGTTGCCAACGTGCTCGGGCAGATGGCGGGGGCCGCTCCGCCGGAGGGCCTCGTGTTCTCCCTCGCCACCACGGAGTGCCGCAGGCACTGGGGCATGGCCGCGCTTGCCTTCGGCCTCTCGGGTGTCGGCCCGCCGCACTCGCCCCGCCATTCGGGGGCGGCAGAGTTTGTGTTCAGAAATGGGAGTCTCGAGTCGTGTCGGAGGAGAGGGAGGTGGTCGGCTCTGAGCTCGGTCCAGGGATGCACTAAGCAACGCGTTCTGACTGCCAGTGGGGCCTCTCTTTCTAGGGCTGAACTTTCCATGGGGCGGAACTTCTGGAACGACCCTGGTCGCTCTCTGCTGGATGCGCTCGAACCTGCCCGGGTTGCCAGGAATCCACTCGCCGCGCTGTGTTGCAGAGCCTTTTCGGCCTCCTCGAAAGTTTTGCCGGGCCCAGGCAGCGCGAACTCAGATATTGACGATTTCAAGCCCGTCGCTGCTGGTGCGAATGATCTGTCTCATGACTTTTCCAGCGGGAAGATTAGAGGTGGGCCTCTGAGGCATTAAACGCCTCGGACCTCCGGCCAGGATCTACATGCGGGCAGCTGCTTGATTTAGAAGGTGTGGTTGGTCTCGTTTTGAAGTGCACGGCGCGGCAGCCATGGGGGTTGCCGCGCCGCGCGATCGAGCTCGGATCAGCTCTCGACGCAAGTAATCACCCCGCTGACCAAACATAAACAGGTGACGGACTAGAGTCGTTTATTTTAATTTCAGTTTCGTGTCCTTCCTGGGATTGGCTGGCCGTCTGTCAACAGATATACATGCAAGAGACAGCTACTGGGTATAGGGTGTCTGGAAATCCGCCCGGGCCGCCCAGGTACAGGGTGTCTGGAAAACGGCGTTTTCCCATTTTCACCATCGTGCCGTCCGTCTCTGTATGCATCAGTATTCTATGGCATGTGAGGCTCCCACCCAAGAACCCGCCCGCTTAACCTGCGCAGAGTGTTGGTCTCGTTCTGAAGTGCACGTCGCGGCAGCCATAAGGGTTGCCGCGCCGCGCGATCGAGAAGAATCAGCTCTCGACACAAGTAATCACCCCGCTGGCCAAAAATAAACCGGTGACTTAGTATAATGCTTTTGGACAGGGATCGGCGGGGGGGGGGGCGCAGAGTGTTGGGCGCGCGTGTTCCAAATGTGGAGGCAGAGTGCGGTTTGTATTGTTCCCAGCCCTCCTTGGTTGGGTATTCGTTTTGAATAGAGCATTGCGGGCGCGTCTCCTTCTCCTACTCTTCCTCCCCCCGCCTCCCGCCTCATGCTTCTGCCTCTCTCTCTCTCTTTTGTTCTCTCTCTCTCTCTCTTTTCTTTGGTTGTTGTTGTTGTTGTTGTTGTTGTTATTGTTGTTGTTGTTGCTCTTGTTGTTGTTGTGGTTGTGGTTGTGGTTGTTGTTGTTGTTGTTGTTGTTGTTGTTGTTGTTGTTGTTGTTGTTGTTGTTGTTGTTGTTGTTGTTGTTGTTGTTGTTGTTGTTGTTGTTGTTGTTGTTGTTCTCTCTCATTCTCTCTCGCTCTCTCTCTCTCTCTCTATTTGCTTGCGGTACCCGTCTAGGACCTCGCTGTCCCCGGGGGGTTGCGATCTGCGACGCTGTCGTCACTTTCGAGGGCTGCTGGTGGGTCAGCGGAGTGAGACACCGCGCAGTCCTGAGCGGGACCTCGCCGTCCAGGGCTGCGATTTGCGACACGGTCGCCACTTTCGAGGGCTGCTGGTGGGTCCAGCGGAGTGAGGCACCGCGCAAATCTGAGCGGGACCTCGCCGTCGGTGGGGGGCAGTGATCTGCCACATTGTCGCCACTTTCGAGGGCTGCTGGAGGGTCCAGCGGAGTGAGGCACCGCGCAGACCTGAGCGGGACCTCGCCGTCCCTGGGGGGCTGCTATCTGCGACACTGTCGCCATTTCCGAGAGCTGCTGGTGGGTCCAGCGGAGTGAGGCACCGCGCAGACTTGAGCGGGGTCTCGCCGTCTCTGGGGGGCTGCGAATTGCGACACGGTCGCCACTTTCGAGGGCTGCTGGTGGGTCCAGCGGAGTGAGGCACCGCGCAGACCTGAGCGGGACCTCGCCGTCCCTGGGGGGCTGCGATCTGCGACATTATCGCCACGTTCGAGGGCTGTGGGTCCAGCGGAGTGAGGCACCGCGCAGACCTGAGCGGGACCTCGCCGTCCTTGGGGGGCTGCGATCTGCGGTACTGTCGCCACTTTCGAGGGCCGCTGGTGGGTCCAGCGGAGTGAGGCACTGCGCAGACCTTAGCGGGATTTCGCCGTCCTTGGGGGATTCGATCTGCCACCCTGGGGGTCCGCGATCTCCGGCATTGCCGCCATTTTCGAGGGCTGCTGGTGGTCCAACGGAGTGAGGCACCGTGCAGACCTGAGCGGGACCTAGCCGTCCCTGGGGGATGCGATCTGCGACACTGCCGCCACTTTCGAGGGCTGCTGCTGGGTTCAGCGGAGTGAGGCACCGCGCAGACCTGCGCGGGACCTCGCCGTCCCTGGGGGGCTGCGATCTGCGACGTTGTCGCCACTTCCGAGGGCTGCTGGTGATTCCAGCGGAGTGAGGCACCGCGCAGACCTGCGCGGGACCTCGCCGTCCCTGGGGGGCTGCGATCTGCGACACGGTCGCCACTTTCGAGGGCTGCTGGCGGGTCCAGCGGAGTGAGGCACCGCGCAGACCTGAGCGGGACCTCGCCGTCCCTGGGGGGCTGCGATCTGCGGCATTGTCGCCACTTTCGAGGGCTGCTGGTGGGTCCAGCGGAGTGAGGCACCGCGTAGACCTTAGCGGGACTTCGCCGTCCTTGGGGGATTCGATCTGCCACCCTGGGGGTCCGCGATCTGCGGCATTGTCGCCACTTTCGAGGGCTGCTGGTGGTCCAACGGAGTGAGGCACCGTGCAGACCTGAGCGGAACCTCGCCGTCCCTGGGGGATGCGATCTGCGACACTGCCGCCACTTTCGAGGGCTGCTGGTGGGTTCAGCGGAGTGAGGCACCGCGCAAACCTGAGCGGGACCTAGCCGTCCCTGGGGGGCTGCGATCTGCGACGTTGTCGCCACTTCCGAGGGCTGCTGGTGGGTCCAGCGGAGTGAGGCACCGCGCAGACCTGAGCGGGACCTCGCCGTCACTGGGGCGGAGGATTAGCAGTAGTAGGCTAGCCCCGTCGCATTTCCAGCGCAGACCCCTCAATCCAGGGGAGACGGGTTGCGATCTGCGAAACTGTCGCTATTTCCAGGGGAACTTGCGGAGTGCCAGCCTAGCGGCGCCCCGCCGCTGGTTCAGAAAATGCGTCGTCGCGTGGGAATTTTGGTTAGAGGGAGCCATGCCATGTCGTTGTTGCCCCGCCGACGTTTCAAGCCCGTTGCCCGCCTTCTCCGTTTGGACCTTGCCTTAGTGACTCAGGGGTTCACTTAGTTGCTCAACTCCAGCACGTTTTTGCCCTTGATCGGGGACCTGCGAACCTCCCGAATACTGCTCGCAGAATATATGCGTTCATGTCTCTCATCAAATCTCCCAATCCACTCCTGCCCTGCACTGCGCATGGGTTGGGTACGTCGCCAGATTTTTTTTTGGCAGGGATGGTGGGGGGTGGGCCCGCATGGGGTCGGCATGGTTCCGGGTTGGCCGCTGGCCGGGTGGGGGAGGGAGTGTATATTCATGAGTAGCAGTGATGAGACCCCTCCCCGAAGAGGAAAAGGGGCAGATGGACAAAACACCCTAGACCACCTACGCCCTAAAGGGCGGGTGGGACTTGCATCATCCGATCCGCTTTGACTCGCCGATGTGTTTCCCCCACGTTTTCGCTCTCTCCGTCCTCTGCGCGGCCTTTCGCAATCAATTTGTCGCCGCCTCTCCCTTTTCTTGGGATGCAACTCCTCGGAGGTCAAATTCTGATTTTGCACTGGTCCGAAGTTCGGCTTAATCCGGCTTAATCCCGCTTAATCCCGCTTAATCCTGCTTAATCGGGCTTTATCCCGCCTAATCCGAGGCCCACTCCGGCGTAATAGCTTCCAAATAGGGCTTAATCCTCCTTCTTCTTTCCGACGGAACCCTCCCAGTAGTTGCCTCCTAACTTTTCGCCTCGCATTCCTTCGCGTCCCCCTCTTTGCTCCCGTAGCCCTACGTCCTATCAATGTTCCTTCCCGGCGTCCCGCGCCAGATCTCCTCGTACGGCCCGCGGGGCTACTCCGACATGCTGTGCGCGCTCACGCTCATAATCCTGACGTTCTACTTCGTGACCTCGTCGGAACGCACAGGGATGATATCTCAAGAGCAGCCTCCTCCTCCTCCTCCGCGTCCTCCTCCTCCTCCGCCTCCACCTCCTCATCATACTTCTCCTCCTCCCCCTCCTCCCACCCCCTCGTTCCTCCACCTCCTGGCCTGCTTCCTCCAGGGTGAAGACGGAAGGGGAGGAAGGTGGAACAGAGGGACGACGACGTGAGGGAGGACGTGGAGTAAGAAAAGCACGAGGACAAGCACGAGTATAATGTCGAGTGGAACGAGGACACAGCTACATAGTCCCATGGTTGCCTGGCGACGAACTGCGATAGCAAAGTACCACTTGACAGCATGATGCCCATCTACCTCGCTATACCTATACGACCACCCTACGGGTGATAAGGAGGTTGGGGGGGTGGTGGTGGAGGGGCCGAGCAATGAGCAACAGTGGTGATTGTTCTCCTGACGATGCCAGTGGAGATTTTTTCTCGGAGGCCTGCTGAAGCCCCTCTTGTCGCCACTGACTAAATCGCTTCAAAATATTGCTCAACGGCTGCCCTTCGGCGGTCGAGACCGATGTACCGCCATCATAGCTCTTTTTCCTTTGCTCAAACAGCGCAAACGGCTGGAAGCCCAGCGAAAGCGTGCCTCATGCAGTCAGAGAATACCGAAGCGCTGGCAAAGCCTGGCATACACCGTGTCCCCCTAATAGCACTACAGCAAAGCCCGTGCGCTGGGAAAGCCCGTGCGCTGGCAAAGCCCGTGCACTGCAGCTCGGGGAGAGCGGCTGGCAAAGCCTAGCCTGTACTGGGCGGATCAAAACGAGTGCGGGAGTGGCGCGGCAAGGACGAGGTACCCTGCTTGAGCCGAACCCCGCTAAGCGGAAAGCTTCGATCTACCTCTTGCTCTGCCCCTACTCAGATGGCACGGGCCCGAACGCGAGCAGGGCTCTCCAGAAACAATAATCAAGATACGGGGGCCTTCTCTACGTCCTTCAGGGGCCTCGGTGCGGCGCGACATTGCACCGTGGATCGGCCCCGGAAGCGGCGCAACACTGTGCGTGGTGGAGGAGATCTTCAGAGAAGACCTCATTCGCTGTCTCATTCGGTCTCACTACCGATCTCACAATCGATATCACTATCGACGTCATCATCTTCCTCAACAACAACATCGCCATCATCATCATCATCACCATCGCCATCATCAACATCATCTCATCATCGTCATCATTACCATCATCATCATAATCAACATCATAATCATCATCAACATCATCATCGGGACACCGACGGGACACCGACGGGACACTGGCGGGACACCGGCGGGACACCGCGCGCCACCGGCCGCCCGGCGGAGAATCATTTGGTCCGGCCGCGCCTCAGCCACAGGAGACTTTCCTCTCGCCCGCCCACGCAGCTTCGCCTCGCCCGCACGGCGCGCACGAACACGAAACCGAAATCGATTTCCCGGTAGGGGGGCTCTCCGTTCCACTTCGATCTCACCCCCCAACCTCCGATCTAGGCATGCGTAGGTAGGTAGGTAGAGGTGTGTATATATACACAATCTTCTCACACTTATACGTTTGCACATTTATAAGTACAACATCGTCACCATTCTGATCTAATCGCTTCGCTCACTCCGCCGGCCCACCTCGCATCACTGGCTGCGTGGTGGTGTTCTCGTGCCTTTGGGGGCCTCTCGGGGGCCTCAGGGCCCTTTTTCTGGGCTCTCGGGAGGCCCCGAGGGCGGCGCGCAGGAGCAGAACCATCTCCGATGGGAATTTGCGGGGGAGGAGGAGGATGAGAAGGAGGAGGATGATGATGAGGAGGAGGAGGAGAGGAGGGGGAGGAGGAGGAGGACTGCCAGGGACCTGCTTGGGGTATTCGTCGGCCGCGGACCTCCAGTGGCCGCCCTGCGCCCGCGAACTAGAAATACTGTTTTCCAGTTATTGGAGATCTCAGCGCGCCTTTGGCTCGTTGGGCCGGCGGATTTCAGGTGATCGTGGCCTCGGCGATGCGGAGGTGGCTCAATTTGCGAGGGGCGTGGCCTCGGGTACGCCCGTGTTGCGGAACTTGCGGGGCATCGTGGTTTCGGGACCGCGAAGATCTGGCGATTCGAAAGGGATTGTGGCATCCAGCGCGCGAATACGGTGCAAATTGTGACGGATTCCGATCTCGAGGACGCCAATCGAGGACGCCAATCCGATCTCGAGGGCGCGTGGCCTTGGGGAGCCACGCGCCCCGGGGGGCACTTTGGGTGTTCCCTCGACGATCGACGAGGACCCTGGCCCAAGACTTCTTACTCAAGAGGCTTCCGCCTCCTGCTCCTCCTCCTCTTTCTCCTCCTCCCCCTCCCCCTCCTCCTCCTCCTCCTCCTCCTCCTCCTCCTCTTTCTCCTCCTCCTCCTCCCCCTCCTCCTCCTCCCTCCTCCTCTCCTCCCTCTCCTCCTCCCCCTCTCCCCCTCCTCCTCCTCCCTCCTCCTCCTCCTCCTCCTCCTCCTCCTCCTCCTCCTCCTCCTCCTCCTCCTCCTCCTCCTCCTCCTCCTCCTCCTCCTCCTCCTCCTCCTCCTCCTCATCCTCCTCCTCCTCCTCCTCCTCCTCATCCTCTTCCTCCTCCTCTCCTCCTCTGAGTCAGAGCAGGAAAAGGTACCCATACCTGTAGCCTTCGGCTGTGTTCCCTACCTAGGCTCTGCCTGGAAGGGTTCTTACTCTCTGAGCTTAAAGGGGCCGGGCAGTGGGGCTCGCCCCGGGCGGTTCCCCCAGGATCCGCCCCGCGGTTCCCCCAGTTACGTCCCCTTAGCTTAACGTTGCTTATATCATCTTAGCTTAGCTTATTTCATCTTAGCTTAGCTTAGCTTCATCTCAGCTCAGGTTTATCTTAGCTTAGCTTATCTTCATCTTAGCTTCGCTGAGCTTTAGCATAGCTGAGCACAGCATAGCATATCATAGCGTAGCATAGCATAGAGCAGCACATCATAGCATAGCATAGCACAGCATAGCATAGCATAGCGCAGCATCGCGTAGCATAGCATAGCATATCATAGCGCAGCACAGCACACCACAGCCTAGCACAGCGCAGCATAGCATATCATAGCATAGCATAGCATATCATAGCATAGCATAGCGCAGCTTAGCTTAGCATAGCACAGCACATCATAGCTTAGCATAGCACATCGCATCATGACATATCCTAACTTAACATATCATAACATATCATATCATATCATATCATAGCTTAGCATAGCACATCATATCATCACATAACATATCATAGCATATCATAGCGCAGCATAGCATGGTAT
This sequence comes from Prorocentrum cordatum, assembly GCA_963575745.1. NCBI lineage: Eukaryota > Dinophyceae > Prorocentrales > Prorocentraceae > Prorocentrum > Prorocentrum cordatum. The sequence goes on from CAUYUJ010003266.1 coordinate 44,213, forward strand.
GCCATAACATAACATATCATAACATAGCATAGCATATCATAGCAACTAATGCTGCTTTCCTAGGGGCTCCAACTTCTAGGTAGGGTCGCACTGGGGTCATTTTCTTCTTCTCGGGCTTCCCGGGAGGCCCTCGTCGCCCCCCCGGAATCGCCCCGAGACCCCGGCCAGAACGCACCCCCTGAGAGGTCTGGGGGTAGCGGCACCGGTACCTGTTCGGGGGCAGAAAAGAGAGGGGTGATGACTTGGGGGGGGTGGATATCATGGCGTGGGCCATGATATTTCCCCAGATTTCATGGCGCCTCTTCTTATTTCATTACGTCCCAGGCCCCCCCGCTGGGCCGCGCACATGCCGCCGGTCATGATTTGCGCCCCCCCCTCTTGGACACCCCCCTCTTGGCCGCTCCCGACACCTGTCGGCTTCCCCAATCCCGCCGACAGCTCAGAAGAGGCGGGTCCCCGGTCGAGGCGTCCTGGGCTTTTTGGACACCATGCTGAGACGATAGGCGGGCTCTCAGGGGACCTCTTGGCGGTATTTCTGAGCCTCCTGGTGCGTCGCGGGGGCCCCTGAGCCTCCTGAGGAGGAGGAGGAGGAGGAGGAGTAGGAGGAGGAGGAGGAGGAGGAGGAGGAGGAGGAGGGGGTCCTCGTCCTCTTGGGGGTCTCTCGGGGCCTCTCGGGGGCCTCTCGGGAGCTCCTCGCGGTGTCCTCGGGCCTCCAGGGCCACGTCTCTGCGCCTCGAGCTCGACGGGTCCGTCCGGGTCCCTCGTCTCGGCCCGCTCCGGGAGCCGTCTCGGGGGCCTCCTCGGCCATTTTGGGAGCCTCCGGAGCTGTCTGGGGACCCTCTTGGGGCCTCTCGGGGGCCTCTTGGGGGCTCCTTGGGGGCCTCTTGGGGCCTCCAGGTTGCCTCTCTGCGCCCAGATCTCGACATGTCCTCTCGGGTCCCTTGGCTGGGCCCGCTCTTGGAGCCGTCTTGGGGGCCTCTTCGGCCATCTTGGAAGCCTCTGGGGCTGTCCAGGGGCCCTCTGGGGCTGTCGTGGGCGCTCTTGGAAGCCTCTTGGGGCGTGTGGGGGCGATCCTGGAAGCCTCTGGGGCCGCCCTGGAGCGCGGGAAAGCTCCCACGGCGAGAATGCCAAAAACTTTTGAACAATTCGCGGAAATAACCAATTTCTGGCTCTCTGGACCCTCGGGGGAGGTCTCTTGGGGCCTCTTGGGGGTCTCATGGGGCCTCTCAGGGGCCTCTTGGGGGCTTCTTAGAGGACTCTTCGGGCTTCCAGGGAACCTTTCGGCGTCTAGAGCTCAACATGTCCGTTCGGGTCCCTCGTCTGGGCCCGCTCTTGGGGCCGTCTTGGGAGCTTCTGGCGCTGTCTAGGGGCCCTCTGGGGCCTGGCGCATCGTAAGCGAAGAGGCGAAAAGGCCAACATCATCGATTCCCCCTAGGGGCTTTTTGGGGAGGTCCTGAAAAGGGGTCTCCAAAAGCACTTGGATCCGTCTTGTGGCCCTCTTGGGGCCTCCCTGAGGAATGCTGTTAGCTGTCTTGAACCACGTTGGGCTATCTTGAGCGACCTTGGAGGCCATCTTGGGTTCTCTTCGGCCCCCTTGGAGCCATTTTGGACCAAAAAGGCCCTTTGACACCTCGCGCCCCCCCCCCGTCCAGGTCCAGGGGAGGGGGTGGGGGGAGGGGTCAGGACCCCATCCATATAGCAAGCCGCCTAGCTCAGTTCCACCCGCCCTCTCAACACATAAGTAGCACCCGAGCCTCAGCATGTTCAGCGGCCGTCTTTGGACGGGCAGCTACAGGGAACCGAAACCAAGCCCACGTTCGCGACGCTGGGACGAAGTGCGCCACGCGTGCCAGGCTCGCCACGCGCGCCAGGCACCCCTGGGGCCCGAGCGTTCCAGGCACGCCTGGTGCGCCAGATGCGCTACGTGCCTCCGCGTGCGCCAGGTGTGCCGCGTACTCCGGCCGCGCCAGGTGCGCCGCTTTCGGGGCACGTGCAGAGTGTGTCAGGTGGGCCTGCGCGAGTGGCAGCACGCATCGGGAAGCATGTCGCCCCCCACCATCCCTGTCGAACACCAGTGCCCATCACTGTGTTCGAAGGGCCTGCGCGCAGCAGGCCGTGCGCCGCCACCCTCATGGTCGTCACCATCGTCATCGTCGTCGTTGTCGTTGTCGTCGTCGTCGTCGTCGTCGTCGGAATCGTCGTCGTCCTCAACCTCGTCCTCGTTCTCGACCTCGTCCTCGCCCTCGTCTTCACAGTCGTCACCATCGTCGTTGTATTGTGTTTTGTCAGGGATGGTAGCCCTGCGCGCAGCAGGCAGTATTCTGACACCCCCGCCGTCCTTGTCACAAGAACAGTGGGAAATGCTCGCGGGCCTCACGAGCATGATTCCGGACTTTGCCCCAAGGTGTACGTTGTATGGTTTTTTGACAGGGATGGTGGGGGGGGGCGCATCGGGTTGGTTGCGCATGCTCCGAATTTGGAGGCAAAGTGCGTTTTGGAGGGTTTTTTGACAGGGATGGTGGTGGGGGGAGTATGGGTCCTGGTTGGCTGCCCGTTGCTTGGGGGAGGGGGTTTATAATCATAGGGAACAGTGATCAACCCTTCCCCAAAGGGGAAGATGAGCTTTTGGAAGAGGGAAAAACGACATCGTTAGACCGCCTCCGCCCAGAGGGCTGGCGGGCTTTCATATTTGACTTGAAAGTAAAGTTGGACATCTTTTCTACCTTCTGACTGCGCATTGGGTCCGCTATCGGGTATTTGCGCCGTAGTGGACGCAACGACGAGAACGCGCATCCATGCTGGGGCCCAGCCTGGATTGCACCGTTTCAGGAATTTGATGATGGGATCAACGCTAGGCTGGTTCTCACAGGTGCTCGCAGGACCCCGGAGCAACCAGCTGCAGCCCTCCAGCGACTGTTAGGGGACCTTTGCGCGCAAGATCGCCATGCGTACCCCTCCAGACATCATAAGCTTCGGCGTGAACATCAGAGGCGCTCGTGCCAATCCTGCCACTACCAGCAATGAAGTGCGAGGAGGAACGTCAACTCGCGCCAGAACGTCAACTCGCGCCAGATACTCAACTCATGAATTTCCGCGTGCCCAATACTGTGCGCGTCGACGAAACCTCCGCGGGGCTGGAGATGGCGCGCCGCGGGACACAATCGGCGGGATTCGACATATTCGCCGGCGTGGACGTCGCCGCCAACGTCCGCTCGCCTGAGGCGCCGTGAGAGTTCTGTCGCGGCGCCGCGAGCGTACGCGCAAGAGCTGGGGATCTCGGACTTCGACGGTGTGGCGCTCGAGAGCCAGCCTTCTGCTTGCGGCGGTCCTCGGGGTCTGGTCTCTGTCGATGCGGCTCTGCCGGGAATTGTGCGAGTTGAAGGTGAACTCGCCGAGCGCGTTCCACTACTCGCAATGTGCCTACTCGCAAACGTCCGAAAAACACCTGTCTGCTTTGATGTAATTTATTGTGGATCCTTCGGCGGGGGATCCGGGCCATTTGCGAGTAGTTATTCTGCGAGTAGTGGAACGCGCTCGTCGACGCACGTCTTGCCCGCGCGGGTCGTTTCCTGGGGTTCGTGGGCGATGCCGCCGCTTCTGCCCCAAGGCCAGTGGCGGCCTCCTCGCGCCGAGCGCGCGGACAATCTCTCCTCGCCACGGGCGCGAGCCGCACGCGCGGCCGTGGCCTCGGCCGCCTCCGACTGTGCGGCCGGGTTCGGCCGCTCGAAGTTGCGCCGTGCCGTCCCGTCGGGGCGCTGAAAGCAGTGGGGAACGACCTCAGGCTGGACCCCCCTCCGAGTCTGGACCTCGAGTGAGCCGTGGCCTCCGCTCGCCCGAGGGAACCGAGCTCGGCAGAGGTCTCCCAGCGCGCCTCCGCGAGCGCGTGGCCGCGGCGCCGAGGTGTCCGCCGTGGCTCCTCTGTGGCATCATCATCGGCCTCTGTCGCCTGCCTTGGCCGTCTTGGCTTGGGCCAGGGTGCTCAGCAGGACAGGATGCGCGACAAGTTCGGGCCGGACGAAAGGGGGGGATTGGGAAAGGGGGGTTACGAAGTTTGCTGCGTGCAGCTGGTTTCGGCCTCACCGAGGGGCCCGTTCCTCGATACGTAGCCGCCTCACCGCCGGGAAAATCAGCTGCGCGAGCTGATTCTCACCCCCCCCCCCTCTGCTATCCCCCCCTTTCGCCCGACGCGACAAGTGAATCACCACGCTGTGCGGCAGCGCGGGCCAGGCTGTGCTCTCAGCGAGGGATGGGCGGAGACCAATGGTCAGCCACGCGCAGAGGGGGGTGGGGGGAGGGGGGAGGGCTTCTTAGAGGCACCCCTGCTTCTTAGAAGGCGCGAGCCTTATCTATAGATGTAAGGCCGGCGCCTTCTAAGAAGCAGCCTCCTTCTAAGAAGCCTTCTCCCCTCCCTCCACCCCCTTTTGCGCACAGCCAAAATGGGGCCTCTTCTGTGGACCACGCGCCCCGCCCCGCTTCCCGGTGCATCTGCGGGCATTGTTCGTGCGACCCTGTGCGTGCGCCTCTTCCAGGAGGGGAAAGAAGACACACAGACACAATTCATCGCCGATTCCCCCAAGCATATGGGCAAATATCCCAGAAAATATGGCAAAATATGGGGAATCTGGTTATTTGTGTCTAGTTACTTGTGTGTCTCAGTTCCCCTTCACTTTTGCTCAGTCCAACCCGCCGCCCCCCTCCCCGATGACCAGTCAAACTCTGTTAGGAATCCGCTGTGGCCTTGTCCCCGAATGTGCCTTGAAGACGGTCTGCACGTAGCTTCCCCGTTGGCCCCAGATGTCTCCAATGCGGCCGCGGGCGCCAAAACGGATCAGTACGGCCCCACAGCGGTCCAGAGGCTTTCAAGATGGTCCACAAGGGTTCCAACAACACGCCTAGAAAAAAGGCTTCAATACATGAGCACCAGTGACTTCCATATGATTCACCGAGGATTTCCATGCTGCCGTTTTCAAAACGTGCGACAATCCAACGGTGGGCCACGAGGCACCACAGATCGTCCAGACATTGCCGAAGAGTGTCTGGACATGGCACCAGGGCAGCACCCAGAGACGACCCCAAGACGGTCCAACAAAAACGCAACACGGTGGTAGGGACCCCAAACGGCTCGGAGAGGCCCTGTGGACGTCTCCGTGGGCCCAGTATAGAGCTCCAGGGAGCCCCGAACAGGGCCTTCGAGGCCCCGAGCGTAGCCCTCAAACAGCTCCTCCTGTGATTTGTGGAGCTCGTTTGGAGCCTGAGCCTGTGTGGACCATCTCGCTTTCGAAGCTTCGCTCGTCGACGCCCATATTTCTGTATCTTTGGCCACCGTGCCTCCTGTCAATGATCGGGGCTCTGCGGTGGTGCGGGCTGAGGTCACAAGTGGATCAATACACGTTTTTGCATTTGGATTCCCTTCCCCTTATACGTCCCATTGTTGACATTCGAGGGCTTCCCTCATCCTCAGCGTCGTTCTGAGACAAGAGGAGGAAAAAACAAAGTTATGTGAAACGTGATCGTGTGAGGACAGATAAGAGGACAAGGATGATACGGACGACAAGGTGATGATGTTTCAGAGGACCTTTGGGTATGAGCAGTGCGAACCCGTATTTGCCATACGCGTATTGTTTCCTCATCATATTTGGTATTGTGTGCCGAGAAGTGCGATGATCGAACGAAGCGAGGTTCGAACATTAGGACAGCTTAACCAATGGGTTATCTTCGCTGTTGTGTTATCATTCCTATGCTCCGCCGTATTCCTCGCATTCGCTTTATTTGCTACCTTCGTGCTCAT
>CAUYUJ010003266.1:55000-65000 GCA_963575745.1 Prorocentrum cordatum
ACAGCGCAAAGGAGGCCTCGGAGGCTACAAGATGCAGCAGGAAAGCCCCAGGAGAGCCCAACGAATTCCCGAACAAATCTTCAAGGAAACCTCAGAAGAGTTCTGAAATGGTCCCGAGAGACTCTTGCCAGACCTCATACTCAGTATTCTTGACGCTTCCTGTACCCCCACCAGCCCATCCAAAAACTATGCCCAGGCCAGTTGCCTTGATCAGGGAAGTCGGAGAGAATGTAGTGGAACAGAGGGCTGGGGAAGCCAGTCAACTCGACGTTCTGAATCAGCCTGAGCAGAACCAGGAGGAGGGGCGGTGAAAGAGTCCGGATAGACTCTTCCCAGTCACCCCATCCAACACTTCGCCCTACAAGGCTTTCCATACGTGGCTCGTCGCTCTTTCTGGGGCGGCAGCCGTGCCAGGCTGCCAGCCATCCTCGAGTTCGGGGGCAGGGGGGGAAGTGTTGCCGCGTGGGGGCAGGGGACGGGGTGAACTCCGCCCTGGGCGAAGCCGACATTCTGGCCTCATCCATCTTTTTTGTCATTCCCCGCCTCCTGTTCCTCGTCCTTCTACGGCGGCTGCTGCTCATCCTGCGCTTCCTTCTGAACTTCATGCCTCTTGTCCTTCTTCCCTCTCACAATCCTGCTCGCCCGCTTTCTCCCCGTCGTATATGTAGCCCTTCTGGCTCAACGTCATCCTTATGGGGGCTTCCGCCTTAAGACAGGATCGGATACCGCTGACCCGCGGCAGTCGAGGCTCTTTCGAGCCTGGCACAGTTTCAGCCTGCCCCGGAAGGGATTCTGCAGGCGGCCCATCTCTTCCTTTCTGCGGGACGGGAAAATGACCACAGCCACTGCTTCTTGTTTGCGCCGCCTTCCAGCCGGCCGAAAAAGAAGCAGTGGTTGTGGTCATTTCCCTGGTGCCAAGCTTAACGAAAATGACCACAACCACTGCTTTGTTTCTGCTGGCTGGAAGGCGGCAGCAAAAGAATAGCAGTGGCTGTGGTCGTTTTCACGTCCCGTACTTTCGTACCCAGCACTGTGCAACCATTGCAATAGCCGCAACAGGCCCAACTTGACGCTTTTCTGCAAGCGCTGCGACGGCCATCTGTGGAAGAAGTATCGCCAATCAGCTACCGACCACGGGCATCAATGGCCCTTTCGAGCCTGGCACAGTTTCAGCCTGGCAGTCAAGGCTCTTTCGAGCCTGGCACAGTTTCAGCCTGCCCCGGAAGGGATTCTGCAGGCGGCCCATCTCTTTCTTTCTGCGGGACGGGAAAATGACCACAGCCACTGCTTCTTGTTTACGCCGCCTTCCAGACGGCCGAAAAAGAAGCAGTGGTTGTGGTCATTTCCCTGGTGCCAAGCTTAACGAAAATGACCACAACCACTGCTTTGCTTCTGCTGGCTGGAAGGCGGCAGCAGAAGAATAGCAGTGGCTGTGGTCGTTTTCACGTCCCGTACTTTCGTACCCAGCACCGTGCAACCATTGCAATAGCCGCAACAGGCCCAACTTGACGCTTTTCTGCAAGCGCTGCGACGGCCATCTGTGGAAGCGGCAGTCGAGGCTCTTTCGAGCCTGGCACAGTTTCAGCCTGCCCCGGAAGGGATTCTGCAGGCGGCCCATCTTTTTCTTTCGTACCTAACACTGTGCAACCATTGCAATAGCCGCAACAGGCCCAACTTGAGGCTTTTCTGCAAGCGCTGCGACGGCCATCCGTGGAAGCAGCACCGCCAATCGGCTACCGACCACGGGCATCAATGGAGGCAAGAACGCGGAAGCCGCACAGAGGCGCGGAGGCCGTGGTAAAAGGGGCTTCTCCTTCCCCACTTCTCCTCCTTCTCCTCCTTCTCCTCCTCCTCCTCCTCCTCCTCCTCCTCCTCCTCCTCCTCCTCCTCCTCCTCCTCCCCCTCCCCCTCCTCCTCCCTCCTCCTCCTCCTCCTCCTCCTCCTCCTCCTCCTCCTCCCCCTCCCCCTCCCCTCCTCCTCCTCCTCCTCCTCCTCCTCCTCCTCCTCGTCCTCCCTCCTCCTCCTCCTCCTCCTCCTCCTCCTCCTCCTGCTCCCCCTCCTCCTCCTCCTCCTCCTCCTCCTTCTCCTCCTCCTCCTCCTCCTCCTTCCCCACTTCTCCTCCTTCTCCTCCTTCTCGTCCTCCTCCTCCTCCTCGTCCCTCCTCCTCCTCCTCCTCCTCCTCCTCCTCCCCCTCCTCCTCCTCCTCTCCTCCTCCTCCTCCTCTCCTCCTCCCCTCCTCCTCCTCCTCCTCCTCCTCCTCCTCCTCCTCCTCCTCCTCCTGCTCCCCCTCGTCCTTCTCCTCCTCCTCCTCCTCCTCCTCCTCCTCCTCCACCATGTTTCGGCGTCTTGCTCCACGGGCTGAGTTGCACCAGTTGCGGGTCCACGTGGGCGAGGAAGGAGCTGCCTGCGGCCACGCAGGCCCTGAGCATGGTCCGAGTGAGTGAACTAAGCGCTGCGGCTTCTCTTGCTGCTCGCACCCTGGCTGAGACGACAGAGGCGACGACCAGGCAGCGCTTTGCCAGAGCAGAGAAGCGCTGTGAACAGATCGAGAGGCGCCCCAGCACGGACTGCAACGGCCTCCCAAGGCGGGGCCACGCGATCCACGATCTCTTGGCGTCCATCAGCCTTTTGGGTGTTGGCAATCCCCAGAAGATAGGCAACTCCCCAGATGATTGGCTGGCAATCCCCAGAAGATAGGCAACCAGAGGATTGGCAATCCCTTTCCCCTCTGGAGAGAGGTCTTCCTCTCCACGGCTTCCTCTCCACGGCCTCCCTGCCCCCTTGGGTCTTGTCGGGTACGGCCGCTGGTCGATAGAGCGCCCAGGACGGCTCCAGGAAGGCGCCGGATAGCCAGGCTGAGCGAACCCTTGGTTTAAGAGTGCATGTGCTAGGGGACCACATGCGAACCCTACCCCTACCCCCCACGATTTCTGAGGGGGAGGGTGGGGTTCACTTCATTCGGGAGCTCCCGAGCGAAGTGACCCCCCCCTCAGAAATCGTGGGGGGTAGGGGTAGGGTTCGCATGTGGTCCCTATGTGCGAACATCCAGCGACCACGTGCCAGACGGGGTCCCGAGTGAAGGTGGGGTGTTCACAGGGTCCGACAGCTCCACCCGATTAGCCGCAGGGGCCTGCACGGCCGAGTTGATCCGGTGTCAGCCAGCTTCCAGGTTTCAGTTCGGTCGGGATCCTGCCTGTGGCGTAGGCGTAACCAGCTTCCACAAGCCGTTGGCGGAGCAAGAACGTCCAGGACGGCATGCGAATCGGGGGCCTTGGTGGCCGCGTCGTGTGCGGGCTGGTGGCCGAAAGGGAGAACCGCTGAGGTGTTCTTTGGTCAGCCACGCGCAGAGGGGGGTGGGGGGAGGGGGGAGGGCTTCTTAGAAGCACCCCTGCTTCTTAGAAGGCGCGGGCCTTACCCAAAGATGTAAGCATGGCGCCTTCTAAGAAGCAGCCTCCTTCTAAGAAGCCCTCCCCCCTCCCTCCACCCCCTTGTGCGCGCCGCCAAATTGGGCTGGCAAGATCCACGTTCGCTTCCGTAGCCCGCATCAGGCTTGTAGCATCGCGTGCGGCGGCGCGCAGAAGCTGTGTGGCAGGAGCGCCTCGGTTCCGGACTGAGCCGTGCATCATTTTGCTGCAGCCATTTGCAGAAGCTGCTCACGGCTACGTGTTGGTGCGTTTTGTGGCCCATTGGGTTACCGCGACCGATTGGGGGCCTGTGCCCGGGGCCCTCGGGCTGGCGGACGTGAAAACGCGCAATGAAACTCGCGGGAAGGGTTTTTGGGGGCGTTGTGGCGGGGGCCTGCGGCTTTGTGGGTGCGCTTGGGCCTGGCTTTCTGTCGCCAGTCCGCCGGCGTGCCTTATCTGGCGAACGGAGCAGCCCGCCTGGAGGGCGCGGGCCAACCATTTACCGAACTGAGATGATGGCGCGGGTTGGTTTTGCAGCATGCGGTGGGAGTTGCGCGTTTCACTGAAGATGCCAGGTGGTTCGTAAGAGGTTGGGGAATTCTGCAGCTTGGGCCACGCAGGCCCGAGTTCAACCATGCTTTGTGGAGGCGCCGGGATAATGTCTTCAGTTGGCGCCTGCATGTCGCGACGCTTGAGGAGATGCAAGACCATCAGGACAACCGGCAAGCCGCCAGAGCAGGAAATGCAGAACCTTGGGCCGAAAAGAACGAGGCGGCACATCGCAGCGCAGGCAACGAGCCAGGGAATTATCAGCTACATGAGTAAGCTAGTGGACAAGTTTTGAAAATCGTTCGAGAACCAATCACATCCGCTACATTTCACCGCCCTGTTAGGGATGTTCTGTACCGTCGCGGATCGTGTGGCGGAACGAGCCCACATCGGAACGCATGGGATAGAAACAACCATCGTGAGTGGCGGATCTCGTCCTGCAAGGCATTTCAAGTGGTGGAGATGTGTCGTTGGCTGCTGAGCGGGGATAGGGGCGGTCAGGTGGTCCATCCCAAACACGGGATGCATTTTTCGAACGCGTTCGAGAATAGACTTGTATCACTTGCATAATGCAAGGAAATTGAAGTTATACGGTTTTGCAAAACAAGTCGATGACCAGGCTACTCTGCCAAAGCCAAGAGATCAATGCAGCGAGGGCTAGGCAGAGCCACTATCATAGTCTTCCTGCGTGCGCGCGTACATGTGAAAGCATCATCGACGTCTTCAGCGTCATCGGTGTCCTGCCCCTCCTCCCCCTCCTCGCATGACCTCCGTGTTGCTGGTTTCTATAATTAACGCCGTTCCCTTTCGCTCTCCTGCCTCACGCCCTTCCGCCTCCCTTCCTCCGTTGCTGTAGCCTTTCGCCCACTTCTTCCTCGGCTTGGCCAGACCTCCTATATCTTGCAGTGTCGTTTCCGGGGTTTCGGGGCTTTCTGCGGGCGGCTCCCAGAGCGCCGCGCCCCGATCGAAAATTCGCTGGCAGAGGGAACGCCACGCCACGCTCTTTCTGCTCTTGCTCTTCTTGCTTTTTCTCTCTCACTCTCTTTCGCAACCGTCGGCATTTCAGTGCTCAGTTGGTTCAGTACGTGGCGCTCAAGGCGTTTCAGACACGTCGCGCACATGTGGGCTGGTTGAGCACAGCGCAGGAAAAAAGACGGAAAGGACGCCACGCCACAATGGTTGGTACGTCGGGAACAGCCACTTCGGCCCAGACGCCTCGGTCAAGGCCTCGGGGTCTCCTTGCGCCGATCGAAGGCTTGCTGGCGTAGCGAACGCCGCGAGGGAAGGTACTCCGGCAACAACGCGAAGGATCCAGACGCTGCTCTGAAGGCCCTCCAGGACGGTTCGGCGCAGAGCAGCGCCCCTCTTCTTTCTTGTGCGGCTGCGTCTGCTGGGAATCGGTGGTTGCCTGACTACGAGGTGAGGGCGCGGGGATGGATGTGATGCCGATGCCGATGGTGATGATGGTGATGATGGTGCTGCTGATGATGATGGTGATGATGATGATGATCATGGTCATGATGATGACGATGATGGTAATGATGAAGATGATGATGATGATGATTGTGATTATGGCGGTAATGATGGTGATGATGACGGTCTTGTCGATGATGACGGTTTTGATGATTGTGACGACGATGATGATGATGATGGTGATGATGATGATCATGTTGATGATACTGATGTTGATGATGCTGATGCTGATGCTGATGCTGATGGCGATGCCGATGATGATGCTGATGCTGCTGCTGACGATGATAACGACTACGATGATTGTGATGATGATGACGTGGACGATTGTGATGAAGAGGATGATGATGCTCATGATGTTGATAGCGATGATGGCGTATAGTGATGTGGATTACCAGGCTGATGGCGATGGCGATGGTGCTGACGACGATGATGTCGATGATGGTGACGATTCTGATGATGCCGACGAAGAGGATGATGATTCTGATGATGATAATGATGGTGATGATGATTATGATAATGCTAATGACGACGTGGATACGTGTAATAATTGTTTTGTAAATGTTAACAAGGGGCGGCAGTGATGCTGATCATGATGCTGATGATGCGGATGATGATGGTGATGCTGATGACGAGGACGATGATGATGATGATGGTGATGACGACGATAAGGATCATGATCATGATGCTGATGATGGTGATGATTATGATGATGATGATGCTGATGCTGATGCTGATGATGATGATGATGATGATTATGATAATGCTGATGCCGGTGCTGGTGCTGGTGGCGGTGGTGGTGATGATGACGATGATGATGCTGATGCTGATGATGATGACGATGATGGTAATGATGAAGATGATGATGATGATGATGATGATGATGATGATGATGATGATTGTGATTATGGCGGTAATGATGGTGATGATGACGGTCTTGTCGATGATGATGGTTTTGATGATTGTGACGACGATGATGATGATGATGATGATGATGGTGATGATGATGATGATCATGTTGATGATACTGATGTTGATGATGCTGATGCTGATGCTGATGCTGATGGCGATGCCGAGGATGATGCTGATGCTGCTGCTGACGATGATAACGACTACGATGATTGTGATGATGATGACGTGGATGATTGTGATGAAGAGGATGATGATGCTCATGATGATGATGGCGATGATGGCGATGATGTTTATGCTTTTTATGATTATAGTGATGTGGATTACCAGGCTGATGGCGATGGCGATGGTGCTGACGACGATGATGTCGATGATGGTGACGATTATGATGATGACGACGAAGAGGATGATGATTCTGATGATGATAATGATGGTGATGATGATTATGATAATGCTAATGACGACGTGGATAAGTGTAATAATTGTTTTGTAAATGTTAACAAGGGGCGGCAGTGATGCTGATCATGATGTTGATGATGCGGATGATGATGGTGATGCTGATGACGAGGACGATGATGATGATGATGGTGATGACGACGACAAGGATCATGATCATGATGCTGATGATGGTGATGATTATGATGATGATGATGCTGATGCTGATGCTGATGCTGATGATGATGATGATGATGATGATGATGATGATGATAATGCTGATGCCGGTGCTGGTGCTGGTGGCGGTGGTGGTGATGATGACGATGATGATGCTGATGCTGATGATGCTGAGGATGAGGATGCCGATGCCGATGCTGATGATGATGCTGATGATGATAATGATGATGACATGATGATGCTGCTGATGATGATGCTGATGCTGATGCTGATGATGAGGATCAGATGATGATGATGATGACGCTACTGGCGATGCTGTCTATCATTATGATGATAGAGACGATGCTGCTGATAAGGGGGATAAATGATGCTATGGAAGACGATGGTGCTGATGGTGATGATGATAATGCTGATGGTGATCGTAATGATGATGATCAGGGTGACGACGACGACGAGAACGCCCATGACGACGACGACGGTGGCGACGACGACGAGGAGGTTGATGATGCTGATGATGATGATCATGATAACGACGAGGAGTTGGAGAATGAGGAGGAGGGCGCCGACGACGAGAATGCCCACGACGACGCTGGTGAGGATTATGATGCTTTGGACGATGATGGTGATGATGCTGATGCTGATGCTGGTGATGATGATGCTGATGCTGATGCTGATACTGATGCTGGTGGCGGTGGTGGTGATGATGACGATTGTGATGATGATGCTGCTGATGATGATGATGATGATGATGATGATGACCATGATGATGATGATGATGATGATGATGATGATGATGATGATGATGATGATGATGCTGATGCTGATGCTGATGCTGATGCTGATGATGCTGATGCTGATGATGATGCTGGTGCTGGTGGCGGTACTGGTGATGATGTTTATGACGATGATGATGATGCTGGTGATGCTTGATGCTGTTGATGATGATGCCGATGCCGATGCTGACGACGATGATGCTGATGCTGATGCTGATGATGCTGCTGCTGCTGATGATGATGATGATGATGGTGATCCTGATGCTGATGCTGATGCTGATGGTGATGATGATGATGATGATGATGATGATGATGATGATGATGATGATGATGATGGTGATGATTGTGCTGGTGGTGGTGGTGGCGGCGGGGTCGTCGACGATGCTAGTTCCGATGCTGATGGCGATGTCGACGATCATGATGGAGGAGGTCACGGGGGAGAAGGAGACGGGGGAGGAGGAGGGTAAGGAGGAGGTCAAGGAGGAGGCGGAGGAGGAAGACGATAGGAGGATGGGGACGGATGTAATAGAGGATTGCGCCACTCGTGCCAGATTGAACGAGGAGGCCGCGCGCAGAACCGCATTGGAGCCACACGTGGGCCCCCCTGTATGCAAGGGCGCCCTCGATGGCGCGAAGTTTTTCGCGCTTCGCGCTTCGCGGTTCGGCTCCGATTCCTCATCCTCCTCTTCTCCCCTGGGAGGTGGGGCGAGAGCGCGAAGTTACTCGCACTTCGCGCTTCGCGCAGCGCGAAGCGCGAAGTTGGGAGCCCTTATGTATGGAAACGCGTGATGGAGTGTGCAGTATTTAGGACCATGGAGTGTGCATAGGTTTTGGGGATTTGCCTTAGCAGCAGCTCGCAGCAGCAGCGGCGGTGACCGTCGCGGTTGGGGCAGCAGGAGGGTGGGAGGAGCAGATGGGAGCAGCGGGGAGGTGGCATGCGGTTCAGCGCATCCAGAACGAGGGCCCCGCGGGAACCTCGGAGCAGACGGTCTTGGTGGAGAGATTCGAACCCCGAAAGGCTGGGGCGTCGTCCCAGGCTTGTTTGGTGCTTTTGCAGGGGGTTTCTTTTCGTGCTGGGGTTAAGTCGGGCGTGTCCCCCTACAGAGGGATTTTCGACGACAAGGAAAAATACCCCCAAAATACCCCCCAAAAGGTCAAACAATAGTCCCCCGATTATTTTTGGACTATATATATGTTTTGTGTAAATAATTTTTTCGTCAAAAATCCCCCTGTAGGGGGACAGGCTCGACTTAATGCTGGGGTTTTGCGTTCTCGGTGTTTGTGTGCTGGCTCTGTGGCCGCGCCTCTGCCAGGAGCGTGTTTTCGGATTTTTGGAAGGTTGATCATCGTCTGTTTGTCCAGCACACGCCGGTCGTTAAAAGTAGGTATTCTACAAATACCAAAAATCGGATATTGGAAGTAGGCTTGAAAGAGTAGAACAATTCCCAAAAAGTAGGCTTGAAATGATGTATCTTTTTAAAATGCATAAAAGTAAGCTTGAAAGTATATTGGGATCTGGGAATCCAAAAATTCTGGATTCCTAGATCCCAATCTACTTCAAGCGCCTTCCTACTTCCAGAATCGACATGCTTTTTGCTGTGTTTTGTTATTCTCTGGGTGGACCTGGACCCAATACACTATATCCGCCTTCCTACTTCATGTTTCTACCTACTTCTTCCGACCGACGTGTCGTGGCATCACTTTCTTTGTCTCACGCGTTCTGGCTTTGCCAGCTCCATCGTGTGCCCGGGTCACAAATCCCACTGCGGGCACGGTCGGTTGGTGACTTGGTGATTTTTCATATTCTCCCAGGAGTGAGGGCGCTACTGAGGCCAGGTTTGGTCTGGTGATTTCTATGTACGGGTTGATCAGGGCTAGGTGTTCGAGCATTTGGTAGGTCCTAACTTAGTTTCCGAGGCGGAAGCAATTGCTCCTGCTCCTGCTCCCCATCCTGCGCCTAAACCTCATCCTCTCTCTAATTCTCGTCATCGGTCCACGCCTCCTAATACAGTCGAGCCTGATTAGTAGGCCGACCCTACTGAATGATGGGTACCCTTCTGTCCTGTGTTGCGCGACCCATGCCTCCTACATTCTGGTGGCAATCTGGCCCTCGGAAGGATCTTGTGTCCTCTCACGTGTCCTCTCCAATCAAGCCCGGCTGCAATCGCAGTGTTCATGGTGGCGGTTGCGGTGATGAGCTGGCGGTGGTGGCAGTGGCGCCAGTGATGGTAGCCGCCGTTGCGAAGGCGTTAGCGGGTAGAGTAGTGATATTATTCGTGATAA
>CAUYUJ010003266.1:70000-80738 GCA_963575745.1 Prorocentrum cordatum
TAGTTGTAGTAGTAGTAGTAGTAGTAGTAGTAGTAGTAGTAGTAGTGGTCGTAGTAGTAGTAGTACTCGTGATAGTGGTAGTCGTAGTGATAGTAGTAGGAGTAGTAGTAGTAGTGGTAGTGGTAGTGGTAGTGATAGTGGTAGCAGCAGGAGGTCGTCGTAGTAGTAGTTCGGTCATAGAAGCAGAAGGGGTATACTACCAACGAAGAGGAAGAAGGAGTAGGTGCAGGGGCACACCAGTAGTAGGCGTAGTAGTCGTAGTAGTCGTAGTCGTAGTCGTCGTAGTCGTAGTAGCCGTAGTAGTAGTAGTAGCAGTAGTAGTAGTAGTAGTAGTAGTAGTAGTTGTAGTAGTAGTCGTCGTAGTAGTAGTAGTAGTAGTAGTAGTCGTCGTAGTAGTAGTAGTAGTAGCAGTAGTAGTAGTAGTAGTAGTAGAAGAAGTAGTAGTAGTAGAGTAGTAGTAGTAGTAGTGGTAGTTGTACTGTAGTAGCAGGGCTTTTGGTAGCAGTGGTTGTCGTAGTAATTAGTAGTAGCAGTATTCGTAGTAGTAGTAGTGTAGTAGTAGTAGTAGTCGTAGTAGTCGTAGTAGTAGTAGTAGTAGTAGTAGTAGTAGTATAGCAGTAGCAGTAGCAGTAGCAGTAGCAGTAGCAGTAGTAGTAGTAGTCGTAGTAGTCGTAGTAGTCGTAGTCGTAGTCGTAGTAGTAGTAGTAGTAGTAGTAGTAGTATTAGTAGTTTCAGTAGAGTAGTAGTAGTAGTAGAGTAGTAGTAGTTAGTAGTAGTAGTAGTAGGTCGTGTAGTAGTAGAGTAGTAGTAGCAGTAGTAGTAGTAGTAGTAGTAGTAGTAGTAGTAGTAGTCGTCGTCGTCGTCGTTCGTAAGTAGTAACGTAGTAGTAGTAGTAGTAGTAGTAACAGTAGTAGTAGTAGTAGTAGTAGTAGTAGTAGTAGTAGTAGTAGTAGTAGTAGTAGTAGTAGTAGTAGTAGTAGTAGTAGCCGTAGGCCGTCGTAGTACTAATACGCTCGTATAAGAAGAAGGAGTAGAGGAAGAAGGGGTAGGTGGATGCTACGCCAGTAGTAATTGTTTGTCATCGTCGTGCACCTGTTTTTTTGATCAGTTCAGTGTGTTGGCGCCGCCTCCTGCCGCTGCAGGCGGCGTCCATCATCACGGGCCTGCCCTACACAGTTGTCATGTTCTGGTGCGCGCAGTCGCTCGTGATCTTGTGCCAGGAGGAGCTGCGGCTGTTGCTTCGTGCTCCTGCGCCTGCTTCTGCTGCTGCTGCTGCTGCTCCACCTCGCCCACCCAGGCCAGGACCGCGGACGCGCATGCAGCGCGATTGAGCAACTGGTGATGGCGAGATGCAGGGGAGGAGGTAAGGACCATAATCTGAATACACATGGGGAGCACGAGGGGGAGGACTGGAAATTAAGTCGAAGACTTATCAACGATGTGGCAGTACACCCTCTATACACCCTCTCAGCCCAAATCGCCCCATCATTCGTCCCTCCAAGTACCCGTATGCACTGCACGCAGCTCCCCGCTTGAAAGACGATCGTCCAATGTGACCGCAATTCATGCGTCTTTTTTTGTTGTTGTGAAAACGCAAGTCCTCCATCTTTCGAACTAGAAGGAATGCTGCAGGGTGGGGTGAGACAGTTCAGCGACATGCTCAACAATTGTTGCGCTTTGGAAATGGGCCGCCCCCCATCCTTCTTGCAGTTGTGCATAACAGGCGTCAGTCCATGACATTTGGCGAAGACCTCGGTGGTAATTGCACCATTTTGGGCGCGAGCTGCCCTCCGTCCGTGTACCTGTTGCAACATATGATGCAGGTGCCAAGGCTGTCTGTGGGCCCATCTGGAAAAATGGGCCGCCGTCGATCCGTTTAATTGCTGGTTCCCTCGGGAACTGGCATGAGCCCGGGGTTCGTTTTCTAATGTGGTTAATTGGCAACTCCCGCGCCATGTCTGGACAGTTTTGTTTGTTTGTTTGGTTTTGTGTATGGGGGCTTGCCAAACGATAGTGTTTCTTGTTCGAATGATGTGAAGCCAATTTTCAATCGAAGACGTGATTTTCGTGCGTGCCCATCAGAGGAGCGTTCGTCCCCCCCACCCCACGTCGGATTCTAGCAAACTCATGGGGTCCGCAGGCCACCGTTTGAATTTGGAAAAAAGTGTGTACGGAGCGTTTTGCGCAACATCCTCGTCAAGTGTGCGCCGACATGGGCCGACGAATTTTCAAAACATGTGAAGCCATGTATAGCATTCCCAGCCATGCTGTGGTGTTGGGTCCTCGCTTTCAGTTCACAGCGCCCCGCGTCACTATTTTCCGCTGCTCCTCCTACCCCCCTCCTCCCTCCTCACCCCGTGGCGATTTTGGCTCAAGGTAATCGGCGGCTCAAGCTTTCTCAGTTCGGAGCGTGCTGTTCGCGAAAGGGAGGTCGTGCTGGGATGGAAGCCTTGGTTTCGCTTTGCAGGTATGAGGCTGCCGCGCCAGGCTGGCGCTTTGAAATGGAAGTGCTCGTCGTGTTTATCTTCTCGACAACCTTCCTGTGGAACTTCGTGACCCCCTGCTGCTTTGAACTTGACTAGATGAAGGTCGCCATGGACGCATGGACGACGTTCCCTGGCGTTGGATCCAAGAGGTGTGGACATGGATCTACATCATCCCTCAGGACATTTGGTTTTGTATCTTGCTCTGGGTTGTGGTCCAGCACGGTAAGCTGAAGCTCGGAAAGGACGTCGATGGACCAGAGTTCAGCACTGCCACTCGGTTCTCGATGTTGTTCTGCTGCGGCGTCGCCACAGGCCTGTTCTACTACGCAGTTGCGGAGCCGATTTCAAGGGTTGGGTCAGCCCGAGGTTTCTGTCCGCGCTCCCAGGGCTGCGGCAGCGTGGACGAAGACGCGACGCACGCACCGTTGGTGAGCGTCTTCCAATAGGGCGTGCATGGCTGGATCCCCCACGTTGAAATGGAAGCCACGCTTGGCATCATGACATACCGGCGTGGGTACCCGATGACCGTCCCATTCTGCGCTCTATCCTCTTATCGGCGTAACGTTTGCGGCTGGATGGGAAACGCCGTGGATGCCGTCTCAATCGTCATTTCTATCGCAGGCATCTGCACGTCCGTCGGCCTAGGCGACATGTCGATCAACGCCAGCCTGCAGCGCCTCAGCTGGGGGAAGCACCACGGCGAGAACTTTGCAATTCCGAACGATGCCAAGTATGCCGATTCTGGATATGGTGGCCAAGAATGTTCCTATGATGATGGGCAGGAATCTTACGGCATTCAGTGATACAGGGCAATCGTGATCTTTAGCCATTCTGATCATGACCTGCTTGTCGACCATGTCGGTGGTGATGGGCCTTGGCTCTGGCATCGAGTTCCTTTCACAGTGCGCCTTCGCAATGGGGAGCTTCTTGATGCTTGCCGTGGCGTTTAACACCGATACCTGCCTCATTCTGGACAATCGTGAATCGTGAATCTTTTGGATTCCTTTGCACTTGGGAATCATGAATCAATCGTGAATCTTTTGGATTCCTTTTGAATCGTGAATCTTCTTGGACAATCTACTTTTGGTACATCGTGAATCTTGGATTCCTCTGCGACGCCTGGGAGCGCCTCTGCACCCAAGTCAGGGGGCTCGGCGCCTCTGGCACTGGCGGAAGCACGTGGATCATTTTCT
This sequence comes from Prorocentrum cordatum, assembly GCA_963575745.1. NCBI lineage: Eukaryota > Dinophyceae > Prorocentrales > Prorocentraceae > Prorocentrum > Prorocentrum cordatum. The sequence continues at coordinate 73,680 of CAUYUJ010003266.1, forward strand.
GGACCATCTTCTATGGGGTTTGGTGGATCTGTCCGGGCCTTAGCTGCGATGTCTCGGTTATTCCCAGACTCCGCCGTGCCTCCCAGGAGTTCACGAATGCGGCGACAATTGCGAAGTTCGCAGCTACCCAGGATGCACTGAGGTCTCGGGTGCCCCCCGACTCCGCCGTTCACCCCAGAAGCCCACGAAAGTGGGGACAGTTGCGCCTTTCGCAGCTGCCCAGGGAGCTGCCAGGTCTCGGGTACTCCCACACTCCGCCGTGCCTCCCATGAGCCCACAAAGTCCTCACACTCGTTGCGGGGAACTCCAAAGGCAGGACCCTCAGTGCTTCCATCGTGCCCGCGCTTCTTGTGCCCCCGCCCTCTGCAGCAGCGCCGTCTGCATCTGCGTGTGGGGCAGTGAGGGTATTCGCATGCAGCGCACGGCGGACTCGGTGGGCCAATGCAGTCCAACTTGCGCTGGGGGATCGAACTGGTCTGGAAGCTGCTGGAAGATGATTACGTTGAGTTCTGTAAGCGGTGAGGGCGGCAGCCACGGTTGCCATCTGTCGAGCCCTGTTTGGGGGCACGTGGCAGCGTGCGACACGCGCTGTCCGTACTCGACTTGCTTGATCGAACTGGTCTGATCAGTGCAGTTGGAGCAGGCAACAGAATCTGAACATGGGCTGGACCCCCGACTGCGTGCTGGACGCTGCCTACCACATCGGATGCGGCAGGTGCACGAGGGCGAAGTTCACCAGGTACGTGGATTGTCATGGCGGGCGGTGGCAAGCAACCAAGGAAGCCTTCCTGTGCCGAGGTCGCCGCTGGCGGTGCCCGAGGTGCTGGCAAGCTGGCAGACGGCGCCTACTGGGTCTGCTCGGCTCGGCGGTGCCGCGCCAGAATTTACGCGACAGGGTGCCCCGCGGGGCATGCGGCCGCAAGGCCCGCCTTGGGTCGATGCCGCCGCCGCCGCGAGGGCTGGCCGAGGCTCCGCGGCCCCCTCCGAGGCCGACGCCGAGGTATTCGTCGCGCGGCCCCGAGGGCGCAGGGCTGCGCGCGGCCGAGCGCGCCGCCGTGACCTCCCGCGCCGCCTCGGCCGCGAGCGCAGGGGCCAGCGCGGCTGGCCGAGGAGGAGGCAGCAGCGGCGGGAAGGCGGCGAAGGCGGCAGCCGACGTCGAGCGCCACCGCGCCGCAGTCCTGCAGTCGGAGAGCATCCACGGCAAGTCGAGGGCGCATTCCGACGCCGCCGCGGTCGCGCTGCAGGTCGACCTCGAGCGAGCGAAGCGCGGGCTTGCCGAGGCCGAAGCAGCGCAGCGGGGCGCCGAGCAGGAGGGCCGCCCCGTGGAGGCTATCTTGCGTTCGGCCGGCTTCGCCGTGTCCGAGCTCAGCAAGCAGGTCCGCAGTCGCAAGCGCGACCTTGGGAAGGCCGAGACGGGGCTCGCTGCTGCCGAACAGGAGTTCGCTGATACCCCTGAGCGAGGTGCGGCATGCACCCAGAAGGTGACGACAGCCAGGCCGCGCTCGCAGAGCAGCGGGCTCGGCCCCGCGACGCGACTGCCGCGCGGCGGCGGACCGCCCTGGCAGCCTTCAGCGCGCCCGAGGTGCTCGCCCTCTTCCGCGGCCCCCTTGCCCAGGTCGACGCAGCCCGCGGGGGCCCGCTGCGGGCCTCGGGGCCGCCCGGCTGCGCCCGCGGCAGGCGCTGCTGTTCCCTGTCATGCTGCAGCTGCGGTCGATGGACCTCCGGGCGGCCTGCGAGAAGGCGCCCCGGCGGCTGGAGCAGATGGGCACCCAAAGGGTCTTCATCCCCACGGCGGGGGGGGGGAAGGCGATTGCGCGCGCCCATCCCGCTCCTCGCCCGCTTCTGGGGCAGGCTCGAGGCTCGGGCAGCCAGTCTGCGCGCCCTGAGAAGCGGCCCGCGATCGCCGCTTCTTCCGGGGGAAGACCGACAGAGGCTGCGAGAAGGCAGGCTGGCTGCGCAAGGCCTACGCTGCCTGTTCCTCGACGTCGTCCAGTTCTACGAGAACCTGCGGCGGGGCGTGCCCTGGAGGAACGGGGTGGCCCATGGCTTCAACCTGCGCTTCGCGACCCGGCGCCCCCCCGGGCCCGCGAGGGCGCCATGTTGGCCATTTTGAGGTCCCACAGCCAAGGCCTCGTCATTTTTGACGCGGCGGCCCCCCGATCCCGCGCGCGCGCCATGCCGGTTATGAACCTGGGTTTACATGTCCTGGGGATATTGATTGGGGTTCATAATGTCCCCCCGGACATTACAAACCCTGGTTTGTAATGTTCTGGGGATATCGACCCCGAAAACATATTCATTTGGTTCGTAACGTTCCAGGCATATTGACTGTATAATGTCCCGGGAATACTGAACCCGGTTTTCGTCATTCCTGGAATGATAATAACTATTATTTTCCCCCCAACCCCCGGGTTCCGCACCAGGTTTGTCATGTTGGAATATTGACCCCGGTTCGTGATCTCCAGGCGATAATAGACCCGGATTCGTAATGTTCCTGGAATATTGACCCCGTGTTAATTATTCTGGAATTATAATGATTGAGCCTGGGGGGTGCCGTTTGAGAGTACGTTCCGGACTGAAGTATACCCTGATCCATAATGTTGGAATCTTGAACTTAGGCTAATTCCGGACAGATAATGGTTCGGCGGGGGGGGCTGAGCCCGACCCATTCACAGGATAATAACTCATAGGGTATCATCTGAAGATAACGAACCTAGGTTTTCATTCCTAGATACGAAACCACGGTCGACGAGGATGTCAGACCCAACCTCCACCCTCCATTCCGGTGCACCCCTCACACGTATCTTGGCCCCATAGAGAGCTCTTCTGAAGGCCTCATTGGCAGCGCCCGCATGCGGTTTCACTCTCATGTCGGTGCACCCCTCACACGGTTCGTGGCCCCATAGTGAGTTCCACCGAGGGCCCAAATGGCAGCGCCCGCATGCGGTTCCACCTTCATTTCGGCACAGCCCTCTCTCGTTTCGTGGCCCCATCGGGAGCTCCACCGAAGGCCCCAGTGGCAGCGCCCGCATGCAGTTTCACCCTCCACGTCGGCAAACCCCTCACACGCATCGTGGCCCCGTGAGAGCTCCACCGAAGGCCACAGTGGCAGTCCCCGCATGCGGCTCCACCGCCATTCCAGTGCACCCCTCACTCGGTTCGTGGCCCCATAGGGAGTTCCACCGAAGGCCCCAGTAGCAGCGCCCGCATGCGGTTTCACCCTCTATGTCGGCACACCCCTGACACGTATCTTGACCCCATAAGGAGCTCCACCGAAGGCCCCAGTGGGCCCTTTTGCTGGCCCCCCTCTTTCATTTCATTTCCCTGGCGATGCGCAGCGCCCGCATGGCGGCCCCGCCACATTTCGGCACACCCTTCACGCGCTTTTTGGCCCCATAATGAGGTCTTCCGCAGGCGACACTCTCACCGACGGTACTCACAATTGCATATGGTTGGGTCCTTCGCCAGGCTTTTTTCTTTCTCCCCCTCTCTCTCTCTCTCGCTTCAGGGCATGGGTGGACGGAGGATGCGCAGGAAGGAGGGGAGTGAAGATACGGGGGGAGGAGGAGAAAGTAGGAGAGGCTAGCGAGGAGACGTTGTGCATAATGGAGCCAACGACTGCTGAATATACAGGAGCGACACATTGGATCACATCTAGGGGAAGAATGATGATGACTATGCTGATGATGCTGATGCTGCTGATGATGATGATGCTGATGCTGAGGCTGACGATGATGATGATGCTGATTCTGCTGATGATGCTAATGCTGCTGCTGATTATGATGATGGTGATGATGGTGATGATGGTGATGATGGTGATGGTAATGGCGATGCTAATTGTGATACTGATGATGACGATGACGATGCTGATGCTGATGATGCTGATCCTGATAATGCTGCTGCTGATGATGATGCTGCTGCTGCTTCTGCTGCTGATGATGCTGCTGATGATGCTGCTGATGATGATGCTGCTGCTGATGATGATGATGATGCTGACGATGATGATGCTGATGCTGCTGCTGCTGCTGCTGATGATGATGATGATGATGAGGTTGATGATGCTGATGATGCTGTTGATTATGATGCTGATGCTGATGCTACTGATTATGCTGCTGCTGGTGATGATGCTGATGCTGATGACGATGGTGATGCTGCTGTTGATGATACTCATGCTGCTGATGATGATGCTGATGATGCCATTGATGCTGATGCTGATGATGATGCTGATGGTGACGATGATGATGCTGATGCTGATGTTGATGATGATGGTGATGATGATGATGGTGATGACGATGATGATGATGATGATGATGATGATGCTGATGATAATGCTGATGCTGATGCTGATGCTGATGATGATGATGATGATGATGCTTTGCTGCTGATGTGATGCTGATGCTGATGCTGATGGATGCTGCTGCTGCTGATGGGAGTGATGTGATGACGATGTGATGATGATGATGATGATGATGATGATGATGATGATGATGATGATGCGATGATGATGATGACGGATGACATTTGATGATGATTGATTGATGATGGATGATGATGATGATGATGATGATGATGATGATGATGAGATGATGATGATGATGAGGAGAGGAGGAAGGAGGAGGAGGAGGAGGAGGAGGAGGAGTTGGAGGAGGAGGAGGGTAGGAGGAGGAGGGAGGAGGAGGAGGAGGAGGGAGGAGGAGGAGGAGGAGGAGGAGGAGGAGGAGGAGGAGGAGGAGGAGGAGAGGAGGAGGGAGGAGGAGGAGGAGGAGGAGGAGGCGGAGGAGCGGAGGAGGAGGAGGAGGAGGAGGAGGAGGAGGAGGCGGAGGAGGAGGAGGAGGGAGGAGGAGGAGGAGGAGGAGGAGGGGAGGAGGGGAGGAGGGAGGGAGGGAGGGAGGGAGGGAGGGGAGGAGGGAGGGGAGGGAGGGAGGGAGGGAGGGAGGTGAGGGAGGGAGAGGAGGGAGGAGGGAGGAGGGGAGAGAAGGAGGAGGAGGAGGAGGAGGAGGAGGAGGAGGAGGCTAGGAAGAGAAGGAGGAGGAGGAGTAGGAGGATGCGGAGCGGAGGAGAGAAGGAGGAGGAAGAGGAGGAGGAGGAGGAGGAGGAGGAGGAAGGAGGAGGAGGAGAGGAGGGGGAGGAGGAGGAGGAGCGAGAGGAGGAGGAGGAGGAGGAGGAGGAGGAGGAGGAGGAGGGGTGCTAAAGAGGAGGAGGAGGAGGAGGGGGAGGAGGAGGAGGAGGGAGGAGGAGGAGGAGGAGGAGGAGGAGGTGGAGAGGAGAACACGGGGGTGGAGAGGGTGGAGGAGTGGGCGAACGAGAACGACTGCGGCGAAGCATTCGCGAAAAAGGGGCAAGCGTGTATGCCCGCCCAGGAGAACGGTGGGCTCGACCCTAACCGGAAGGCCTGGCGCTCCAGCCTTCCCATCCCGCAGGGGGCGTGGGGGGGGGAAAGAGAGGGAGACGGGAGACGGAGAGGGAGAGTTGGAGGGAGAGGGAAATGAGGAAAAAGAGGTGAGGGAAGGGAGGAGGATGGAGGCGGGGGGGCGGAGTTTGGTTTGCAATGTACGAGTGTGAGAGTGGTGCGAGGAGTGGCAGCGCCGAGTGGATGCGTCTAGAGGCCGTGGGCAAACAATGGGATGCTAAAAGTTGTTGCGAGAAGTTGTTGGGCATAAGAAGGTGTTGATGCGACAGGTGTGGATGGTACCCCAGCCCTCCTGCGCTTCAAGGGTAGAGTGAAGTGAAGTGAAGCAGATGTAGAGGGGAGAGAGGGGGGAGGGAGGGGAGGGGGGATGGGGAGAGGGGAGAGGGAGGGGAGGGATTAAGGCAGAGAGGGAGGGAGTAGGGAGGAGAGGGGTGAGCGAGAGAGGGAGAGAGAGGGAGAGACGGACCCTCTCTCGCTTGCGTCGGTTGGTGCTGCGCTCCTGGGATAGCCCCTTTACTCCAATTAGGACCTCCACTGCGCCTCCAACCTTGAGCGCACAGTTTGAGTTCCCGCGTCGAGCCTTCGAGTCATTCGCTTCCAGCTCGGCTGGCGCAGCCGGCGGTTTTCCGTGAACGACCTTAGCGCACGCCGTCTTGCTCGGCTTGGGTCATTGTGATTGCCCCCCCCAAGCTTCCATGGTCCTTGGAAGGGTCTGGGGTTGGGTGCCGCGAATGGTCTCGGCATTGTCCGTCCGCTGTGAGAGACATCAGCGCCCTGTGCTAAAGTCGGACCGAGGTTTGAGATCGAGGTCGCTTCGGGGAGGGTGCCCTGGTGTTCTTCGTGTTTGTCGGCTGTTATTGAGCATCCTGGGGAGGGTACTTTGGGATGTTCTGCGTGTTTTGGCCAACTGAGGGTCTCATGTCGTTGAAGGATATTTTTCTGGCCTAGGTCCGACTGTATTTCTTTTGCCGGGTCAAATTCCCAACGCTGCCCTTACGCGGGCCGCCTGTTTGTGCGCCTGGCGCACCTGGGTTACGACGCCGCAGAACTGCTTTCGCGTTGTCAGCGGCTTTCGGTCGCAGTCGCGTGTTTCTTTCTGTTGGCCTAGTGCAGCTCGGAAGCCGCCGTATTCGGCGCTCTTGAGCTTGAGGGGTATCTGCACATCTAGCCGCCCACAAGACAAGCTCGTGCTGCTACTTCTGGGTGTCTGGCTCAAGCTGGGAGTAACATAACCGTGTCGTTCGTTGGATGTCAGTCTGGCCTACGCAGTAGCATTTGTAGTAGTGCTAGTCGTAGTTGTAGTAGTAGCAGGAGTCGAGGTTGCAACTAGTAGTAGTAGTAGTAGTAGTAGTAGTAGTAGTAGTAGTAGTAGTAGTAGTAGTCGTAGTCGCAGTAGTAGTAGTAGTAGTAGTAGTAGTAGTAGTCGTAGTCGTAGTCGTAGTCGTAGTCGTAGTCGTAGTCGTAGTCGTAGTCGTAGTCGTAGTCGTAGTCATAGTCGTAGTAGTAGTCGTAGTAGTAGTAGTAGTAGTAGTAGTAGTAGTAGTAGTAGTAGTAGTAGTAGTAGTTAGTAGTTAGTAGTTAGTAGTTAGTAGTAGTTAGTAGTAGTGGGTAGTAGTAGTAGTAGTAGTAGTAGTAGTAGTAGTAGTAGT
>CAUYUJ010003267.1:0-37500 GCA_963575745.1 Prorocentrum cordatum
GACTCGGCGGCGAGCCCAGGGGGGAAGTGAGGGGCGGCAGGCCTCCTTAGAAGGCGGCGGGGCTTCTCAGAAGTCCCCTGGCCTTCTGAGGAGCTGTCTCTACCTTCGGAGAAGGCTAGAAAGCTTAGGCCGGAGTGCTGTGAGAAGCCCCGCCGTCTTCTGAGAAGGCCTTCCCCCTGTCACTTTCGGAGGTTGCTAGACCTCCTACCCTGACACGTCGATTTGCGAATTGGCCGTTTTCGGTTCGCGAAAGGGCGTCGCGGCCGTTCTTTTTGCGGGTCCAGGTCCGTCGGTCTCGGTCCCAGGCCCTTTTCATTAAAGGGAGGTTTACTAAATGGAGGTTTGCCCACCGCCGACACTCCCCCCTGGGCTCGCCGCCGAAAGGCAATGCTTGCCCCCCGTCTTCCCCTTGTGTGACGAAAACGATGTGGACGAGGAGGATACTTGCCAGGAGAGGACGGGCCCCCCTGAGCCAGTGAACCCCCCTGCCGGCCCGCCCGTGTGCAGCCGCAGCGTTCAAAGGTGCCCAGGGGCTCGGTTGCACCCGCGGCCTCCCTGGCGAGACAGACTCTCCCTGGCGCGGCAGACTGGCGCAATGTTCTCAGGAGCAGCCGCGCCCCCTGGGGAGAGGGTTCGGGGAGAAGGAGAGGGATGCCGAGGAGTACAGTCGGACTTGCTTGGACAGGACACCCGAGAGGACACAAGACTCTTCCGACGGCAACGTGGCCCCAGAACGCCAGAGGACATGCCAGTTGCGTAGGTCGGGATAGACAGGATACCAGGGTACCCTCGATTTGGCATGGTCGACCTAATTATCAATCAGGGCCGACTGTGTGTAGCAACATGCAGTTGCGAACAAGAGTCTGGGATAGACAGGACACCAGGGTACCCTCGATTTGGCATGGTCGACCTATCAATCAGGGTCAATTGTGTGTATCAACATGCAGTTGCGAATAAGAGTCTGGAGGACGGGCGTGGGTGGGTCGCGGGTGGGCCGCGGGTGGGTCGCGGGGCGGGTCGCGGTTGGGTCGCCGCGGGTGGGACGACGACAACAGGGATAGTGAATGCACCGCGTCAATCCGCGTCCTGGACACCCATTTCAGCCCCGCGCCCAGGGATAGTGAATGACCGCTCGGCCCCCCCACTCTAATCAGCACCGATAGATTCGTCACTCCTCTTTCCATCGGGCAGAAGCTTCTTCTCCAGCCGGCCGTCCTGCCTCCCGGGGCGAGGGTGGATGCCGTTTCCGTCGGGTTCCGTGGCGCCGGTCGCCACCCAGGGGCTGTAGGGCGGCGGCGTCAAGGCGCCCTGGCACACTGGGTATACCGAGTGGAGGAGGCGAAGATCCCGAACAGTAATCATAGCAACCACCATGATGGCAAGTCTAGACGCTTCGCATAACCCCACCAGTCCATCGAGAAACGTTGCCCAGACGAGTTACCCCGATCAGGAATGTGGAGGATAATGCAGTGGAATGAAGGGCTGGGTAAGACGTCGCACCCCAAGAGGGGGAGGATTGAGGAGGAGCCGGAGGGGGATGATGATGATGATGATGATGATGATGATGATGATGATGATGATGATGATGATGATGATGGTGGTGGTGGTGGTGGTGGTGGTGGTGGTGATGATCATGATGATGATGATGATGCTGATGATGATGATGATGATGATGATGATGATGAGGAGGAGGAGGAGGAGGAGGAGGAGGAGGAGGAGGAGGGGAGGAGGAGGAGGAGAGGGGGAGTGGGCAAGCTAGGTGCGCAAGCGTCATATCTGACGTTCGACCCCTCCCTCCCATTCCGTACCATTGCGCAGATATCCGCTCTATTCGCACAGTCAGATGTCGAACAGGGCAATGATCCCGAGAGAGTGCGCAGTGCACGGTATAGCACGGCATAGCATGGCATCGCGTCGAGAGCGGGGGGGAAGGAAAGAGGAGGATGGAGGAGGAGGGAGGAGGGGGAAGAAGAGGAGAAGGAGGAGGAGGAGGAGGAGGAGGAGTGATCAGAACCCTCTCGTCGGGCTCGTCTGCGCCTCGCCCTGACCCCATGCATTTGCGGCTGTTTCGGATCTAGGCTGCAGTCCGTGTTCTGCGCGCCGACAGACGGCGCAGTTCTTCCCGCCAGGAGGTGGCGGCCCTCACACATCAACGTACCTTCCTCCCAGTCCTCTGGAAAAGGTTCCACGCGGATAGCAGGGACAAGCAGAGCATCAGGCAGGCTGCGAGAGGGAGTACAAGACGAGTGCATACGTTGACTTTGGTAGCGGAGCTTCGGCTCCAGTCCACGAACACCCACAACACGAAGATCTTCACTGACGGCATCAACACGAACATCCCCTATAGAAAGATCTTCACCGACTACCTTACCAACGGCATCGACACGAACATCCACCACACGAAGATCTTCAATAACGGCATCCTCACGAACATCCACTATATAGAGATCACCATCGACTGCGACGATGGCGAACCAAGCACCTGGAGCCGTGGAGGCTCAGGGCACTCATCGCATTCCCCCGGCGTGGCAGCCGGGTACAGATTATACCTTCAGGGATTGGGAGCACGATATTACGAACTGGAGTAGGCTCACAGACCTGCAGGCCGACCAGATCGGCGGAGCCATCTACCAGCGTGTCTCGGGCCCCGCCAAGACCTTGCTACGTGAGATCCCCGACAATGTGATTAGTTACGGCGCTGATGGGCGCCCAGGTGTGGAGATCCTCATGGCAGCCCTTCGAGCACGTTCGGGCGGCGAGAGTCAGGACAAGCAGTTGCAGCTTCTAGCCGCCTTCGATGATTTCGATGTTTGCCCTCGCGAGGATTACGAAGATGCCATCACACGTTTCGATATCATACGTATTCGAGCTCGCGACGAAGCTGGCCATCAAGTTGCTCCGGCATCCTTGGCTCGGAAGCTCCTCCTAGCCTTCAACGTCCCGGAAGATACGTGGTCCAATCTTCTCGTGGAGACTCGAGGCCTGCTTCCGAGTACTGAGCTAGAATATGAATCGTTCTTGAGGCATCTGAAGCGCAACCTCTCCGTTCACTTCAGGAGGAACAATGCCATGCGACCTCAGGTTCCCCGAGGTCTGATGGGCAGCGGTGGAGGCGGTGCGCATGGTCATGTCTCAGCCTTCCCGACCTTCGAACAGCCACGTGGCAGCTCGTCAGGCTCATTCTGGGACCGCATGCCTCCCCGAGCACCGGCAATGCACCAGAGCTACAACATGGGCTCCAACCAGTGCCAGCACTGTGGCGAATGTTTGACATGCAGCATGTGCACTGAGTACTACTACGATGACGAGCTAGACCTCATGGAGAGTGACGACGAGTCGGACGACGACCTGGACTTCGAGGACGAAGACCAGGCTCAGGCGGCGTACCTGCAGTGCGAGAGCAGCTGCGCCGAGTGGGACAACCTCATCATGCCCCAGGAGATCGAGGACAAGTACCAGGTCTTCCTCGAGCACGCGCGGCGCTGGAACAAGTTCCGCAAGTCTGGCCGACGACGTCGTGACTTTCACAAGCGAGGAGACCGCCACGGAGAACGACGTGACTCTCGGCCGAGACACTTCCAGCACAAGCGCTCGCGATTCAAGTTCTCCCCGAAGCGACGGTTTGACTACCAGATGGCCAAGAAGAGCCCGCTGGGAAAGGATGGCAAACCGCTTCGATGTTCTATCTGTGACAGGTACGATCATCTACGAGCTTCCCGTCTTCAGAAGAAGAAGCGTTTTGGAAGCGGAGGTGAGCCAAGGATGAATGCTGGACCCACAAATACTTTCTCGAACCCTTTCCTGGTTTCGCATCCTCCTCCGCGGCCGGCGCCAACGTCTACAGGATCCTCCCTGGGCGGCTACCTGATGTGGCCCCCTTCGGATGCAGGAGGAGAGCAGCCGCCGCCTGAGCAGCCGCAATCTGAACCTGAAGGTCATCGGCCAGCATCTCCGAGATCATGGAAGTACTACTGCGGAGAGGTACACAGCGACGTTTCAGCGCCCAGCAGCGACAACAAGATGTGGCACATGCAGGGCTTCATTCCGATCGACGCTGGCCCCGAGTCAGGCATGGGGGTCGACCAGCCGGGAGATCTTCCCCCCTCAGGATAACATCGCTCGACAGTAGCGCCACGCCGTTCAAGCCCACGGCGTGGGCAGCTGGCAAGAAGGAGGTGGAGGCGCCCAGGAAGCCCAAACACTACAACATTGCCAAGGACCACATCTGCCACAACTGCAAGACGGAGTGCCACCATGAGCTCTATGAATGCGAGTATTGCAAGAAGGAGTTTTGTCATCAATGTGCGGCCTGCGACGGCGATTATTTGCGGCGTGCCGGCCGCGGCCAGGGCAGCTCACAGGTGCGCACTCAGCGCTTCTACCCGTGGTGCAGCGACCTCAGTGACATACGCATCGCGGGATCCTGGACTGGCTACCAGGCTCACTCGGCGTCGCAGCTACCAGGTACTCGCGAGGGACCCCTGGTCGACAGCGGCGCTATCGACAACCTCACCGGCAAGCAGTTCGTGGATCGCCAGAGTGTCATCGCCAAGACGGCGGGCTACGAGACGCACTTTGAGCCTATGGTGCACCCCGTCGTGGCCAACGGCGTGGGGAAGGGTGGGCAGCAGGCTACGCGCCAGGCAGTTGTACCGATCCAACTCAATGATGAATCCGCTGAGTTTCGAGCCCCTTGTCTGATGGGCGACGGCGCTTGCGTTCCGGCCCTGTGGGGCCTGCGATCGCAGAGACAGTCGCGTGCCATCATCGACGCCGGTGGCAACGCGGCCATCATCCCTGGCCCTGGAGGTTTCTCGATGACTCTCAGCCCCGGCAGTAAGGTGATACGGTGCGAGAGCGCGATCTCGGGGCGCATGATGATTCCCGCGTCGGACTTCGAGGAGCAGGACAAGGAGATGATCAGGTCCTCTATGAAGTGGGTCCTCTACGGAGCGTGCTGTCAGCTGGACAGCAGCGGCGCTGCGGTGCCTTCCGCAGCCCCGACGCCACCGCGAGGGCCCGGCGGGCCGAGCAATGAGCGGGGGCAAGGCTCGGCTGTGCCATCGGCAATCCCCCGCAGTACCACTACAATCACTATCACTACACGGTCAATTCTGAAAACGACAGCTGCCACTGCCGACTCTTCGAGACCGTCTTCGGCAGCTACCTCCTCTACTGCGCCGTCTAGCACATCGGTCGACGGGGGAATTTCGCCAGGCGCGGCCCGACCTGCAGGCTCCCGACTCCGACTTTCGAGCACATCGACTGTTCCTACGAGTGTTTCGCCGCGAGGCCTCCTGGACTGGCAGCAGTCTGCTCGCGATTGGCTCGACGAGCGCAGACAACTTTCAACGACACCTGACCCACCAGCAGGAGACGGAGATCACAACCTTCATCATTTCAGGGGCATCTTCAGTGGCTCCTGCAAGTTCACCGAGAAGAACAAGGCCGCCGGCATGCATACTAGATCACCAATCGACCTGACGACGAAGTGGAATCTCTTGTGGCGGACTCACCAGCTTGAGCTACTCCGACAAGTTCGAGAGGAACCAGCTCAGGTTATGTGGCTAGACCCTCCAGGCGCGGCCACAGGCACTGGCAGCGCCAAGGGCCGCGAGCTGGCCAGGTACGTCACCGAGCTCGTCCGTGATCAGCTGGACAAGGGCCTCCACGTCGTCATCGACACGACCGCCGGCAGCCACTTCTGGAAGCAAGCAGAGCTTCAACCACTACTTACACACGAGCGCCTCGAGCATCGGAAGTGTTCCTGGTGTGTGTTGGGCGCTGTCGACCCAGTGACGGGCCGACCCTGGTATCGAGTTCGACGAGTCCTATCAACCATCGACCTGCCTCATCTCTGTCTTGGCCGGCTGGCAGCTATCGGGCGCAATGTTGCCAAGTAGCTCATCTGCACCAAGCCACGAGGAAGCGCTTTCAGTCCTCCAACGCCCTGGGCCGCAACAAGGCATCCAGGGAGTACCCCGAGCAAGTGATCATGGCAGCTCACCTTGACCTGCTGAAATTTCTGCAACTGAGGAGTGAAGAGAGCGAGAAGTACAACCAGAGTGCATCATAACCCTCCACATCGGCTTCTACTACGGCAATCTCCCCGGACAAGCCCCTCATCTTCAAGACGGAGGTGGTCGCCAAGATGTCACCAAGACCAAGAAGCGGACCAAGCCGACGCTCAGACTACCAGACGAGTGTTCGGGGGACTGCGGCGACGACTTCACCCCACTCCTGGTGAAAGACAAGCACGGTGAGTTCTCTCAGGAGTGGCACGCCGAGCGCGTCGCAGCCGTCGCCAGCTTCACCGTCATGTGCGCCACTCAGGCTGACGAGATCTACTATATTGACGACGAGATCGACGACCCGGCGGACACCGAGTGCTACCACGAGGACAGCCTCCACGACATCGAGCACTACCTCGCCGAGACGACCACCGACATTATGGAAATCCACGGCGGCGAGGCAGGCACAGCCAGGTCCAGTGCACGCTTGGGCCTGAGGGGCGGCCAGAACTTTGACATCGTCACCGGCTGCGACTCGACGCTGAAAGAAGATGTGCGACAGCTGTGGTACTACATCATTAAGTGTCGCCCACGCGTCATTGTCATGGCCCCGCCGTGCACCGCCTTCAGCCTGTGGTCGCACGTGCGTCGACATCGACCCCGCAGCCAGGACACCTGGCGCCGCAACCGCGCCATCGGCGAGAAGCTCGCCAAGTTGGCTGCACAAGTTGCTGAGCACCAGGCCTCCCAGGGCTTCCTCTTCGTAGTGGCAAATCCATATGCGAGCGAGATGTGGAAGCTACCATGCTGGGAGGCATTACTTGGACGAGATGACGTCCACAGCATCAAGATTCAGATGTGTGCAGCTGGGCTTCGCGACCCCTTCGACGAACACAGAGAACGGCTCATCAGAAAGGATGGGCTCATCGTCGCGAACCACCCAGAGATCATTCGACCTCTTCGGATACTGCGCTGCCCTGGAGTTTCGTCACATCATGTTCATCAGATCAATGAGAACGGCCGCTCGCCCTACACCCAGGTCTGGCCGAAGCGAATCTGCCAACTGCCCGCCAGAGGTATCAAGTGCGCCTTGGACGTGCAGCCAGTTGAGGCGTACCCTACGGCCGAGGAACTGGCGGTCGCAGGTTGTTTGGCATGCAGACGCAGGCAGCGCAAGGATGACCCTACTCACACCAGGGTCGTCGGCGAGTGCCTCTATCCAGACATCCCAGCAGCGGCCACTCGCAGTGTTTGGAATCGCCGTTTTACGTGCCCAGCCTGTAAGGTCAAGGCCAGTCGCTGGGATCCTCGCCACGCCTTCAAGGATGATGAGTGCAGGTGGAGTTCCAAGCAGATCGAAGAACGCGAGAAGGCAGCTCCACGAGCACCTGCTGGCGATGTCACCGAGCCGAAGAGCAGCGAGAGGGCTGAGCCTCCTCCGCGGACTCCTGTCCCTGGCAGGGGTTCACCTGGAGATCCTGCGAAGGGGGATGACGAGCCGGAGATGGATCCGGCCGAGGCTCGAGCAGCCAGCGATGCTCGCATCCGCGAAGCTCTTTCGGGTCCTCCTGCTTTCTCGACGAATTCGAAGGCTGCGGGATCATCAGGACCTTCGGCATCATCGTTAGCACCAGTGAGACGCAGCACCGCCACCATCGGGACACGGGCCACTGACACCTGGGACGAGCCGGACTGGTCACGGTTCGACTTGGGGCGGTCGCTGCAGGTCTTGCGCAATGGCAGCGACGCTCAGGTCAAGCGCGTCATTCAGCGTCTACACATACGACGCTATCACCAGTCGGCGGACCAGTTGATCGAGCTGCTGGAGGCCGCCAGGATCGGACAGCGAATCCTGGATATGGTGGCCCCCGTGGTTCGAGCTTGCAAGGTCTGCCAGATGTGGCAACGACCCGCTGCCAAATCCATGTCGGCAGTGCGTCTCACCACCAGGTTCAACCAGGTCGTGCAGGTGGATTTCTTCTTCATCTTTCAGCTCACCACCTTGCACGTGCTGGACGAGGCCACCAGATGGGCAGCAGTTCGAGCCGTTCCCTCACGAGAAGAAGGTGATGTCCTTCCTGTTTTTGAAGACATGTGGATCGCGATCTTTGGACCTCCACGTGTTCTCATCATCGAAGGAGCTTTCGCGCACGACGCCGGCATGGCGATGTGCGAACGTCACGCCATCCATAGGAAGCTCAGGTCTGTGGACCAACGCGCCCAGATGGTTGAGAGACATCATAAACTTCTTCGGGGAGTCTGTCACCGCTTGAAGGAGCAGTGTGATCGCGAGGGCATCGTTATCAAGCCCGAGCAGATCGTACGCGAGGCGCGTTATGCTAAGAACGCTCTGATGACTATCGGCAGGACTACACCGTGCAAGGCTTTTCTGGGCGAGACGCCCAATCTGCTCCAGGATTTCGAGACTCCCACGACGACTCGGCAGGAAGACCAACAGCATCTTCATCGAGCACGTGCGCGCGAGCTTGCTCTCTCTAGCATGATCGAGAAGACGGCGATCGAGCGCCTCATCAGATCTGAGTGCTCCCGCGCACGTCCTGCTGGTCAGAAGTTTCAGTACAAGACGGGCGACCTTGTGGACATCTTCCGGACACCGTCCAACAAGGACCTTGACGGATGGAGAGGCCCGGCGAAGATCGTGGACGCCACTGAGGAGACGCTCAACGACGGCATCGTCCACGTACGCTGGGGAGGCCGCGTGCTCATCTGCAGGCTCCAGGACGTGAGGAGCCACGTTCTGGTCGAGCTTCTTCCTGCAGTTCCCAGACGAGTGGGCCCCGCTGCGTGAGTTCGTCACGGAACTCGGCCGTCGTATGATCGTCATTGGCTGGGTCTACGCAGCACAGGGCTGGATTATTTCTCAGGGAGCTCGACTTCATCCTGGGATATTTGATTGCCAACAAGCATATGGGTCTCGCCAACTGCGTGGGCATTAGAGTAGGCTATGGCATACACACCATTCCTGAGATGGACGCAGTTTCTTTCACCCCCTTCGCCTACTGGTGCACTGGTCAGGACGGCTACAGTTACCTGGAGTGGCAAGGGACACGCCGTCGTGATACCACTCAGGTGTTTGGCGGACGCTGGCGCGACACCTACTGGGTGCAGTTCCTCGCCGTTGCGGACGCGGATGCAAGGGCCATACAGCGTGAAGGGCGAGATCGTGCATCACCAGACATCGACATGGATATGGCCAGGGGCAGCTTCGAAGACGACTCCGACGAGGACATGATCCCAGCAGGCTTGCCACCACGACGTCCACGGCCACCAGCGCCTCCTGATGTCAGTCGTGGTCGTTCGCCTCCACAGAGCGAGCGAAGTCGGAGCCGGGAGCTCTCATCTATACCGGAGGAGATTCGAGATCCTCCAGATCCTCCTGGACCTGACCAGGAGGTACTCATTCCAGACCAGCCCATGGACCCACGACAACGGACACCCACACCTTCGGTATCAAGAAGCAGATCTGACAAATCTGTTCGCTTCGCAACGCCTGTACCGACTGCGCCACCAGCCAGCAGTGACGAACCGCGAGTTTCGAAGCGTGGCAGATCGAGTACACTTTCCCTGGCTGGACCGTCTACGCCATCACGACGACCTCGGACGGATGAGGGGGAGTTAGCAGGGACTGGACGACCAGTTCTCCCTCTGCGAGAACCTCAAGAGCAAGAAGTGCCTCCGACGGTTACGCCAGGAGCTTCGTCAAGCAGTGGACCGAACGCTCTAGCACCTGACGCCAGGCAAACTCAGGTCCCTGACGATGATGACCGAGCGGAGCTCGAGACCATACCGTACGACGAGGACGGCGACCGTCTCGACGAGGTCTCGATGGACGACGACGAGGAAATGTGCGATGAGAACCTCTACGTCGACGCTTGGTGGGCTGCGGTCAGCAGTCATTGCAGCAGGCAGATCATCGAGACGAAGGATTTCTTCAACGTGAACGAAGCACTGTCTGGAGTTCCCCAGCCGAACGTCACCGGCGGCGAGCCTCCAGAGATCGAGTTCGACGACGCACTAGCACGCTGGATGGATGGAGTGTGGTCACTTCGTCACCCACATGGACGACTGGCGAGACGGGCGTCTCGTGGCACGATGGGATTCCTCCAGGCGGAGCTGGTGCTTCCTCATCGAGAGGGAGATACACAACCCCACGAAGGAGGAGGAGCGCATCCACCACAAGGGCGTGCTCGCAGCCAAGCTGAAGGAGCTCAAGTCCTGGGTGGAGCTCGAAGCCTTCTGCCCCGTGCCTAGAGGAGCTGGCAAGAACGTCATGGCTGGACGTTGGGTGCTGCGGTGGAAGATCATAGACGGCGCGAAGGCTGTCAAAGCGCGCCTGGTCATTCGAGATTTTATGGACCAGCAGCAGGGCGGCCTCGACACAGCCAGCTTCGCTGCAAGGCGCACTTCACAGCGCCTCGTCCTCAGTGTCGGAGTGCAGTATGGTTGGGCCATCTTCAGCTGGGACATCGGCAACGCGTTCCTGAGGGGGCTCAGCTTCGCGGAGATCAAGGAGCAGGGTGCGGAGGTCATGCGAGATGCGTGCTTGGATCCACCGGCAGACGTCTTCTCCATCTTGCAAGAGTTCAAGGCATTCAAGGGTGCCAGCAAGCCGACGCACCTGCTCAAGCTCCTCAAGGGCGCTTACGGTTTGAAGGACGCCTTTAGGTTATGGAAGCTGCGCCTGGACCAGTATCTAACTTCAGTCGGAGGACAACAGTCCTCTCTTGATGGATGCATATGGATGTGGTTCAAAGATGGGAAGCTGCATAGGCTGCCTTCTACACGCATTGATGGTCTGAAAGGAGCAGGTGCCCCTGAATGGCGTGCTTGGCTGTTCGGGTAGCTGAAGTTCAAGTTTGGCAAGATCACCGTGCAGGAACGAGGGTTTGAGCACTGCGGTATCCAGCACAAGCAGCTAGACGACGGCAGCATCACCATCACTCAGGACCACTACATCAAGGAGCTCAAGCCGATCCCGCTCACAGCAGAACAGAGGTCGTCGCCGGGTGATGTGGTGGGCGACGCCCTACATGGACACTTTCTCGCACTAGAGGGCGGTCTAGAATGGGCCGTCAATACCAGACACGACATCGCGGTCTACGTGGGAGCTCTCCAGCGTCACCAGAGGGCCCCCACTATCATGGATGTGATTAATCTGAACCGCGTGCTGAGGTGGGCCAAACGCAAGCACTGCGTGATTCGCTTTGAGAAGATGTTGCCGCCATTGCGTATTCTTGTCATTAGCGACTCAGCTTTCAAACGAGAGAACGGTGAGTCTATGGCGTGCCGTGGACACATACTTGCTTTGGCTGAGAAGCAGGACGACAACCCAGGCGGCAGAGCTCATTGGCTAGAGGCCGTGTCCAAGCGACATCTTCGAGTGACGAGATCGACCTTCGCTGCAGAGATCAACGGTCTCGCTGACGCCATTGAGCCATGCAAAGTGATTGCAATGTAGTACAGTGAAGTGATCAGTGGCACCACCACCGCACGCCAGATGGCGAGCGACGCATCCTAAGGCAACTGGCCTGTGCGCATGGAAGCGGTCATCGACGCGGACTCCGTTTTCAAGTCCGTGACCGCCCAGGGCGTCAAGTTGCCGCTTGAGGAGTCACTCATCAGTATCGTGATGGCCGTGAGAGAACAATTTAGTCTTGGCCTCTTGGAGCGACTGTGGTGGTGCAGTGCGGTCGATATGCTAGCGGACGCCATGACCAAGGGCGCGTGCGCACGATAACCACTCCTGGATGCGCTCTCGTCCGGACGCTGGCAGTTGACGAAGTCTTCCAAGTCAGCACGACTACGTCTTGGGTGCGCACCCACTCGAGGATCCTGTGATCCAGTGTGGGGTCAAGGGCGCGACGAGCCGTTGACATCGGCTACAGAGAGAGGATGAGATCGTGAGGAGCGAGCAGCTCCGAAGTACAACCAGAGTGATCAGAACCCGCTCGTCGGGCTCGTCTGCGCCTCGCCCTGACCCCGCGCATCTGCGGCCGTTTCGGATCTAGGCTGCAGCCCGTGTTCTGCGCGCCGACAGGCGGCGCAGTTCTTCCCGCCAGGAGGTGGCGGCCCTCGCGCATCAACGTACCTCCCTCCCAGTCCTCTGGAAAATGTTCCACGCGGATAGCAGGGACAAGCAGAGCATCAGGCAGGCTGCGAGAGGGAGTACAAGACGAGTGCATACGTTGACTGGATGATGATGATGAGGAGGAGGAGGAGGAGTATGAAGAGGGGGAGGGTACATGCTAGGGGCGCCTAAGGAGAATGAGAGATGCATCGTGATGCTGATGCTGCTGATGATGATTATGAGGAGGAGGAGGAAGACCAGTGTAAAGCCAAGACTCTTCGACAATGTCGGGATGCCCCCCTCTTCAAATTCCGTCTTCGCAGGCCCCATGCAAGCATGTAGGCCCCATGCAAGCCAAATGCTGAAGCGTGCTACACCGTTCTCAGGACTTCAACGTCACGAGTCAACCTGACTGTTGAGTCTTGACGATCCGAAATCGTGACGGAGCAGCACACTTCCTGGGACTTCAACACCTCGAATCAAAGTATTTGTTGCGCCCTGGCACTCCCGAATCGTTCGAAAACGCCAGTTCTGGAATGTTAGCCGTGAGAACCCGCGAAACTCTTGCATTTTTTCCTGACCATCTTGTGGTGTTGCGTCCTCGTTCCGAAGAGACGACGCCCCGCGTTCGTCCTCCTGCTCCTCCCCCCCCCCTCCTCCCATCGCTGCCTCTGCCCTACTGCCTGTCCACATTCGACTTGTATATGCATATTGGCACCGAGAGAGAAAGTGCCGTACGCTTCGTGGTACTTTTGAGTTTGCTAACCGTCTCCCTTTCCGCTGCCGTTTTTGCTTTGGGGCACGTCAAGGTCAGCCTGTTATTCGTACTGTCGTCTTATTCCTTGCGCCGTAAAACAGTGTTTCCAACTCTGTACCCCTTACTTCTAGTTGGTAGCGGAGCAGCTTTCTGCTCCCTGCCACGGCCACGATGGCTTCCCCCCGCTGCCCTGCTTCGAGGGCGAGGGCTCCAGCACCATGCCGTTTGACACAGCCACTTCAAGGACTACCACTCCAAGACCAACGGGTTATGCCTCCAGCTGTGCCGACCTCGCGCTGGACCGTCTTAACCGTGTTTGTGTTTTACTGCCTGATCACCGCGGCCGGCAGCGGCGATGCCGCCACGCCGTCAGGTTTGAATTTGGGGAACGAACGCACTTCTCAAACTGTGTGCGAGGTGTTCGGGACTCTCGCGTCTGCGCTCGCACGTGGGCCCCGAGCTATTCGCAACTGCTTTGCGGACGCCCCAGGGGGTAGAGGCAACATACTCATCGCCTCGATTGCATCCCCATGAGCGTGTAGTCAACCATGCCAAACAGTTTTTTCGATCCGACGCTCGCATCGCGTGCGTCGGCAAGGCGCCCCGAGTTGCCCGCAACTGTGTTGTGGAAGTTGGGAGGAACGCGCGCAGGCAAGGGCGGGAGTACAGAGGAAGGTTAGACAGTTAAGATGCCATTCTTCCAGGGGCTGCTCGCTACCGGTTCTCCTGGGCATGATTTTCGACGGTACCTACGCGCTCCCTGTTTCTTGGCAGACCTGGATCCCCATGCGTACTCCTTTTGACTGTCGGAAAGGTGGCGGTGCTCAGTACCGTGTCGATGCGACTCGTGACGAGTTCTTTCGCCACTACGTGGCCCAGTGCACCGAGTTCAGCCCGCGCTCGAATCGCACAGTGCTCTGAGGAGGAGCATGCCAGGGACAGATGCCCACGACGGCTCCGATGATCGCTGCCAGAACGTCGCCGCTGGTGGGTGCCAGGGCTGTCGCGCCTCCTCGGCACCTGCATGGGGCTCCGCTCTGGCTGGAAGGCCATCGGACTGGGCATGGTCGCTGCCGTCAGCTGCGTCGCCTGCGTGGGCGCGGGCGGTGGTGGCAGCGGCAACGTGCGACGCCTCCGCGCATGGGGGCCCGAGCGACAGGCCCGCGTGCCTACCCAATGCTGGCTGCGGGAGGTAAGGATTCGGTCAGTGGCGACCTCAGACCCAACGGATTCTGCCAAGCAGCCTACGTCCCGTCTCGCTTGGCCGGCATGGCTTTCGAGTGCGTGAACGAGTGGCCGTCGGCTGTCCTCGTCCAAGGTGGTCATATGAACGGCAGCGCCGTGCCTCCTATGACTTACCTCACGCGCAGCTTGGCCGAACGGTGGGGCAGGCTTCGAGAGGGGGGGCGCGCGCGGGTGGTATCGGCCCGGATGGGCGTCAACCGATTGCCGCAGGAACGCATCGACAACTTTCTCGCCAGGTTCGACATCCTCCGCGACAGCGCGCAGCAGGCCAGTCAAGTCAGGATTGGCCACGAGGGCCTCAGTGAGCTCCCTCTTGCCGCGCGCGGTGGGCGCGTTGAACGTCCAGCTCGCCATGATCCAGCAGCGCTGCGGCAGGGCCCGCCCGACGGACGCGCCGCAGCTGGCGCGCGTGACGGGTCGGCTACTCCGATTTGGACATGGTCGCATGCTCGCTGGGCATTCCCGCATCGGCCGCGCATTTGTCTCCGCGCTGGGCGCTTCTCGCGGGCGGTCTCCCTGCTTTTCTCGGTCCGCAGTCCCGAAGCCCCACATTTCCGGGTCCTGCGTGCGACGAAGTCAACGAGGACCCAGGCGCCATGCACTTCGACTTAGAGTCAGTTCCATGTGGCCACCTATGCATGCCAGTCGACAGCTCTGACCAACTCCCAAGAACCGACCGGGGGGCTGCCACCCAAACAGCTTGCATTACTAGGAGCGGGCAAGAACCGCCAGGACAACGACGCCAATGACGCCCGCGAGTCTAACGAGCTCAAAATGCAGCTCCTTCGCGGGGCGCACCTCAGGCAGCGAGCTACGACCTATTCGCCTGCGCGGGCGTCAGCGTCGTGACCTGTGGGCGCGAACTGGTGTCCACGGATGTGGCCGCTCTTGCGCCGCCGGGCATTTTCCTGCGGATTGCCCCGCGCTCAGGACTGGCATTCCTGGGCGTCGACGTCGCGGGCGGAGTGGAGGGCCCCGACTACCGCGGCGAAATTAAGGTGATCATGCACAACGCTGGCCCGCGGGCGTTCGTGGTCGAACAGGGCCAGCGGGTTGCCCGACTCATTCTGGAGCTCATCATCAAGGACTCCGAGATCGTCTTGCTAGCTCTGGCCTTGGGCAGGGTCGGGCTGAGCTCGCAGGGCTGACGGGGGGCCGGGAGGGGGCTCGCGCCGATCGCCTGCGCAGCGCGGAGGCGCGAGCGTTCGCAATTCCCCCCCCCTTCTCCGCGCAGCGCCACGCGCGAAAATTTTGTTTCTCCCAATGTGGGAGCGCGTTCATGTGCAGCTGTTTTTGCTCGCGCGGCGCGGCGGTTCGCAAGGGCGAGGAGATCGCCCGGGGCGCGGCTGTCGCCCTCGGCCGGAGGGGGGGGGGGGGAGGGGCGTCTCCCAACTTGCATCCACGGGGCCTGTCTGGGCGCCGACACTTCGTGGGGTCGCGGCCCGTGCGCGCCGGCGTTGAATGTTTGGGGCCCCCGAAAGCGACGAGCGCGGCCCCGGCGAAGCGCCCGTGCAGGGGCGCGCCAGTAGACTTGGCCCGGCACAGAAACGGAAAGAGCGCTTCGGAAACAGAAGCCGAAATTACTCACCCCACCGTTCGTGCTGGGAGCCTTGGCGTTAAGAGCTTGTTACGTCACCCCTCGCTCTTGGGGGCCTTGGTGTTCAGAGATTGTTGCGTTGCCGCCCGCTCCTGAGCCTTGGCTGGGCCTCGGTGTCAGGAACTTGTTCCGTCGCCGCTCTCTGCTGGGAGCCTTGGTCTTATCAGCTTGTTTACGTCACCGTTCGCTCTTGCGAGCCTTGGTGTGAAGAGCTTTCTGCGTTGCCGATCGCTGTCTTTCTGGCGTCTCTGGGCCTTCTTGGGAGTCCTATTGGGGCCCTTGTCGGGCCCTTTTGGAGGCCTCTTGGGAACCTCTTGGGGGCCTCTTGGGGTTCCTTGGGGGGCTCTGGGGGCCTCCTGGGAGCTTCTTGGGGCGAAAGGCTAGACTTGTCGGTTCGTGGTCCCCCTCTTGGGGCCGTCTTGGGGCTCTCTTGGGCCGTCTTGGGCGCCTCCTGGGCCGTCTTGGCGCCTTCTGGGGGTGTTTTGGGGGCCTTGGGCCGTCTTGGGGCGGTCTTGGGGGCCTCTTCGAGCGTCTTCAACGCAGTGAACGCCGAAAAGCCTTGTATGCTATCAGTGTACCCTCTTTCCCATAAGAAATAAATGATTTTTGCTTCCCGGTGGCCTCTTGGGGCGCCTCTTGTGGGCCTCTTAGGGCTTCTTGGGGGGCTCTGGGGGCCTCCTGGGAGCGTCTTGGGGCGAAAGGCTAAACTTTTCGGTTCGTGGTCCCCTCTTGGGGCCGTCTTGGCGCCCTCTTGGGCCGTCTTGAGCGCCTCTTGGGCCGTCTTGGGGCCCTCTTGGGCTATTTTGGGGGCCTCTTGGGGGCCTCCTGGGCCGTCTTGGGGCGGTCTTTGGGGCCTCTTGGGCCGTCGTCAACGCCGTGGAAGCCGACGAAGCGCATATGCTAAACGTATTTTTTCGTTGGAAAAATTATGTTTTTCAGCTTCTTGGGGCCCTCTTGGGGCGCCCCCTGCGCGCATCTTGGGGGCCTCTTGGGGGCCTCCTGGGCCGTCTTGGGCGATCTCGGGCTCTCTTGGAGCGCTCTTGGGCCGTCTTAGGGGTGGAGCCCGAGAAACATGCAAAAACCACAGGGAAAACCCGACAACGGCCATTAACCCGCAAATGCGCACGCTACCCCCCTCCCGTGGAACCCCTCCCTTTAGGGCTTCGCCCGCGCCAGAACGTCATCACTCGCACCTCGCTCTTTCCGTTGCCTGGCCCGGCACAGGAGCGGAAAGGGCCCTTCAGAAACAGAAGCCGAAATTTTTCACACCACCGTTCGTACTGGGAGCCTTGGCGTTGAGAGCTTGTTACGTCACCCCTCGCTCTTGGGGGCCTTGGTGTTCAGAGATTGTTGCGTTGCCGCCCGCTCCTGAGCCTTGGCTGGGCCTTGGCGTCAGGAACTTGTTTCGTCGCCTCTCTCTGCTGGGAGCCTTGGTCTTATCAGCTTGTTTACGTCGCCGTTCGCTCTCGGGAGCCTTGGTGTGAATAGTTTTTTGCACTGCCGATCGCTCTCTATTTGGCGTCTCTGGGCCTTCTTGGGGGTCCTATTGGGGCCCTTGTCGTTGGAGGCCTCTTGGGAACCTCTTGGGGGCCTCTTGAGGTTTCTTGGGGGGCTCTGGGGGCCTCCTGGGAGCGTCTTGGGGCGAAAGGCTAAACTTTTCGGTTCGTGGCCCCCCTCTTGGGGCCGTCTTGGGGCCCTCTTGGGCCGTCTTGAGCGCCTCTTGGGCCGTCTTGGCGCCCTCTTGGGCCGTTTTGGGGGCCTTTTGGGAGCCTCATGGGCCGTCTTGGGGCGGTCTTGGGGGCCTCTTGGAGCGTCGTCAACGCAGTGGAAGCCGAAA
Organism: Prorocentrum cordatum; assembly: GCA_963575745.1. NCBI lineage: Eukaryota > Dinophyceae > Prorocentrales > Prorocentraceae > Prorocentrum > Prorocentrum cordatum. The sequence goes on from CAUYUJ010003267.1 coordinate 17,536, forward strand.
AGCCTTGTATGCTAAACGTGTACTTTTTTTCCCATAGGAAGTCAATGGTTTTCGCCTCCCGGTGGCCTCTTGGGGCGCCTCTTGGGGGCCTCTTGGGCCATTTTGGGGGCCTCCTGGGGGCGTCATGGGGCGAAAGGCTAGACTTTTCGGTTCGTGGTCCCCCTCTTGGGGCCGTCTTGGGGCCCTCTTGGGCCGTCTTGAGCGCCTCTTGGGCCGTCTTGGAGCCCTCTTGGGCCGTTTTGGAGGCCTCCTTGGAGCCTCCTGGGCCGTCTTGGGGCGGTCTTGGGGGCCTCTCGTCGTCGACGCCGTGAAAGCCGACAAAGCGGTATTGGGCTCTCTAGGGGCGCTCTTGGGCCGTCTTGGGGGGGGGCCCGAAAAACATGCAAACGCACGAAGGAAAACGCGAAACTGGCCATTAACAAGTAAATGCGCACGCTACCCCCTCCCCTGGAACCCTTCCTTTTAGGGCTTCGCCCACGCCAGAACGTCATCACTCGTGCCTCGCTCTTTCCGTTACCTGAGGTAGATGCGCCGGGTCGTAGGAATTTCGGACCGGGTCGGGGGTATATCTTCTCGCGTAGCGCAGCAGTGGGCAGTGCGACGTATGCCCATGTCGCCATCCGACTACCGCTGGCGCAATCCGCAGAAGGCTGGCGCAAGGTCCAGGTGGAAACCCCTGGGGGAGCGGTGACCAACCTCTGCGATTTTATCTTAAAGACCGCGGAGTGGGCGCCGGACGTCAGCAGGACTGCCAGCTTCCAAACTTGTAGAGTGTGCGTTAGTCGAGTGCGCCGCCGGATTTACCCTGGAAGCGACAATTTTGTGGCACCTGACTCAGGAACAAGGTCTGGGGCGCCGCGCGGAACCCCGAGGCCGCCGCCCGGGCCGCCGCCGGCCGGGTTGGTGGAGCGCCAGCGCAAGACGGGATGCAATCACCTCACCGCGTCATTCGACGAGCGAGAGCCAGGGCGCGAAGAGTAGAAGTCGTTGCCAGAGAAAACACGGGGACGAGGCACGGGCGCGCATGGTTGTGTTCTTTTCGGGGCCCTTGGGTCAAAAGCGGGCCTCTGGTTAGGCCTGGCGTGGCGGCGATTTCGGGGGGTCCGCTGTCTGGTCCGGGGATGCGGTAAATCCCATGGCGATGGCAAACGAATCAAGCCACGCGCGCCGGTGCTCCCTGGCAGCAAGGACAGCCATGCGAGATGCAGGCGGGCGGCGACCCCGGCGATGTGAGCTGGGGCGCCCCCCCCCTCTTGAGGCGCGGGCGCGTCAGGTGCAGGCGTTCTTCTCGGACCGCGGAACGGAGCGCCGGGCCGACAGCGCTCCTGACCGGCCGCCCAAAGGAGGGGGGGGGCGCTGCAGTGGCAGGGTCGAAGTAAGCGTTAAAGGCCAGAGAGACCCGTCGGACAGAGGGTCAGCGTGCGTCGAGGCCACCCTGCCCAGGCTCGGCGTAATAGCTTGCCATCGTTCCCCAGTGTCTGCGCGCTCGGCAACCGGCCGCTATTATTCGTGTCGCTGCGTTCCCAGATCATCAGCCAAGGGGTTTCTGGGATCCACGCCACCAAGAGCTCATGCGTTTTTGGGGCGACGTCATCAGGGGCCCCGGGTCCGTGGGGCCCCTCGGCCCCCCCCCCTCGCCGTCGGGATGTTGGGGTGCTGAGGTCGGGCGCGCGCGAGAGAAGAATCCAGGCCGGCGGCGCGACTGGCGCGAGATGCGCAGAGAGTGTGGAGTGAGACGATCAGTAGTCGTTTAGGCTTAAACAAGGCGCGTGGCTCAATCCCGCTACCCTGCGCGAACCGCGGCGCGCCCGTAGGCGCCCGCGAGCAGAATGAGCTCCTTCGCAGAATGGATGCGCGAGTTGCCCGAGGAGGTACGAGTGCACCTCGAGAGGGGGGTGCTTCAGCAACCTGGCCCTGTGGCGGACAGCTTCGCGCCTGAACACCTTCGGGGGGAAGGCGGCGTGATCATAGTCAAGAAGGTCGACCAAGTCTTCTGCGAGGTAGTCCGCGAGAGTGTCGCCGCAGTCAAGCCTGGGACTGTCGGGTGGGCGAAGACGACGCAGTTCTGTCACAGATGCTACAGCGCTTCGGGGCAGCCCGGCAACCCAGAGGCGCCCCCAGTGGAGGCGAAAAATGTCTCGGCCGAGGATTACTACGCGCTAAAGCCGGAATACATGCGGCGGAGACTCAGGGATCTGGACCGCCTCCGCAACCGCGAAGTAGAAGATGCGCGCCTGCCAAGCCTGCGCCTCTGGGGCAGGTGCGAGAAGCTTAAGCAGGATATCCCCGAGTTCGAGCCCCTGCGCCCGAACGAGGTCCAGTCAGAGGCGATGGCCGCGAAGAAGACGGGAGCGCCCCAGCTCGTGCCCGCAGTGGCAGGCGCTTTGGCGTGGCGCTTGCCGGCCATCGACGAACAGGCGCCCCATGCGTTGCGCCAGCTGGGGGCGTGGTGCGACGTGGTAGAGAACCTGCTGCTCCTCGCTGGCTGGGTGCAGGACGCGCGCCGCGTCGAAACCTGCCGCGGGAGGTTCTGGGCGCGCGCGCGGCGCAGCATGAGCCCGGCTCCGGGGTGCCGCGGGCTCAGCGTGCCTGAGCTCTTGCACGCGTACCTGCTGTTCCAGAACCAGTGAAAAAGAGCGGCGCGCGACCTGGATGTCATCGAGGAAGTCGCCGTGAACTCGCTGCCCGCGAAGACCGATGAGATGGGCGGCGGGTTGGCCATGGCCCCCAGGCTCGCCGACGCGCCGCAGACGGCGCTCTCCGAGACCAGCGAGCTTTTCAAGCGCGGTGCGCAGCCAGAGCGCGTGGGCGCAGGGGGCGCGGCGGAGGAGCCGAACGCGAAGCGGCGCAAGGCAAATGTGAACCAGCGCAGGGAACCGCGCCAGAGCCAGGGCGGCAAGGGGGGCGCAGGCAAGCCCCCCAAGGGCGCCGGGAAAGGGGGCGCAAGAGACAGGCGCCGCGCAGGAACTGGACGGCAACGGGGTCGTGCTCCTACGGCGACCGGTGCCGTTACCGGCACAACTGACTAGCCGGCGAGACGGCGGGCCCGCCCGGGGGCGGGAGCCCGGCGCCAGCCGGAGGCGCGGGCGATCTGCGAGAGATAGAGCAGACCATGGGTCGCGACGGCGACGGGCGCAGCCTGGCTTCTCTGCGCGCGGGAATTTGCGTAGTCGACGTGGCAACCACTCTGCTCGATGAGAGGGCGAACCGACGCATCCTTGACGTCAGCGTGGAGGAGCTCGACGGATGCAACCCTGCGCAGGTAGAGCAGCGCCCAGTGCGATGCGCGCAACTAGACTGCATGCCGTGGCCCTGTGGCCCGCGGGTGCTTGGAGCAACCGCCGATCCGCCAAGGAGCATGGGCGGCGAGGCTACTTGCCAGCGCGAATTCACCCCGGCCGAGCATGTGGCTCACCACTGGAACTGCAGCGCCGGCGCCCCGCGAGAGGCGCATCCACAAGGTCCCAGCGTAGAGATCCCAGAGGGCATTTTGAATTCCCTCTGGTGGATGAAAGAGTGTGCGGACTTTAAAGGCTGGGCAGTCGCGCAAGCGCGCCGCTGGCAACGAATTGCACGGCAGCTCGAACCGGCGCGAGCAAAGTGGCGCAGCGAATTAGCGAGCGACGTGGCGGCTGTCTTGCCGCCGGAATGCCGCGGCCCCTTGCACCGCGAAGTGCTAGCCGCGTCGAGGCACCAGGATTTAACCTTGTGTTCAGACATAGAACGGGGTTTTCCCGTCGCGGGAGTTCTGCCTGACACGCTGCAATTTCAATCGATCTCGGCTGGGGCAATGCCGAGACTTGAAGAATTAGATAGATCAATGCATGTTGCTGTCGCCCGGCGTGGGCACACTTTAAAGGCTCTGCTGAGCAGGCCGCGGCGGGAGCCAGGAACTGAAGAGGTGCCAGGAAAATGGCGGGCCCCTGGGAGGTGTTCCTGAATGGCCGGGGAGGCATCGAATCTTCGGTCCCGTTTGAAGATTGGTTGCCGACGCAGCGTTTCCCGCGCATTCAGCAGCGGCCAGGAACGAGCTATGCAGTTCGGCCCATAGACGACTGCACGGCCTCTGGGCTGAATCCAGCAGCGGCCGTCGTAGAGAAAATGCGGGCCGCGGGACTTCCAGTGCTTATGGAAGTCCGCAGTTATATAGCACGCGAATTCAGAGAGTGGGGCGAAGATGGGGCCCCCGTGGTGGCGAGAGGCGATCAAGAGCAAGCCTATCGCCAATGGGCTGTGAGGCCGGACCACCAGCGGCACCTCGTGGCCCTAGTGTGGAGCGACGATGTAGGACCGAACGGAGGGTTCCACGCGTTTGTACATAAAGCACTCCCGTTCGGGGCCCTGGCAGCGGTTTGGGGCTATGGACGCGTGGCTGGCAGTGTGTGCCACATCCTGCAGCGTCTTTTCTCGGTTCCACAGTCGGCCTACGTGGGCGACTTCATGCGGGGCGCCCCCCGCCGCTGGGCAGCGCTGTTCCATATGGATTCTCATGGAAGTGCACTGCATGTTAGGCATCCACTTGAAGGATGAAAATTAGCAGGGGCCAACCGCGCGACTGGAAGTCCTCGGCATGGAGATAGCAGCAACGTCGCAGTGGGCTGCGCTGCGCCTCGCGGGCGCGAGACGCGAGACCCTGGAGGCAGCGGTAGACGGTGCTGTCCGTGCGCGCGCGCTCAGTACTGGGGGCGCTCAGCGGCTTGGCGGACAACTAGGTTTTGCGAGCACGGGCCTCTTCGGGCGCGTGGGGCGCGCGTGCGCGCCAATCGTGTCCTACCGCAAGGGCGGGTGGAGCAGGCCCCTGCAGCGCGCCCTGGAATGGCGGGGCGCGCTACTGCAGTTCCCGCTCCACCATTATCGAGAACGTGCCTACGATCGCCGGCGCGCGATGGCTTGGGTGGGCGGGTCGTGGGACATGGCTGACGCCGCGCGTGGCGTAGGTGCCGTACTTTTCGCGCGCGGCAGCGGACAGTGGGGCATGTCTGCCCGCGCCCCGCAAGCGCTCTGCAGCGAATTAACGCAGTGCGACAAAGAGCAGCGTTGCACGCAGTCTGAGCTCTTGGCAATCCTGATGCTGCTCTTATCGAAACCAGAGGAAATGCGCGGGGCATTCCTGGATATCTGGGAAGATAACACTGCGGCGTTGCACAATGCACTCGCGGGCTCGGCGGCCGACGACCAGAGCAGGGAGCTCGTGACGGCGATCTGGCTGATAGCGGCCGTGCTGCGCGTCAGCATCTGGAATGGCTACGCACCGTCGCCGCCCACTTGCGCCGACCCTTTCTCGCGCCCCAGCGAAGCCCCCAAGCAGATGGAGGTTGCCCAGCTGTCGCGCGAATTTAAACTCGTGCAAGAAGACCCCGTCCTGCCGGCCAGCGTGCGCACCGCGCCCGCGACTTGGGCGGCCGCAATGCAAGCAGCGCGGGCGCCCGGCCAATTTAAGGGGCGGGCGGCCCAAGCGCGGCTGGCTGCGCAGCTTGGCGTCGCAGCCGTGGACAGCAGCACTGTGCCGGCTCTCTTCGAACGAGTTAGTTTCACCGCGCAAAACGCCGAGGTCACCCTCGGGCGGGTGGAGTTGCAACGCAAGGGAATCATCGGCGCAGCAACCGCCCACCGCGCGGATTTAACGCGAGTCTTGTGCGAAGCGTTTCGCCAGCAATGCCCGGGCCAACGGTGCGCGACCGTCGTGCTCGCGGCAGGGGGCGCTCCGGCATTGCCCAAGGGAGCGGCGCGCAGCAAGGCAGAGCTGCGAGCAGGAGGCGTAACTGCCGCTTTCTTCGAAGTGTCTGGCGCGGCGACACCAAGCGCCAGGGACGAAGCTGCGTTGGCGAAATACGGATTTCCCCGTGTGGTAGAGGGGAAATAGCGATGGACAAATGTGCGCCATCATCGCTTTCTCCGCCCAACAGAAGCGAAGCTGGCAGCCAAGTGGTCAGCGCCGAGCCCGAGGGCTGGGGGGGTGGCGGATCTCGCCGCCGCGTCCGGGCGTAAGCTGACCGCGCAACCCTCGCGTATGCCGACCGCGTTCTGGTTGGGGCCCCTGCCGTCCTGTCGGCCGCTGAACTTGGAGGAGCTACAGCTTCGCGGGCGCCGACCAACAAGGTCGGGAGAAGGCGCCATGGGGCTTCCGCCTTCCACCGGCCCGGGCCCGTCGTGCTCTCGGTGTTTTTCCCGAACCGTCCCGATTGGCAGCTGGCGGGAGCTGCGGTCCCGGATGACGACGCCGCCGAGACCTGGCCTCTGGGCGCCCTTGGGCTTTCAGGATGTGGTGTCGGTGGAAGCGCGCGAAAGCGCCATGTCCCCGAATTGCGAGCGCCGACCAAGGGTGTCGCCGGCCAATGGCGTCGGAAATAGTTAGTTCGCTCCCCTTGCCGGGCCGAAAGAGGTCGTCGGACGAGGGCGATATGCGGCGCCCGTCTTCCACCGGGCCTCGGGCGTTCTGGCAGCGCCGCTCCCACCCCCCCCGTCAAAAAGAAAACTTGCTCGTCTGGGGCCCGAGGTGATGGCGCAGCCGAGCGTTGCGGGGGGGGGGGGGCCTCTGGTAGGCCGCCAAAACAAATCGGGGGTTGCGCAGGTGGAAGACGCGCGAAGGCTGGGCATCTTAAGGGAAAAAGAAATGCGAGCGCCGACCAAAGGTGTCGCTGGCCAATGGTGTCGGAGAGGTTCGCTCGCTCCCCGTGCCGGGCCGAAAGAGGTCGTCGGGCAAGGGCGAGATAATGCGCCCGTCTTCCACCGGGCCTCGGGTGTTCTGGCAACGCCGTGCCCGCCCCTCCGTCAGAGGGAAACGCGCTCGTCCGGGACTCTAGGTGACGGCGCGGCCGAGCGTCCGGGGGAGGGGGCCTGGCAGGCCGCCAGGACAAATCGGGGGTTGCGTAGGTGGAAGACGCGAGAAGGCTGGATATCTCAAAAGGAAAAAGTGCGAGCGCCTACCATAAGTGTCGCCGGCCAGTGGTGTCGGAGAGGGTCGCCCGCTCCCCATGCTGGGCCGAAAGAGGTCGTCGTGCATGGAAAATGATTGCGGCCCCCGCCTCCCGCTTTGCTGGTGTCCAATCCGCCCCGATCGGCAGTCCTCGGCAGAGCTGTGGCGCGAGGCAGCCGTCGAATCCTAAGAGGAACGTCGTGACCTGCGGGAGGTGAGCGAAGGTCGCGAATCTAACGCCGCCAGCGCCAAAAGTCACGGGCAAAATGCGGGGGGAGAACCAAACAATCGAATGGAAGCATCAGGCGGTGGTGCACGACCAGGGGTGCACAACTAGTGGCGGACCCAGTCACACAAACTGATGGCATCGACCGGGCCCGCCGCTGGTCTCGCCCGCGCTCGTGCGGCACCGCCCTATGGATTGGTCGCGAAAGCGTGGCGCGCGCGGGGAGGGGGCCCGGCCCCTCACGTCGGTCTTGCGAGCTCCGGCTGTGGGCAGGGTCGGGCTGAGCTCGCAGGGCTGACGGGGGGCTGGGAGGGGGCTCGCGCCGATCGCCTGCGCAGCGCGGAGGCGCGAGTGGCGAGTGTTCGCAATTCCCCCCCCTTCTCCGCGCAACGCCACGCGCGAAAATTCTATTTCTCCCAACCCGCCCACCCAAACAAGGGGAGGGAAATTCTGCGAGTGCGAGCACGTTCGCGCGCGTCCAGGACGCATGCGCGCGAAGCTCGCGCCGACTCGCCCTCGCCCACGCGATGCTCGCTGCGGGAAGGCACGGGCCGCCGAGGCGGGCGGCCCGCCGCGCGGACGCGGCCCGCGCGCGCGCGCCGCGCCGCGCCCTGCCGCGGCGGCGGCGACGCGCATCCGCCATGGGAAATCATTGACGAAGAATGAACGAAAATGCCGATCGGGTTGGTGAGGGACGCCCAAGAGCGCGAAGCCTCCCTGCCCGAGGCGCAGAGTGATTTAGAACGCGGGCGGCCCGCGCGCCGCTCCGCTTGCGGCGAAGGCCAATGCCTTCAGCGGGCTCGGGGCATCGACCAAGCCCGCCGCTGGGCTCGCCCGCGCTCGTGCGGCGCCGCCCCATGCTTTGGTAGCAAAAGCGTGGCGCGCGCGGGGAGGGGGCCCGGCCCCTCACGTCGGTGGTCGTTGCCCTTTTTCTCCCATCCTCCCGCGGCTCCGAGGGCGTCTGAGGGGAAGTATGTTGCAGGAAACCCCGCGCAGTCGCGCGATTAAGTGGAGGGGGGGTCAGGCCGCAGGGCTGGCCCAGCCGACCTGCCCTTGCACGAGTGGGCAGCAGGTCCAGGTCGTCCCGCCTGGGTCCTGGACCGGCCGCGTTATCGATTCTCTTCCTGGCCGGTGCGGGCGAGTCAAGGATGCTAGTGCCGGGATCGTGATCTTTGGTTGGCGCGGACCCCATTGGGGGCGCCCAGTGGTGCAGCAGATGGCCGACGCCACCGTGCTGCACTCGAGCAATCATCGCGTGTGCCACAAGCTTCTGGCCTCACAGGCCCAGCGCGGCAACGTGGCCTTCGCGATGCTCGCTGGCTCACCTATACCGTATACCCAATCAATCATCCCGATGTGGCATCGAGCTCGAGAAGCACGCTGACGACTGCGTGATTGCGAACCGAAGCGTGTACCTGGCCCTGCTTCGCCGCGACGTGCTATGTCTTGCGCCCTACTGCAGTTGTGCCTCAACGAGTAGCGGCGTGCCGCGGGAGGTGCGTCATCGGCGAGGCGCAGCAGCAGCTTCACCACCGGGCTCGAACGCTATTTCCTAGCCTGTTGCAAGTGGCAAGCGCGACGCCGAACGGCACGCCCAGGACCAGGGCGACGAGCGACGCGCCCAGGACTACCGCGCGCGGCTTATTTGTTGTAGAAAACAAATCAAATGTGCGAGTAGCCACGGGTACCCGACAACTGCAGTGTCGGCGCATGCCCCGCGGCAGCGCGCGCGCGCCAGAAAGCGGAGATAGGGGGGCCACCTGCCCAGAGCACATGAGCGAGTCGTAGAGGACCATGGCGACGACTGCGGCACCGACCACGCAGGTCTGGCCCCCAAACTTCAGGACTTCCCAGCTATTGGCGAGCCGGTTTGCGCCGGCGAGTGCGACGACGACGACGTCCAGGGCGGCCTCGCCTCAGGTTTACAAACTCGGTGGTTTCAGGGTTCGCTGGCCCCAGCATCAGATCGCCGCCCGGCGGATGTTCAAACGACCCAGCCAGCCATTTCCGACGACTTCCTCCCTACCTCGCCTCCGTGGACCACGGCGCCGAAATTATTATGATATGCGGTGGGGGGGCGCGGGCCAGCCAACTTGTTGTCCGCCGCCGCCGCGAGGTGGGCACAAACTTCGCGACTTGGCAGCTGACTGCACTGCGACACGTCGAGCAATGCATCCGACAAAATCGGCCCTTCGTGGACATCGTGGCCCCTGCCTGTCACCCCTTCGGTCGTTGCGCTGCGTTTTTCTACGCGAGTAGCTGCCGCGCCTAGCTGCGCTCCTACGAGGGCGCGGCTGGGCCGATTCCGTGGCTACGTAGCTGCGCCATTGCTGCATCTCGGCGGCTACTTCGCCCGCGAGAAGCCCGACCCCCCGTGGTTGTGCAGCGAGCCGCCCTGGCCAGGGTACTAGCTTCACCAAGCGCGCAATGTCGGCTTCGACCAATGCCAACTTGGATTGCGAGACCGCCGCGGGGGCGCCCCATGGAAGACCGCGGGCCCCCTGGAGATCCTCGAGCAGCTCGCGAGGCGCAAGTGCACCAATTAGCGCGCCCGCGTGCACGTCGAGGGCAGCGAAAGCTTCGACGCCCAAATCTGGCCGTGAAAGATGCTGAACGGCTTGTCCAGGGCACCGCGGGCCTACGCCGACGCCTAGGACGCCCGTGCATGGCGAAATCTGTTCGCGAATGCGGCGTCGATGCGGCAGCCTTCCCAGCGGTGGCCCCAGGGGCCACAGGGGGAGAACCGTGAGTGCCGTAGCCGCTGGGCGCGCCCGCGCAACGCGCGCATGGCGTGCCGACGCAACCTGCGATCCGATAGGCCTATACCTTCCCGAGATCTGGCCACTTGCCGGTATCCTCGAAGTGCCCCCAGGCACTGGGAATGCGCCGGCTGCCGCGAGGAGAAGGAACGCGACCGTCCAGCCAGCGCCCGCGAGTTCAGCAAGTGCAGGCTCGCGGATCCTCATGCGCGGCCGCGCCCGAGCGCCGGCCAACGCCCGCGAGCACCGGCGCGACCTGGAGGACGACGCCCAACCGGCGATCAACAAGCTCAACTACCTGGAGGAGCCGACCTCGGAGCAGCAGACGGGGCAGCACTGCCGCGGCACCACCCAGTACATCAGGAGCCAGCTCATCCTCCAGCGCTGGGGCTCAGGGTAGTGGACCCAGCTACTGCGTTGCCGGTCCACGACTGCGAGCCAGTCCCGCGACCAGCGCAGCACCGAAAAGGGGGGCACCGCGAGCTGACGACGCTGCTGCTGTAGGCAACCCAGCGCCTTCAGACTGGGTTCGCTTTGACATTGCCGCGTCACTACGGGCACTGCGCGGCGACTCGCACAAGACACGCATGCGATGGCGATGCAAGTTGAATCTCAGGTGGTGGCATGTCACCAGGGAGGAGATGGCTCGAGCATTGCGCGCAGCCAACATGCCGCAGTCTATTCTCGACCCCATCCCCGCAGTAGTCAAGCGGTTGGGACTTTCGAAAGTGCTTCCACCAGCACGCCAGACCATTCCCCGCGCAACGCCTTTCGACGCGATCTAAGCAGCACGTTCAATCGATATCCTTTGCTGCCGTCGCATGGGGCTGTACTTGATCTACTGCGCCTCCCGGTGGGCGCAACGGCCAGGGGATCGGACAGTTGCGACTCACCGTTAATCGCAGGAGTTGACAGGTCCTGGATCCCACTACTCGGAGCAGTGGAGACGTTTATCGTGGGCGGCGATGGCTGGATGATCTCCAAGCCTCTCTTAGAGGAGATGGAGGAGAGGGGCCCAGATGGACACCCGTGCTCCGCGTCAACACGCTCGATTAATATAGCGACGTGGTGCAATGCTTCGATGCGCGATGCGCGCCGCCGAGAAGCAGCTGGGGCGCGAAATCATTGCCGCCAACTTCGGCGTCGTGCTGGCTCATGCAGTCTTCGCTGGCAACGGCTTCACCCACGTTGGCGGCGTTGCGCCGTGCGGGGCCGTCTTTGACAGGCAGCCTTCTATGCTGCCACCACTTGGAGCAGATGAGGAGGGTGAGGGCGGCTACGTCGTCTGAGCCGGCCCCTCTGCTGGCGGTGAGGTGCAGCCCAGCCGACTGCGGTGGCGCATCCATGATGCGGGGCGCCCGCTGGACACGCGCCACAGAGACTGGATGGAGGGGCGCTTCAACGTGGGTCTTCTTGTGGGGGTTCACCAGCCTCCAATCACAAAGGATGTGTTAGGTTGCCCATGTCATGGTCTTGTCCTATGTGTGGACCTGGCTAGAGGCTAGGTTGCGGTCAAGTACCGCAGCGCCGAGATGGTTTGCAGACTGCAGGACGTACGGGCCTTCGGTGGCGCCGTCTTCGACGACATGGGCACCAGCATGGCGCGAGGAGGCCTGGGTTGGGACTGCGTTGAGGACTTCGTAGAGCACGTCGGGCCATGCTCAGGAGCATGGACCTTCGGCCACTGGGGGGCGAGCAGGGCAGGCAGCTGACCGAGGCTCTGCAACGCCCTGATCTTCTCGACGTTCTGCGCCATTTGTCCCGCAGATGTTTTCAGCTCCCTGACGTCCGTGGCTTTTCGTCTCATGCGCGGCCAGGAATCTGTGGGCGACTGACTGGGCCGCGCCCGCAGTCTGGTCATCTGGTGGTTCCCCTGGAACCCAGGCGACGTCCGCCAGTTGCGTTTGGAGCTCGCATCATCCAGTTAGTCCTGGATAACGAACAGCTGCTGGCAGCCGACGCCGGGCAGGGCCAGGGCGGGGCGGTCGATGATTCTGTTATCGACGTCCCCTAGGACGCCGCCAGCTTCGTCGAAGGTAGTTCACCCTCAGCCCCGTCGGCAATGTCCGCAGAGGCCGACAGCGACTTCTCCGGCCGCGTCCAGCAGGTGATGTTGACAGCTTGGCAGGAGGTCGAGGGCGCGAAGGATTTGACACCCTAGAGCAACAGGAGTTGGAGGGCACCGGCAGCCAGCAGATGGTCTACGCTGCTGTGGAGCACGCGGCCGCCAGCATAGGCCGCCGGCCACCCGACGCGCGAGTGGCCCCAGCGCCTGGAGATCGATGCAGCGCCAGCGTCAGGACATCCGCTTGTAGCGCCGTTGCCACCTGCGCGGCGCCCCGCCAGACGACTACGCCATTCTTGAGGGTGATGGAGGAGGAGGAGGGCACGTGGAGCTGCACCTGGACCCTGGAGTGAGCGAGGCGTTCCTGAGCTGCCACGGGCAATTCTGTGGCCGGCGCGTGCACCGCAGCCGCGCTTGCAGTATATGCGGCTTTCTAGACCGCGTCGATCAAGCGCGACGCCGATCTCCTATCCAAAGACGAGGTGTCGAGGCCGTCCAAGAAGGTGGCCGCCGCCATCCTCGAGGAGTTCACGATCTGGGTGAAATACAAGTGTTTCGAGCGACGACCTCTCAAGCCGCTCGGAACGTCGTGGGCTCCAGACGCGTGTTCGGTGCCGCATTGCGCTGAGAGTCTTCCGCGACATGGATGCCAGAGCCCTGGAGACATTCGCAGGCGCGGCGAAGCGGGCGTCCCAGCGCATGCTGTCCGCAGAGGTGGCTGGTCGCCCAGGCTGGGTGTACGTTGCCGTCGGCGTCGAGAAGGGCTTCCTGCAGGGCATGACCTATGCCGGGACGCAGGAGCAGGGCGGTGCATCGCGTGGGGTGAACTTCGTCCTGCCGCCCGGCAGTGTTGCCATCCTCAGGCAGGTCCCAGGCTGCGTCGGACCGAGTGCCGGCGCTGCATCAAAGCCGGGCACGGGCTGCAAGGTTGCGCCCGGAGTTTTCGCCATGATGCTCGCCAGGGTCACGCGCTCGCCCGACCGCATCACTAAACCGATGCGATGTGTCCTTGCGCTCGAGGTCAGACGCGAGTCGCCTGGCACCTGTGGTGCCGGCGGCGCAGCGTTCGCGCTAATGTTATCCAAGCACGTTGACGATCTCAAGACTGCAGGGCGCAGGGGGCACATGACCGACTCATCGGCCACATCGAGAGCGTCTTCGGCAATATCAAGGGGATTGCGACGATCTCGCCAAGTTCGTAGTCCATGAGCACCGCAGTGTCGATGGTTCAGCGTCGCTCGACCAGGATCAGTACAGCGACGCGCTGATCCCCATCGAGCACGTCGACCTGGTCCAGTCGAAGGCCGACGAGCCGGCCGGAGGTTCACTACCGGACTTCTTGGTGCCCCTCCTCGGAGCAGGTGCCTACTCGATGCTCGCGCAACGCCGCGTTGCCGTCTGCGCTGTTGCGCTGCAGCGGGCCATGAGCATGCTGCTCATCAGGCATGTGATGCAGCTCAACTTCTTTGTTCTGGTCCTGCGGAAGATCAAAGCGCGCATCGCCTTCCCGGCGATGCATTGCGCGGGCCAGATCTGCGCGCGCGGCGACCGCTCGTTCTATGCGGCGTGCGTGTCGCCGTATGCATGCGTCTGGGCAAATGCCGCAGCTCTGGTGCGCGATCTGCCGTTTGCTCGCCCTGTGAGCCGATCGCACAAGCTTGTGTGTTGTTCACTCTTCGGCTCTGAGCTGCTCGCAGCACGCGGGGCAGCAGACGGCCTGCGGGCGCACTTCCGGTTGCTCCACGAGATGGCGCGCGGCCCGCTTCAGCAGATGAGGTCGGGGGGCTGAGGGGGGAGGCGGGCTGCGCTGTGCCGGCCGAGCTTGTCGTGGGCGGCGTGTCCGCCTTCTTCGCCCATGGGCCGCGTGGCGTTTCAGGCCGCCCACGGTGGCTGGCAGACCAGTTTCGCGCCAAACAGGTGTCCGACATTCCGTGGTTCGACAACCGTGACATGAAGGCCGACCCCATGGCGAAGGGAAGTATCGGTCGAGAGCCCATCTTCGGCATCGTGGAGGGGGAGTTCGCCCGCGACGGCACCGCGGTGAGGTTGGGCGGGGGGCGGCGCGAGAAGACGCTGCCGAGCACCCGCCGCGGCGACCTGTCATGGACAACGACGCCGCTGGGTAACCCACTCGGCGTCGCATGTCCAGAATGTTCGCGAATTGAACGATCGACGCGCATTTCGCCGCCTGTTTTCGCGAACGCGACGCAGTCCATCAGGGAGAGAGAGAGAGAGAGAGAGAGAGAGAGAGAGAGAGAGAGAGAAAGAGAGAGAGAGAGAGAGAGAGAGAGAGAGAAAGAGAGAGGGAGAGAGAAAGAGAGAGAGAGAGAGATAGAGATAGAGAGGGAGAGTGAGCAATGAGAGTGAATCGTGCGAGTGAGAGGACCGTCGCTGCGAACTATGTTCGCGGGGCGGCAGGTTTTTGACGGTAGAGCAAGCAAGTGGGCGATCGCGCGCTCGGGCCGAACATTCAGCGGCCTGGCAACTTTTAGGGGCCTGGTCGCCTGGTCAGAAGAGGGTCCCCCGTGCCAGCCTGCATCTCCCGTGTGCTTCTCTTATCAGGGGCATGCATGATGTCCTTTAAACATTGTTTCTCCTTCTGCTTCGCTTGTTTGGGTGTGGCTTGCGCACCTGCACTCGCGAGGCATTGGCAGACTCGTTTGAGCACTTGACTCGAAGTGCATATCATGCATCGTTCCCCCCGAGAGAGAAAGCACCACGCGCTGCGTGGTACTTGTGAGTTTCCTGACCGTTTCCTTTTCCGCTGCCGTTGTGCTCTGTGGCGCGTCACGGTTAGCATGGCGTGCCCGTCTTACACGCGTGTTATTCATGCTTTCGTCGTTTTTTTCGCACCGTACAATCGTGTTTTCAACTTTGTACCCCTTGCATCTAAGTCCACCACGTCACTGCGCCCAGTACGGCGTTTCGTGGCCCCACAGGGAAGTCCACCGAAGGCCCCAGTGGGTGGGATCACATGCGTCCGCGCCACCCAGTACAGCGCTTCGTGGCCCCCTAGCGAATTCCACCGACAAAGCCAGTGGCTGTGACCACATGCGTCCGCGCCAGTCAGTACGGCGGTTCGCGGCCCCGTAGGGAGCTTCCCCGGAGGCCCCTGTGGGTGTTACCACATGCGTCCGCGCCACCCAGTATAGCGCTTCGTGGCCCCATGGGGGGCTCCGGCCCCCGTGGGTGTGACCGCATGCGTCCGCGTCACCCAGTACAACGCTTCGTGGCCCCGTAGGGATCTCCACTGAAGGTTGATGGGGGAGGAGGGGTGCATGCCTATTCGCGAATGCCCGCGTGTGCGTGTGCATTGCCCTTTTTTCGCGTTCGTGCTTCGCCTGGTCTGCTGCTATGTTCACCCTCACGCGACCCCTCGGCCTCTACAGGAAGCCAAT
Organism: Prorocentrum cordatum; assembly: GCA_963575745.1. Classification (NCBI taxonomy): domain Eukaryota; class Dinophyceae; order Prorocentrales; family Prorocentraceae; genus Prorocentrum; species Prorocentrum cordatum. Next base: position 32,900 of record CAUYUJ010003267.1, read on the forward strand.
CATACTTTCCGCGTCTGGGCTCGAACTCGCACCCGCTGGCTGCACTCTCCAGCTCGTCAGAAGAACAAGCAAGTTCGTGCGCGCGTGGCGCTCGGAACTGGGGCAGGCTCGTGGCCGCCCCTGCCGAATAGCAAAAGCGTGTGCGTGCGCGCGCCGCCAGCTCGGCCAGCTCTTCTCGCGCCGCTTGCTTTTGTCTCTTCCGTCGATTGGACCGATGGCTTTCGGTTCGGCGGCGAGCGAGGGGGGGAAGTGAGAAGGAGGATGCTTGTCAGAAGGCGGCGGGGATTTTCAGAAGGATTCAGGACCCGAGCATTCTGAGAAGGTCCGCCCCCTCTCACTTGCCCCCCAGCAGGGCTGGACATAAACGGGGTTTTGGTGATTTCGTGGGCCGTTTTCCTTTCCATTTCGTCTTGCTGTAAAGGCGGATTGAAGACAAACGAGGGAATACGAAAACAAAACGAAAACGAAAACACTGTTTAGGTTCAGCCCTGGGCTGGCCGCCGATCGGTGGTTGGCGGCCCCCTTCCTTTGCTGCCTCCGCTTCTCCTTCCTGCCCCTGCACCCGCCCAGCTTTTTTGTTTGTTTGTTTATTTTTCTGTTTTTTGCCCTGCGGCCCGTGACGCCCGCCTCGCGTTGGGATCTGCAGTCCCTGCCGCGCTTCCACAGAGGTGGATAGTGGGCTTGCCACTGCCAGTGGTACTTTAATGTGAACGCTAGTTGGACCTCCCTGGGGACTCCAGAGCCTCACGTGTGTCTTGCGAACGAACGTTCATCGTTTCTCCTGGCGGCCTCTGGAGCCTCGCATCTTTCCCCAGTGTTTTGTTGTGACATTCCCCTTGGCTTCGTGTTCCTGAGGTGAGGCTGCTGTTCACTTGCTGAGCACTTTCTTGGGGTGTGCGCCCGCACGTGCTTGTGCTAGTTCGACCCTCCTGTTCGCCCACCACCTGCTTCGCAAAGACGCCTCGCTGCTCGCAGACATTTCGTGGCCGCCTCGACTGCGTGGGTGTTGAGGCCGCAGCCTGGCCGGGCACCTCCGGAGTGGCCCGCCTTCTCTGCTTCCCCCCCTCGGGGGGGTCGGAGGTTGATAGACCTCCTACCCTGACACGTTGATTCAGGGATTGACCGTTTTCGGTTCGCGAGAGGGCGTCGCGGCCGTCATTTTTGCGGGTCCAGGCCCGTCGGTTTCGGTCCCAGGCCGTTTTCACTAAAAGGAGGTTTACTAAAGGGAGGTTGGTCCACCGCCGAGGGGGGCCAGGACCTGGATAAATCGTCCCCAGTCCCCAGAGCGTTCCAGAACGCTCTCAGAGCGTTCTGGAGCGCTCTCGACCGGCTGCGGCGCCCGATGCATCTTCCCAAACCCGCCAGATCTCGGATATTCCCGATCTGTCCCGGTCCGACTTTGCAGTGGTCCTTGCTTCGTCTTGCCCTTGGCGCTCCCAATCTCTGCGCAGGGCCGACCAGCCGTCGGCCGCCAGCTGGCGAGATCTTCGCGGCCCAGGGATGTCAGCACGCAACAGACGTGTCCTGAGGGAGAGGGGTCTTGAGGCTTTTTGCCTTCCCCTTTTTCAGCCCCTTGGGGCTCTTCCCGAGCTTCACGACTCGGCATGCAAATGCGGGTCGTCCCAGGGAGGGCCCTTGGTCCGGGGCCCGTTTCGCTCCAGGTCCCCTTTACCCCATGCCAAGGGGGTGGGACAGGGTTTTCTTGGTTGTGGCGTGTGTCCCCCTATCTGCCTGGTTTTCTGGCCACCTCCCCGGCAACGGCTACCGGTGTCTGGCCGCTGTTGCTCTCGTGGCACCTCGCCGCTGTCGGTTACTGCCCAGTCGGCCTGTTGCCTCGGAGCCCACCTTGTTCGCCCCACCCGGCCCGCCGCTCCCCCACTGGGCGTGGCCTTCTCGCGCTCCCCGCCTCTAGCTGGTGTTCGCGTCGCCTCTTGCCGTCGCCTTTCTCCACGCCTGTGCCTTTGGCTCGCCTGGGCTCGGCACTCGTCCCTTTTTGCCTCGGCACCTGCTGTGGCTGGGTGTCGCTCGCTTCGTACCTCCTCGCCTCGCCGCTGGCCAGGCACGCCATGGCGTCGGCTGGCGTCCCGCCTGCGCCCTGGGACCGCTGCTCCCCCACTTGGCGTGGCTCTGCTCCTTAACTCCCTGGCCTGCCGCGTCGTTGCGCATCGCCGGGCTGTCTCTGTCTTCCGCGCCTGCGTCTCGTTGGTCCTCCTGGTCTTGGCGATCCCCACCGTTGCCGACATTCGGGGTGCTCTCCCCTCGGCAATGGGTCGAGTCTCAGCTTTGCTCTTCCTGCTCCCCCCTACCGCCGCCCTTCGCTCGCTGCCCGCTCCCGCTTCTGCTCTGTGCCGCTCAGTGCTGCGCGTTGCCGTCGCTTGTCATCCACCCCTTCCTGCCCGCGCCTCACAGGCCCGCAGGTCTCGGCGCATCGGCTCATCCTTGAATCATGCCTTGGTTCCTTGGGTCGGGGCTCTGCTACATTGTGCTTCTCCATCCTCAGCTGCAGCTCAGTGCTGCTCCTGCCCCAGCTTCAGCCCTGTTCAGCTCAGTGCTGCGCAGTGCCGGCGCTGGTTCCCACTTGCGGGGCTCCCCCCCCCGCCGCAGTCGGTAGCTCCCTTCGGGCCTCGCCGCCTTCCACCTCCCCGCACGCGCCTCGTAGGCCCGCAGGTCTCGGCGCTCTGGCCCATCCCTGGACTGTGTTCGGTTCACTGTGTCGGGCTCTGCTTCGTTGTGTTTTCCACCACCAGCTGCAGCTCCATGCTGCCCCCCCCAGCTTCAGCTCAGTGCAGCTCAGTGCAGCTCTGTTCCGGCGCTGCCCCCCCCCTCGGCGCTCCCCCCGCCGCAGCCTGCAGCTCTGAGTGGCCCAGCTTCCACTCTTCCTGTCGCGCTGGGGCTCCTCCTCCTCCTCCTCCTCCTCCTCCTCCTCCTCCTCCTCCTCCTCCTTCCGTGCATTGCGTCCTTATTGCGAAGGCCTTACGGCCGGTGCCGCCGACCCTGTTCGCAATGCGCAGCAAGAGGCACGGGCTGTGGGATGGTTTTGGGGAACGGGGAGAAGGACGAGAAGGTGGGGGAGGGAGGTGTCGTATCTGACCCGGGACTTCCCCGGGACTCCCCCGGGACCCCCCCCGGGACCCCCCCTCCCCCCCCCGTCGGGGAAGGGAAAGGGAAGGGGCTTCCCTTCGACTCAATTACGACGTTGCTCAAGGTCGGTACGGGGGGGGGGCGTCGTATCTGACCCGGGACTCCCCCGGGACCCCCCCCGGGACCCCCCCTCCCCCCCCCGTCGGGGAAGGGAAAGGGAAGGGGCTTCCCTTCGACTCAATTACGACGTTGCTCAAGGTCGGTACGGGGGGGGGGCGTCGTATCTGACCCGGGACTCCCCCGGGACCCCCCCCGGGACCCCCCCTCCCCCCCCCGTCGGGGAAGGGAAAGGGAAGGGGCTTCCCTTCGACTCAATTACGACGTTGCTCAAGGTCGGTACGGGGGGGCCGTCGTATCTGACCCGGGACTCCCCCGGGACCCCCCCCGGGACCCCCCCTCCCCCCCCCGTCGGGGAAGGGAAAGGGAAGGGGCTTCCCTTCGAATCAATTACGACGTTGCTGAAGGTCGGTTTGGCTAGCGCGCTTGAGGAGGAGGCCCTGGGAAAGGGCGAGGGGAGCGGGGAGGAGCCCAGGGGAAGAGGGGTACCAGGGAAAGGGAACGACAGAGACGACGATTACAAAGAATGACGGAGATGACGGCTCGAACGGAAAAGCCCCTCACACACGCCGACAGGGTCGGCGGATTTGCATACAGCGTGTCCTCTGTTGCCATTCCGCCGGAGCAGTCGCCCTCTGCCCAGCCGCCGACGCGAAAAATGTGTGTGTGTGTCTTCAGTTTGCCTCGAGTTGAGTTGTCTCCTTGGTTTTCTGGCCGCTGCACGCTTCGTTTGGATTTACAGCTTTTTCCTTCACGCCACCCATCGCTGCATTTGACAGCTTGCACGTCCGTGCACTGTGCCTTCGACAACGCTCGATCGCAAGTCGCACTTCCACCTTCCGTTCGCGCCTGAGGATCCTCTGCGCCGCCGACTTATTAATATATATATATATATATATATAGATAAACACACACCCATGTGTGTGTGTGTGCAGGTTGCGGGCTGTCGGGCAGGGTGGGTCTGTGCTCCTCCCGCTTCCGCCGAGTCTGCTGCGATGGCAGCTCTGCTGGGACGGTCGTAGAAGGCAACGACGCCAAGGCACCGGCTTCTCCCGCCGCCTCATCTTGTGGATTCAGAGCTAGCTGTTCGATCATCACCGCCGCCTGTTTGCCCCAATCGTTCCACTAGTGGCGCAGCGGTCGATTGCTGAAGTCTTTGAGGCCCAGGAACTGCCCTATAAAGCCGCTGTTCGACTCCGACGTTGTTGAAAGATGAGCGTGGGGTGATGAATGATTGCATCTGCATCTTGGTCTTCGCCATCTGTAGGAAAGCGGTTTTAGAAGCATGTGCCGCCCGGTGTGATCGCTTGAAAAGGGATTTGCCATCGCCCTTGCGTCCTTCTTTCGGTGCGATCGACATGGGAAGGTAAGAATGGGGACGCAGACCAAGAGCAGTTCTTGCC
>CAUYUJ010003267.1:42500-59701 GCA_963575745.1 Prorocentrum cordatum
GGCCAATGAGAGTGACAGTGGGGACCATGAAGAAGTTGACGCCGTAAACAAAGGCAAAGGTAAAGGCGCGGGCCCCAAATGTTACAATTCTGGAGGCGTGGGCCATTTAGCCAGAAATTGCACAAGACCTAAACAGTTTACCAAAGGAGGTAAAGGTGGCAAAGGCGGAAAAGGCAAGGGTTACCGGGCCACCTGCGGATCCTACGTGAAAGGTAAGATCGGCGGTAAACAAAGTGGTAAAGGAAGTGGCTCGTGGGGTGGAAGTTATGGGGGCCAAGGAAAATTCACTCCCCATAGCGAGCGTGAGTGTTGCAAGTGCGGTGCCAAAGGGCACATCGCCATTAACTGCCCGGGCTCCATGAAGACCGCCAGCGAAGTTGAGCAGGAGAGACCTACAATGAACGCTGAAAGTGAACAAACTACCTCGTTCGGCCAACCGCAACATGTTCTCAGCGTTGAGATGAAGGACGCAGTGGACGTGCCACTGAACCCACTCGCAACTGAGGAGGTTAACGGGCAATGGGATCTGCCCTCATATGCCAGAAAGAAAATGGCGCGTAGAACTGCGATGAGTATGAAAAGAATTTACCAGGAGCATCAATGTAACGGAGATTGTAATCATGTGAGTCAATGGGACCAGAGGATAAGTAAAAGCATAAAACAGGAAACAAGTTGGCTAGAGAAGTGCAGAGAAATTGGGCTAATTGAAATGCGGGACTGTGATCCAGAAATTAACGCGGTGCCACCACTGAGTGCAACGCATGAGACGATCGTGGTTACCGTGGACTCTGGGGCGTATAACACAGTGGGACCCCCCAAGGTCGGCACCTATTTCCCCATTAAGCATGCGGATGCGTCAAAGCAGGGAAGACACTACAGCGCAGCGTATGCCGATCCAGGTAGCAGAAGTCAACAAAGTTCTGGGATCCGTCAGAGAAATGGTAAACGCTGGAAATAGAGTTGTGTTTGACAAGGATCTTAACGGGAGGTCCCTGAGCCACATCATGAATAAGGCCACAGGCAAATTCACAACTATCCACGAGAAGAACGGCACGTTTCAGTTCAACATTTCGGTGCCGAGGGGACCAGCGGAGGCTGTCAATCCCAGGAGTGAAGTGAACGCAGCTGAGGGTTTTCCGCGGCCGGGAACCCTGGAGGCGGACCTGTTCTACTAAGCCCCCCGTTACCCGTAAGACCAAGCGAAAACTTAAACGTCTTTAATACCGAAGGAGACGAAGGGAGTGAAAGTGGGGGCAACGAGAGTGAGTTGAGTGATGTGGAAGATGTATTTGTGAGCGATGAAGCGGAGTTACCGAAGAAAGTTTACTGTGACATGAGGCCCTCAAAGGAGGAAGTTGAGACGCATAACACGACGCATTTACCTTACCGAAGCTGGTGCCCACATTGTGTTAGAGGAAAAGCGCGCAGGCGCAATCGCCGTAGACGCAAAAGAGAAGGGGGCGGAAACGTGCCAGTGATTTCAATGGACTACATGTGGCTTGAAGGAAAAGGAAGAAGGTGAAAGTGCCAGTAATGGCAACCCAATTCTGGTCATGCATTGCAGGGGGACCAAATTAACATGGAGCAGAGTGTTGATGGAAAAAGGAGTGGGCTCATACTCAGTAAAGGTGGGATGTGATATGATCAGCTTTACCGGATACAAGAAGGTTATACTCAAAAGCGATGGAGAAGCAGCAATCACGGCGCTGGCCAATATAATTAAAGCGTCGTGTGACCGTGACATGGGTGTTGAAGTCAGTCCAGTAGGTGGCTCAAAGGCCAACGGTGAAATCGAGAGGGCTGTTAGAACGGTGCAGGGTCAAGTCAGAACGTTAAAGAGTGCCTTGGATGTCAATTTTAAGACTGAGTTTGGTGAGAGTCACCCGATAATACCGTGGCTGGTGAGCTATGCGTCTTCTCTGATTAACAAGTTCACGACAGATACAGATGGGAAGACAGCCCATGAGAGGTGCAGAGGAAGAAAGTGTAATAAGCAAATTCCTGAATTTGGCGAATGTGTCATGTACTTAAAGACGCCTGCACACAAGGGCCGCGAGAAGCTTGACATGAGATGGGAAAGTGGAGTGTTTTTGGGGATAAACGAGAAGAGTCAGGAGTTGATTATTGGGGCACCAAATGGGGCAATCAAGGCGCGCGAGTTTAAGCGAAAAGGAAGTGAGGCGGAAAGATGGAATATTGTCGAGATCACCGAGATGAAGGGGTTACCTTGGCAGCCTGACCCCCAGTGCGGCAGGAATGGAATTACAGTCTAGAATCATGGTGCCCATGGACTTACCAGAGCAAGAGTTAACTGCACCTGAGACGAAGCCGCTTATTGCACGAGGAATCGCTGTAAAGAAGCATGAATATTTAAAAATGGGACCGACGCCGGGATGTTACGGATGTAGATGTCTCATTAGAGGAGACAAAGAGCACAAACCACATAACGCTGATTGCAGGACTCGGGTTATCGAGTGGTTAAAGCAACAAGAGAGCCCAAACATCCAGGCAAGGCTAGCATCTGCCCAACTGAGACTCGAAAGTAAAAGCCGTGCGCCGGAAAATCAATATCAAGAATTAGAAAGTCAAGCGAACAGATTGAGGACCAACGCGCCACCTCCGCCGAGCGCTAAAGTTGAGGAAGCAAGGGATGAGTGGGTAGTAAAAGGAAGCAAAGTTATATGTCAACACCGGCGACCAAGAAAATAGTTAGCCTTTCCCACCAATGGTGGATGTCCTGTAAATTGGGACAAACTTAAGCCCATAATATTTTCCCATGCCATCGTGATTGACAGTGGTGAAATACATGAGCACGAAGACGCTTGGTATGGTGAAGAGGGAGATGACCAAACATGGGCCATGGGAAACCCCTTTAACGGTTACTGGACCGGATGGACCGAGTTTGAAGTGGAAGATGAAGAAATGAAAGACCCCCCAAGTGAACCCATCAAACGAAAAGCAGAGGGCGATCATGACGAAGAAGATCAACAGGCAACTCAACATCGTCAACTTAATCCGGAACAAGATGAAGAAATGTCGGAGGTGAACGATATCATATCGGGGCTTAACATGATGGGATTTAACTCTGAGCTGGTTGAATGGTTGACAAGCGGGGAATTGAACGTCGTGCATCAATTGAACGAGGTGAGGAGAGCCACCAAGACTTATGGAGCTAGTCAACATGAAACTCAGGCGCGCGTGACCGAGGCATATTCGCCGGTGAGAGTTGCAGGAGTGGCAGAAAATGGGACTGATACCGGGGTTAGCGATGGACTTGACAACGCGTGATCAACATGGTAACCCATGGGACTTTAATGTGCCAGCTATGCGAGCGAAAGCGAAGAAGATTGTCAAATCCAAAGCAGCCCTGTTACTGGTGGTGAGCCCCATGTGCGCAGCTTTCAGCAGACTTCAAACGTTCAACTTTAAAAGATTAGGCACTGATCGAGTAAAACAAATATTGGATTACGGAATCAAGCATTTGACGTTTGCAATGGAGCTTTGCGAAATTCAACGGCGAAATGGTTTATACTTTCTATTTGAACACCCCGCAGGGGCGACCAGTTGGGGTACTTCAACAGTGCAACGGTTGCTCAGGAACAAAGATGTTAAAGTCTACAATGGAGATTTGTGCTGTTACGACTTAAAGCAAATGGTCAAAGGTGAAGAGATGTTCATTAAGAAACCGACCAAGTTCATGACAAACAGTCCGGCCATAGGTCGCGAGTTAAGCTGGAGATGCAAAGGGCAACATCGACACATGGAGTTAACTGGTGGCGGAAGAACTCGCAGATCAGAAGTTTACCCAGACAAATTGTGCCGAGCGATACTGAGAGGACTTGTGCGACAGATGAAGATTGACGGACGCCAAGGGGGTGCGTTTAAAGAAGAAGAAGCACCAAACATGGAAGTTGACGAAGAGGAGCAAAGTGATATGCAGATAAGCGAGACTAACTGGGCATGTGAATATGTGAACGAAGATAGAAAGCACAACCACCAGTTAACGTGGACGAGAAAGGATTATGGAACTCAAAGATTGATGCTGCCAGGACCAAATGGACCACAATGGAGTTCATGCATTAGGAGACTTACCATTGACATAGACACGGGGAAGGTTATCGAGGACAGGCCCGTGAACGAAATAACAGGGAGAGAGAGAAGGAGAATGTTCAAGAAGGGACCAGTTAACACTTGCACCACCTTTACGTCTGAGGCCGCTGGCGAGATTGCTCCACACAAGTGGAAATGTAGTGCATGTGAACATGAGGGCTGGCTCAAGACGCCCAGCACCTGTGCAGCGTGTGAAAGGATTGGTACAGTTAACCCTCTCCCCATGAATATGATCAACGTTGTTCACAAGGAGAATGGAGAGATAACTCAAGCCTGGGACGATGTCACTGGAAACGAACTTGATCCTAAACTGATTGTAAAGGCACGCCAAGAAGAAATGGAACAATTCAGAAAACACAAAGTTTATGAGAAAGTGAAAGAGGAAGTGTGCTGGCAAGTTACGGGGAAGGCACCCATCGGAACCAGGTGGATAGACATTAACAAAGGAGATGAGTTAAGCCCAGACCACAGGTCAAGGCTAGTGGCCCAGCAGGTTAAATACAATTCCAAGGAAAAGAATATATTTGCGGCTACACCTCCACTGGAGGCACAGAAACTGCTTTTTTCAATGGCAGTTACCGAAGGAGTTGGATTCACGAACGGCGAGCGCGAGAAAGGATTAAAGTTGGCATTCATTGACACTAAACGAGCTTACTTTTACGCTCCGGCAAAGAAAGACATATTTATCAGATTACCAGACGAGGATTATGAACCAGGCATGTGCGGAAAACTATTAAAGTCAATGTACGGAACAAGGGACGCCGCGAGCAACTGGGAAGACTGTTACATGGGCTTTGCTATCGAGGTTGGGTTTAAGAGTGGAGTTGCGTCACCATGCGTATTCAAACATGAGATTCGAGCCTTATGGTTGACGGTTCATGGGGATGACTTCGCGCTATTAGGAGGTGACCATGATCTTGATTGGTTTGAAAAAAATAAAGGAGGAGTTTGAGGTAAAAGTGAGAGGACGACTTGGACCAGGAAAGGAGGACATGAAAGCGATCAGGATTCTTAACATGATAGTAGAATGGACTGAGGAAGGGCTAAGATATGAGGCAGATCAAAGGCATGCAGAGATAAGTGTGAAAGAGCTTGAGCTAGAGGGAGTAAAAGTGAGGACTGAAGTACCAGGTGAGCGTATTCCAGTTGAAGAGGGAGATGAGGTAGAACTTTCGCCCAACATGACTAAGAGGTATCAGGCATTGACGGCCAGAGCGAATTATTTAGCTCAAGACAGATCAGACATACAGTATTCAGTGAAGGAGCTTGCTAGAACCATGTCAAAGCCAACAATGGGTTATTGGAAAGGTCTGGTCAAGCTAGGAAAGTATTTAAAGTACCACAGCAGAAGCAGTTATGTGTACCAATATCAGGAACAGCCCCGAGAATTAACGATTTGGACTGACACGGATTACGCAGGATGTAAGCGGACTAGGAAGTCTACGAGTGGAGGAGTAGTGATGTGGGGTAAACATCTTATAAAGTCTTGGAGCATAACTCAAAGTGTGATTGCGTTATCGTCAGGGGAAGCTGAATATTATGGACTTGTAAAAGGAGGATCGGTTGGTCTAGGACTTCAGGCAGTACTGAGAGATTTTAACTTGGAAGTTGAGATCACCCTGAAGAGTGATGCCACGGCTGCGATTGCCATTGCGAGCAGACGAGGCTTGGGGAAAGTGAGACATATTGAGGTGTGTCAACTGTGGTTACAGCAGAAGGTAAAGGAGGGAGTACTCCGTATTGTGAAAGTAGGAACACATGAGAACACAGCTGATGCATTAACCAAGTATGTCAGTCGTGAGAGCATGACCGCACACCTACGAAACACGAATCAATGTGCATTAACAGGTAGGCATGGTCTTGCGCCGGCCACCGAATGTTGACACTCGCAGCTCATTTCTATCAAGCAAGCTGCCTCGATTAAAGCCATCTCCACCCATTACCTCTTACTCTTGGGCGTGAACGAAAGCATGGCGGCTCATCAGGTCAACCTCACCATCGACGGCTCCGTGGTCGACCAGAGCCCGCCTGGGGATGGGCCGGTTACGCGTGATAACCTCAGCCGCCGTGTTGACGACATCGTCAACGTTGCCCACGCGTTTACCATGGCCCTCACTAACATGGCGATTAACTTTCACGGGGCCTACGACAAACACGTTGACGAGGTGCAAAGGGCTGCCGGTGACATGGCGCAGAGTATCGAGGACTTAACGCGGCAGAACGCTGCGTTGATCCACGCCAGTGACGACGTCAACGAGAATCTCAAGAGGGCGCAAGACGAGATTAACGCTCTGATAGCGACGATTACGGAGCTGAACATCCAGAATCGTGACTCGGAGGTTAACACGGCGGAGAATGCGACCAAGTACAGGCGCATCAACGAGAACATTGGTTACCTCCTGAACACCGCCAGACGCCTTACCGAGAACATCACGCCCCTGCAGGACTTCGAGGGCAAACGGGATGCGGCACTACGCATGTTGGTAGGAGTTACCGAGAGACTTGAAGGTTTACAGAGGTTCTTGAATGACCCGATCAGTTCCTCGGTTACCATCATCCCGCAGGTGCCTCCGCCGTTACCTGAGCTGCCCCCAACGGCAGCAATCGCCAAGGCGCCACCCGTTGCCGTCACCGCGGCGGCCGAGTCCGTGGCCTCGGGCGCGCCCCCGGCTCAGGACCTTACCGGCGCCGCACCCAAGACCGGAGGGTTCGGTCGGTCCATGTCGCCGAATAAGATCCCTCAGTCAGCGGTGCCGCAACCTGTTTACAAGAAAGCACCCAAGGCCATGCATGAGCGTAAACGGGAATTGGAAGAGTTACTGCAGATCGGCATGAAGATGGATGAAGATCGTGCGCAGAGCAGTCAACGTGACGAAGCACCAAAAGGGCCTGCCCCTGTTGTGAACGTGAGGGCGCCCAAGCCGCCTCCTCCAGGCCTTGGCGAGTCAAGTGCATCGAGCAGCGTTAGCGGCGTGGAGCCCCCGCCTCCGGAGCCCAAGAAGTTATCGGTCCAGCACATTCCGCCGCCGCAGCCTCAAGCTGTTAACCGCGCGAACGACCAGCTTGCGGCATACTCTCGGAACATTGCCAGGGCCGCGTGCCGCCCACTGTACCACGTCAACGGCCACATGCCCATGGTGAACGACAGGAGCGAGGACCACGACGTCAACTACAAGGCGGAACCTGGCCCCAGGGAAGTAGTCGCATTAACGATGAAGACGCGCGACAACTGGCGCAGGTTTGAGGGCAACTTCGTCGGGCATGTGGCGAAGGCGGGGTTAACGACCCCTGGCGGTCGGTCCATTCAGGGCAACGCGGGGCGGGAGCTTAACGACTACGATGAAGTGTTCGTTGACATCTACGGTCAACACGCTTACGGTTTCATCGGCTACTCCGTGTTGAAGGGCCCGAGCAGCTGGAGATCTCAGTTGACGGAGAAAGAGTTGGCCAAGCACGACGAGTGGGTTGACGCAGTGGGGCACGTACAATCTTTGTTTGACGACGAATACGTGCCACCACTCCACGTTGACGATCTTCACTCATCGTGGTTTGACGTTCACAGTTGCCCGGACACGCAGGTGTACGTCAACAAGGTGCCCGAGATGAACGAGAAGCAGCTTAACGGTCTTCTCTTAACGTGGACAGGGATGCTGCCCCGCGGCAACCCCACCGTGGTCTCCGTCAAGCATCTGGTGGAAGACACTTATGGGCCGCACGGTTACATCTCGACTGGAGTTACCGTAATTCGGTTTGCGACGCCTGACCTTGCCAAGCTCTTTTGCCGTTACATGAACGGGCTCCAGGTGCATTACCGCAACTACTTCATCGAGGACCTCGAGGTCAGGAGCGCCGAGGAGTTAAAGGGCAGCATCAACAGGCCTCCAGTCTACTGGCACCAGACCATCTTAGATGTCGCTCTTAACGATCAGGGGTCCATGAGGGCACTTTGCCGTGACAATTGGCCTGCTGATCATATCACCGAGCGTAAAAGCGACCATCGTGAGAAGCTCTGCTGGTTTGGATGGTTACCGTGCGACGACTTCCCCAATTGGCTTACCGATCCGACCTGGACTGTGATCCCGTTTGCCGGCGCTGCGGTCGAGGAGCACCTGCGTAACAATCCAGGTGGTAGACCTCTGTTGAAGGCCCCCCACGCCAGTTACTGGAGGGCCATCGGCACCTACCACAACATTGTTGACGGGTCCATCAAGAGCTTTGACGAGGGGCGTTGGCTCGATGACGAGGAGCGGATTAACGCGTACCTGGACACCGACTATTACAGCCCGATGCAGGCCCTTAAAAGGGTGTCGTCCTACACAGCGGCCAGCGTGGGGCATCGTGGGCTACCGAGGTCCAGGGGCGCACGCGCCCCGTCAGTGAGGCGCCCGCGCCGCTCGTAAACGGCGACCGGTGACCGGCATGCTGTTCTTTCACGCTCTCCCTCATCTCCCCTCTTAACTCGGCTTAACAATCGTGTTGCAGTGGCTTGTTGAGCTGAATCTGTGTGCATGTGCATCTTTTGTAGTTGCCGCAAGTATTGGCGAATAAAAAGCGAAAGCAATCAAAATCATATAAATGCTAGCCTGCCGTGTAAGCTTTGGATGCTACGCTTAAACTTGTGACCGCAAGAACGTTTACTTGAGCTCATGTTACATGTCTGAGAAACGTGGTGCTCGTAAACGTTGTCACGAGATCTTTCGAATTTGGCATTATAACGATTTGTGTGCAGCATATTGCTTGGTTTAACCTGTCTTTGCGTTTGAAGACACCTCCCCGTCAGCCAGTGCGGACTGGCGTCCGAGGGGGGGTGTTAACATGCAAGCGTTCAGGTGACTGGGGAGGAATAGTAACCCTGTTGCCTTTGGCTCAAGTGTTTAACGGCTGAAACTACCGAGACTTGCTTCGCCGTGCGGGAGTATAAAGGTGACCTATCATCATCATTGTTACCAGGCTCCCGTGCAGAACCCTCCTCGGGGTTTTGCAGGATGGGGGAGGAGGAGGAGGAGGAGGAGGAGGAGGCGGAGGATGAGGAGGGAGTGGGAACGGGAGGAAGGGCCCATGGGAAGGAAGGGTTTGGGACGGGAAGAGGGGGGACGGGAAGAGGGGGAAGGAGGAGGGAAGGAGAGGGAGAGGGGAGTAGGAGAAGGAGGAGGACAATCTCGCTGCCTCGCTCCCTCTCTGTGGCTCTGCCTCAGCGGCCCAAGTTTTGCTGCTGCCGCGGATCCTCACTCCCGGATGCCCCTGGAGGTTCCCGGAAGTCCCCAGAAAGCCCGACGAGGCCCAGAGACATCCGAAGACCTCCCTCCCGACCTTCGAAGGTCGAGGGCAAAACTGGTTTTTCCCTCCCCCCTCAGCATCCTCCTGCCTTGCAGGGCAACGTCATCCTCTCGTCATCCTCCCCCCTCATCATCCTCCTGCCTTGCAGGGCAACGTCCTGGGCCAGCAGCACACTTTCAGCAACGGGGCCACCTACACGGTGCCTCAGCGCCTGACGCCCTCCGTGTTTTCGTCGGTGCTGGAGTGGGAGGTCGGGGCCGACGGCAGGGGTGGATAGGTTCAGGGGGATGCATCGATCCCCAATCGCCCACTCGTCGCCGATGCGGCCTTGTAGCCCTCCGCCAGTGGAGTTTGTGGACTCTCCATCGGGGGCCTATCGCCGATCTATCGGCGATGTGTCGTCGACTCGAGGTCGATGTGTTTACTCCCTCGATCTGGACCCCCCTGCCGTCCCCCCATCAAGGTGGGGAGGATGAGAAGGGTGGGGGACTTGGCGGAGGAGGAGGTGGTGGCGTGGCACGTTGCAGTCTTCATTTGTGGTTGATGCGTTCAGTTTGGAATGGGCACTGGACGCACTGTCTTCTGCGGCATCGGATGCAAGCGAGCTGCAGCGGCAGTCGAGAAGGGCAGGATTGCAAGGCAGGTTTCACTCTATGTATGTCTTCCTTCGCCGTGGCTGCGCGCGTGACGCATCGGGCCACTGCTGATTGAAAGAACCCCAATGGGCTGGAGGATGCATAGGAGGATGATAATATGTTTCTTGGCTTGCGAATGCTCGACGGACGAGGGCTTCGCATGTGCGGGCGACGAGTCCTTGGGAGGGGGATGAAGAGAGGGAAGGAAGAGGAGGAGGCGGAGGAGGAGGAGGAGGAGCGAGGTGCCGATTATTGTTTATCATTCCTTCGGAGAGCGCAAGGTCTTGCTCAGGAGTGGCGAGTTAGGTACTCCTGCGTCTGTTTTTGCCTCCGAGGCTCTCGCATCAGGATGGTGCCCTGACCTGTCTCTTTCTCTGTCTCTCTCACTCTCCCTCACTCTCTCTCTTTCTGGGGAGGAGGAGGAGGATCTCTCTCTCTCTCTCTCTCTTTCTCTCTTTTTTATACCTCTGTCCCCCTCCCTCCCAGAAGTTCACATATATATATATATATATATATATATATATGTCTATATACGTATATTTATATTTATGAAAATATATATACATATGCCCAAAGCAAGTGGCTGGCAGAGTTGTGCGAAACGAGTGGGGTTGTCACCAGACAGAAACAGGATGAAGGGATGACGGAGGAGACCTTGGGGCCTGAGACCTTCCGGCGCTGCCCTTGCCTACCCCTGCTGCTGCCGAGCGGTCGTGGGTTGACAAGGATCGGGGGGGGGCCCTCCCAGAATTCGGCTTACCACAAGGGGATGCCCTCCCTTTTTCCGTCGGCGGCTAGGCAGAGTCAGTGCCAGGTGATAGGGCGTTGCTGTGTGCACGAAACGCGAATGAAGCCACCATGCAGGAGAGGAAGGGAGGAGGCGCCCACTGGGGATGCCCACACATCCTCTCGTCACGACAATCGTCGCGACAAAAGTCGCGTCGGGCGGTGTTACCCATTTTCGGCTTCCACGTGCCCTCACCGAGCCCAGGAACACCAGCCCCAGGGAAGTGGTCGAGACCTCTGGGGGGTCAGTGGTGGCCTCACCAACCCCCGCCCCGCCCGAAAGCGCAGATGTCCAGGGCTCCTTTCGATTCGACTCGTCCGACTCCATTCGATTCGATTTCGATGGATTCCGATTCTGATTCGATTCGTCTTTGAATTCCGATCTGGATCTCGGTTCATCAATGGAGGCCTCGCTGGCCTTCCGATTTCAGCCGATGCGACTTCTCCTGACTTGGCTGCCGAGTTGGCGGGGGAGGGGGGCGCGGAGTCTCCCGGCGCTCGGGAGAGGACCCCCGCCGGGAAGCCCTTGGTTCGGGTGGCCTTCTGGCGAGGCTGGGGTGGTGGCGTCACGGGTCAGTCTCGACGCCCGAGATGGGTACGGAAAGAACGGGTACAATGACCAACAGCAGTTCCTGTTCATTTTGAACAGGACTCGCTGTCCGCGCCGCCGCGGCCTGTGTCCATTCGAGACAGAAGGCCGCCTGCCCAACAGCGGCCGCTGCTGGTTTGGGACAACATTGGTTGTTGGACATAGTACCCATTCTTTCCGTACCCATTTCGGGCGTCCACAGTCAGATGGGGAGGAAGAGTTCCCATACCCCCCGAATGTGTTTTCGCTGTGAGCTGGGTCTCTTCGTATCACCCTCTTTTTCCCGCGCATTCAGTTCTTGCCTTCCGCTGCGAATGTGCCAGGGCGAGTGGCTTGGCACTCTGCGCTCAGGATAGGCAGTGCATTGCCTGTCCTTTCTGCCTCTGATGACTTGCCGCATTCATGGTTGTGCTTTTTCAGCTATTGCTTGTGCTCATTTAGCGATTGCTTTTATGCAGCTTTCGGGAGAAGCGAAATCAGCTCTACCCCCACTTCCCCAGTGGGGTAGTAATACAGGGAACCTCTGGAGGAATACCATCTGTCCTCATGGGATTGCTGAATTGGCAGCAGTGCAAGCCTTTCCAGGGATCTTGCCAATCAGGGGCAGCCAATCTAGCCGAGTTGGGCTAAGGATTGTTACTTTCTCGACTGTGACGCAGCAATGCACATAACCAGAATCTACCATTGAGAGTGGCGAAGACGACGGAGCTTCAGGTTTCCTGCGCATGGAGTCCCACATGCCAAATGCCGGGCAACGGCTGCTGCATTCTCGCCTCGTGCATCAAAGTTCGGCCATTACCAGCAGGGTTAGGCCTTGAGGTAGACTGCTTGGCCATGGAGTCCTGAGGGGTTCATGTTGCATGACGTGCCAGCCCCAGCACGAGATTATCCAGCTGCATGCGGCAAGTCCCAGTGGCGACTCGTCGAGTGGGCACGGGAGACTGTCTCGTGCGACGCCTCGTGTCCCCAGGCTTGGGAGAGCCGAGTCTGATGTGGATGATGATGATGATGATGATGATGATGATGATGATGATGATGATGATGATGATGATGATGATGATGCTGATGATGCTGATGATGCTGCTGATGGTGCTGATGCTGATGCTGATGCTGCTGATGATGCTGATAGTGATTCGGATGATTCATGTTGAATGATGGTGATGGTGACGGCGGAGACGATGATGCTGCTGCTGCTGATGATGATGATGTTCATGCTGCTGATGATGCTGATGCTAGTGATGATGGTGACGGTGGTGATGGTGATGGTGGTAACAATGAGGATGATGCTGATGATGCTGATGATGACGATGATGACGATGCTGATGATGATACAGATGATGCTGATCATGATGAGATGCTGATGATGCTGATGATGCTGATGATGCTGATGATGCTGATGATGCTGATGCTGATGATGGTCATGATGATGACGGTGCTTCTGCTAATGATGATGATGATGCTAATGATAATGCTGGTGATGATGTTGATGCAGATGAAGATGCTGATGATGATGATGCTGATGATGATGCTGATGCTGATGCTGATGGTGATGATGATTATGACGATTCGTACGGTGATGATGCTGATGATGATGATGCTGATGATGATGATGACGACGATGATGATGATGATGATGATGATGATGATGCTGATGCTGCTCATGATGATGATGGTGAGGATGATCGTATTGATGGTGCTGATGTTGTTGCTGTTGCTGTTGCTGTTGTTGTTAATGCTGCTGTTGATGATGATGATGCTACTGTTGCTGCTGATGATGACGATGATGTTGTGATGGTGACGACGATGATGATGCTGATGATGATGCTGATGTTGATGATGATGATGATCATCATGATGATGTTGATCATGATGATGATGCTGATGTTGATGCTGATGATGATGCTGATGATGCTGCTGATGATGATGCCTATGATGATGATGATGATGATGATGATGATGATGATGATGATGATGATACTGCTAATGATGATGATGCTGCTGATGATGATGACGATGATGATGACGATGATGATGATGATGCTGATGCTGATGCTGATGCTGATGATGATGATGATGATAATGATGATGATGCTGCTGCTGCTGATGATGATGATGATGATGATGATGATGATGCTGATGCTGATGCTGATGCTGCTGCTGCTGCTGCTGATGATGATGATGATGATGATGATTATGATGATGGTGAGGATCAGGCTGAGGATGAGGATGAGGATGAGGATGAGGATGAGGATGATGCTGCTGCTGTTGATGATCATGGTCATGAAGAGGAGGAAGAGGAGGAGGAGGAGGAGGAGGAGGAGGAGGAGGAGGAGGAGGGGGAGGAGGGGGAGGAGTGGGAGGAGAAGCACGAGGAGCACGAGGAGAAGGAGGAGGCGGTGGAGGAGGAAGAGGACTACCCTTACGTGCGACATGTTTCGTTGTCATTCCACTCCGAGGGAAAACGACTCGGGGGGGGGCTGGGAAGAAAAGCGTTACCGTTTAGTTTCCGGGCATGGCAAAATCTATTTGCGAGAGGGAAATTTTGAATCGGTGTTGTCTCGACGATTTGGCCAGGGGGTAGTTCTTTGGGCTGCCATACTGTGACCACGGTCTCTCTGGCATATCTGCTTTCGCTGATCGTGGATCACTTTCCGTCGCCTGCCCCTTAGCTCTCTGGGATAGGTTTCTGCTTCCGAGAATAACGAATTATAGACGCTTCTCTCTCTCTCTCTCTCTCTCTACGGACCCTGCCCGCTGCGGGTCCCTTTCCCTGCACATCACTTTGACCGCAGCTGTTAGCTGCCCCCCCCACGCCCCCGCCCCCCGTCCCCCCGCCCCCCCCGTCCTCGGTCCTCGCTGCGGCTGCTGCCCCCTGGGCTCCTCACGCACGCTGCGGCTGGTAAGCGGCTCCCCCTCCCCCGCCCTCCGTCCCGCCCCTTCGCCCCCGTCCCCCACGCTTTTGCTCACTCTGACCGCGGCTGTTAGCTGCTTCCCCTCGCCCCCGGCCCCCGTCCCCACGCCCCCCCCGTCTCTGGTCTACTGCCCCCGGGCTCTTCACTGGCTCTACGGCTGTTAAGCTGCATCCCCACACCCGCCCCCCGCCCGCCCTTTTGCCCCCGCCCCCCATTCACCGTCGCCTCTTGGGTCCAGGCCTTCGCGACGGTTAGTCGCTTCCCTGGTCCGTCCTGGTCCGCCGCTCCTCCTGCGGCTGTCCCCCCGCAGACGGTGCCCGGACCCCCCCTCTGTGACCCCAGGCTCTTGCGGCGGTCAGCCGCCCTGATACCTCCAGCCCCCCACTCCTCCTGTGGCTGTCCCCCCGCAGGAGGTTCCCGGGCTCACCCACTGTCTTTACTAGCCCTGCGGCTGTTAGCTGCGACCGCCACCCACAGTACGTCCGTGGCCCTCGGCGCTCCCCCTGGGGCGCTGGGGCCAGCAGGCAATGAACCTCCTGGACCGTCTGGCCCGTCCTCCTCCTGCGGCTGTCCCCCCGCAGGAGGTGCACGGGCCCGCCCGCTGACTTCACTATCTCTGCGGCTGTTAGCTGCGACCGCCACCCACGGTACAACCGTGGCCCTCGGTGCTCCCTCCGGGGGCGCTGGTACCAGGAGGTATATCGATGGCCTTTCTGGGCTGTCTGGCCCGTCCCTCCTCCTGCGGCTGTCCCCCCGCAGGGGGTGCACGGGCCCACCCACTGTTTGATTCTGCGGCTGTTGGCTGCGACCGCCACCCACAGTGCGTACGTGGCCTCCGGCGTCCCCCCGGGGCGCTGGGGCCGATGCCAGCAGACACCAAGCCTTTCTCCCTGCGGTTGTCCCCCAGCAGGAGGTGCTCGGGTCCACCACAGTGCAACCGTGGCCTCTGCACCCGTCGCTCTACGCTGGTTCCGTTCGGGGGCCATGGTCCGTGGTGCGTCGCCTGCTTGGACGGCACGCATCGCCGATTGGGGGTCCTCCGGATGCAGGGTTTCTGTGGGCACTTCTTTGGAGGCTGTCCTCTTACGTGATGTGGTCACGTGATATTGTTCCTGACGACGGCGGTGGCGTTCTGGGGTCACATTCGGCTCATGCCGTGTCGTAACTGATGAGAAGTTCGTCGAGGATGACGTCGTCGCAGTTGGGCGCTGTCGAACCCTTCGGCGCGCGGGCTCGGCTGTCTTCAACTTCTGAGCGGCGGTTGGAACCAGGCGCGTTGCCTGCAATTTTCTGCTGCTCGCTTGCTGCGCGCGCTTTTGTTCCTGACCGCGGCGTTTAGGTCTTTGCATGATCCTTGTGACCGCGCGCGGCTCTCCCGCTTGCGATCGCGAGCAGAAGAAGTATCCCACCAGCGAGTGCTTGCGCTTCCCTGGCCTCTGGTTTCCAGACACCGCCACAGCCTGGCCGTGCCTGCCGCTGCCGCCGGCATGTTGGGGCGCAGCCCTATTGGATTGCTCAGGAGTGGTTCAGCCTTCACGGTCAGCCATGTGTGTTCGTTCTGTTGGCCCGCAGCCTTGCACGTTGGACTGCTTGTGCAGCTCGGCGCTTCGCCACGCTTGGTGGCGCGTCTACCTCTGGCGCCCGGTGCGACAAGAAGGTTCAATTAATCCTCATCCCGTGGTCTCGCCTCTGGAATGCCCGCACGCTGGCCGCTTGGCGCTCCTGGCAGCTTTCGCAGCCTGCCTTCAGCCCCCGGCGCCCCTCAGCCTCTTCGGCGGCAGCCTCGGCAGCCGTGAGTGTGTCCGCTGGGCAATTAGGATTCGCCCGTAGCCCGGGTTGACCTCTGACGCCGCATGCGCCTTCGCTTGCGGCTGCGACGAAAAAGAATAACCTCGCCAGCCAGCCCCCATCCAGAAACGATGCCCAGGGGAGCTCCTCCGATCAGGGATGTGGAAGAGAATGCAGAGGAACTACGTGCTAGGGAAGTTGTCACATCCTAGAAGGGGGAGGATGGGAGAGGAATCGGGGGAGGAGGAGGAGGAGGAGGAGGAGGAGGAGGAGGAGGAGGGGGAGGAGGAGGAGGAGGAGGAGGAGGAGGAGGAGGAGGAGGATGAGGAGGAGGAGGAGGAGGAGGAGGAGGAGGAGGAGGAGGAGCAGGAGCAGGAGAGGAGGAGGAGGAGGAGGAGGAGGAGGAGGAGGAGGAGGAGGGAGGAGTAGGAGGAGGAGGAGGAGGATGGGCAGGAGGAGGAGGAGGAGGAGGAGGAGGAGGAGGAGGAGGAGGAGGAGGAGGAGGAGGAGGAACAAGAAAAATATCATGATGATGAAGAGGAGGAGGAGGGCGGGCAGAAAAGGCCAGAGACCTCTTGGATGCCTCTCGGAGTCTCCTCGGGTGTGTTATGAGAGCTCGTTGGGGTACGCTGGGGTTGTCTTGGGGGCTCCTGGCTGGTTTGCGGGCCTCTTGGATCGTGCTGTGTGCCCCGGGAAATCCTCTTGGGGCCTCTTGGGGGTCTGTTGGGAACCGTATTGGGGACGTATTGGGGGCTTCTCGGGGCCTCCTGGGCGCCTCTTGGGGTCCTCTTGTGGCCAAGCTCTGACGACGACGCTGACGCCTTCGATGACGCAGTCCTCCCACCCCATGGCCGCCCCCTCCCCGAAAATACCCTGACGGTGGCGGATCAGGCTGAGTCTTAGTAGTAGTAGTAGTAGTAGTAGTAGTAGTAGTAGTAGTAGTAGTAGTAGTAGTAGTAGTAGTAGTAGTCGTAGTAGTCGTAGTAGTCGTATAGTATAGTAGTAGTATAGTAAGTAGTAGTAGTAGTATGAAGTAGTAGTAGTTATAGTAGTAGTAGTAGTAGTAGTAGTAGTAGCTAGTAGTAGTAGTAGTAGTAGTAGTCG
>CAUYUJ010003267.1:64801-80727 GCA_963575745.1 Prorocentrum cordatum
CTTGCCGCGCCCCATTCCGGGAAGTTGTTTTTTCCTCCCGGGAGGGCCGTTTTGGCAGCCACGGCTTGCAGCCCTCGCCCAGCTTCCGAGTCTTGGAAGCTGTCTCGGGAACCTCCTGGGCCGACTGCTCCCGTGCCTTGGCCCCCTGGACCGGCAGGCCCCGCCTGGAGCAGGCCTTCGAATCAGCGTCCAGCCGCCGAACCGGCCAGAGCTCCTATCTTCGGGGGCGGCAAAGAGGGGGGTGATGACTAGTGGGTTAATATCTTGGCGGGGGCCATGATACTTCCCCAGATTTCATGTCGCCTCCTTTTGTTTCATGACGGCCGTGGACCCCCCCGCTGGGCCGCGCACATGCCGCCAGTCATGATTTGCACCCCTCCTTTTGGACACACCCCTCTTGGCCGCTCCCGACTATCTGACCCTCCCACCAAGGCAGGGGGATGGCCGACTGGAGCGCCGGAGAGCAAATTCAGGGGGGGGGGGGCAGTTTCAGAACGACGCGTGCGAGGAGAAGGGGGGGAGATTCACCCTAGAAGGGCGAAAGAACCCTTTCAGACATCAGAAGATCATTCTAACACGCCCATTCCGGTCCGCGGTGCAGGATAGCCCCCTTGAGGGGCAGCGGATTCTCCCTCCTGCTTTGCTTTGCTGCTGGGGAAAAATACAAGCACTGGATTTCCTGAACGGAATCTGCAGCTGCAGCAACGGAAGCAAACAGCGCAAGACTGCGTCGATCAGCCAATCCATGTTCCAGCGCATCAGATGGTGACGATGATGATGGTGATGGTATCGCTCGCGATGGTCGTCGGGGTTAAATAGCTACGGTAACGGTGAGGGTGATGCTGTTCATGATGAGGGTGATGATGATGCTGAGGGTGATGATGATGATGATGCTGATGATGATGATGATGATGATGATGATGATGATGATGATGATGATGATGATGATGATGATGCTGATGACGATGATGATGATGATGCTGATGATGATGATGATGATGATGCTGATGATGCTGATGATGATGATGATGATGATGATGATGATGATGATGATCCTGACGGCAGCCAGGAGAGTCAGGAGAAGCAGGAGGGTGGTCATGGAAGTTTTTGGCTGCTTGACAGGCACATGATCTCAATGAATGCGCTCTGCACGTGCATTTCTGAGCCCCCGCTTCAAGGACACGGTGTGCAGGTCTGGCCAGACGGTGCGAAGTACGAGGGTCAGTGGGAGAACGACAAGGCCAGGACTCATGGGGGGGCATCGAGCGGGTTTGTTTTTTTGTTCTCCTACTCGGAGATTTTCGTAAACGTAAACGTGAACTTCTGGAGGTCTGCGCGGATTTCTCGGATCGGCGCTGGGCCGCCAGGGAGGGCCGCGCGGATCTCCGAAAGTTGCAGTTTTTCCGTTTAGTCTCACACATCCTCTGCCGTTCGAAACCGACGCGAACTTTTTTTTTGTTGGGTCGTGGTGGTGTGGGAGGGAACGCGCTCCAATCGCCAGCCGTGCTGGGTACTGCGTTCTCATGGAGGAGACGGGTGCCGCGGTTGAGAGCAGGCACGACTCAACAGGGTTCAAAATCAGAATGGTAATACGCCGACGTTCATCAGCGTGCATGTTTGAGTTTACGACGTATAGGCGAACTCATGCAGTCCAGATGCTGCGCTGGGTCAACTCCTTGCAGCTTGAATATTGCTTTTGCCTGGCGGCCGCCCACTCTCTTGGCCTGCGGTTGCCCGGATCACTTTACAGTCGAACCCATGATATGGATGCGTCATTTTCCCAAAGGTACCCTTGCATCCTTGCCTCTTCGGCCCATTTTGACAACTTTCGATGGCGGCCAGCTCCGCTCGAAAAGCTTCGACTATTTGAGCTATGCTCAGCTATCTTGTGTGGGAATGAGCGCCTCCAGCTCATTGATTTGCAGTTATGTCCTCCACCGTTTGCCTATGTGCTTGAACATACAGAGAGGGGTGCGATGTCCGTACCCATTTTGGCTCAAGCCGTACGTCCTTCACAGCCCCTCTCTGTCAATCCCATTCACCTCCCATACGATCCCACCTTCCCTCTGATATCCTGGCTGGCGGCTGCTGGTGGCTTTGGGACGCTGCCCGGACGGGTTCGGAAAAGGGACAGCATCTCATCTTGAGCTGACATCGTGGGGAGACAGTGGTAGCGGAGCGTCGGTACGACCGGCGCTCGGTCGACTTTCTGCGGACCGATGCCAGCAGACGAGGAGGGTGCTGATAACCAATCCCGAGGATCCGGACAGAGTGGCCAAGGGCCAGTGGCGACGGCTATTGGGACAGCGAGACAATGGGCAGACGAGGACGGACGCATTAGGCTCTCAGAGGAGCAACTTCGAGGCTTGCTTGAGAGTGCACGACAACCTGAGCAGACTGCGGAGCAGTACCGCATCTCAAGCCCGCTCTCGGAAGCGCAGCTGAAGCAGTTTCTCATCTATGTGCGCAGCCAAGCTCAACAGCCCAGTCCAGAGCCAGAGGCGGACGAAAGGCGAGCAGAGGGCAAAGCAAACCAAGAGAACGAATGGCAGCGAGATGGTGCAGACCCGTGGGCCAGGGACAGAGCCGCAGCCGGCTCGGCGTCCAGCAGGGCCCCCGAACGAGCTTACCAAGACCGCTGGTGGCAGGGCCGCTGGAATTAGAGTGAAGCCCAGAATGATGGCCGCTGGAAGTGGGACGACTCCAAGGACGGCGGCTGGAACTGGAAAGAGAGGGGCCGCGACTTCGCGGACCCCGAGCCTTGGGCCGGTTGGCCAGAATACAAGCTATGGCGGCGGAAGATCATGAGGTGGCGCCAGAGCACGGACGTTGCAGAAACCAAGCACGCCGATCGTATCATGAAGGCGCTGCCCATGGACCTCCAGAGGAAGCTAGAGGACATCCCGGACGATGTTCTCATGTCGTGGGAAGGCGCGCAGAAGGTGATCGACCGCCTGGACCTCCTGAGCGGCGAGCGTGTTGGGGACGAGAAGCGCAAGGCCGCGAGGGAGTGCCTCTTCTCCTTCCAGAGGCGGCAGGGCGAGGGTCTGACAGAGCACGCCGCGAGAATATACCTAGCCTTCGACAGAGTCGGTACATTGGGCTTGCCTGTGCCAGCAGACTTGGAAGTTTATGTTCTTGGTAGAAGGTGTGGGACTCGATGAGCGCGGCCAACAGCTGATGAAAGTTTTCATGGTCACGAAGGATTCATACCCCGACGCTCTCAAGGGCATCTGAGAGATGGACGTGACGAGGAAGGAGCATCTTGCCCACCACAGATCACGCACATATCATACAGATCGAGGAGCGGCGTCGTCGTGGACATCACAATGGACGAACAATGAGCCCAGCTACTCCGTGGAGGACGACGACGACGATTCGATGGTGGACTATGGCGATGCGTCGTCCCTCAACACCGAGGGGGGGACGGAGATCTACCTGGCCAGCGAGAACCTGAATCTGTACGACGACGAGCTCCCGGCGGTGTTCGCCAGTATGTTGGAGGACAGACGGAAAACGTAGAAGCAGAACCGGGAGCTCAAACGAGAGATGAAGGTCGATCGCAGGTTCTTCGACAGGACGAAGGAGACGGTCAAAGTGTCGACCTCGCGTGAGAACCGAGGCCATAGAGGAGCGGACGGCACTTTCCGCCAGAGGAAGACCAGGCTTCCGCTCTCAGAGCTCATCAAGAAGACCAGGTGCAGGAAGTGCAATGAGAAGGGCCACTGGGCGCGTGAGTGCCCCAAGCGGAATGGCCAGAGTCTCAGTGCCAGTGCAGCCGCAGGAGGGATCACGAACGTCGCGGGCTTCTTCTTCGCGAACGTGCTGGATCCTGTCGTGTCGGAGACGGAGCAGATCGAGAGGGGCCGGGCCGCGCGGGCGACGGTGCTGCTCACGGTTGAGGCCGGAGAGGCGGCGGTGGACACCGCCGCCGGCCAGGGCTTGATTGGGGCCCAGGCTTTCGAGCGGCGCTCCCAGAGGCTGAAAAAGTTAGGCCTTGAGATTCCTTTTGTAGAGCCTAGGAACAGAAACGCCAGAGGAGTAGGAGGCGGTACTAGAGTTTTGCACGCGGCCCTGGTCCCGACCGGAATCCAGGGCAAAGAAGGCGTAGTAGAGCTAGACGTTTTGCAGGGGGACGTGCCCCCTTTGCCCCCAGTAGGCATTCAGGAGATGCTAGGTTCCAAGATCTCGACACTAATGTCATGAGTTTAAGGCGCCTGGGCGTGGGAACTCCGATGAGGAGGATGCCCAGCGGCCACGGGGCAATTCGGATAGACGAGTTCCAATCCCCTCGGAGCTTCAGGTGTCCAGCCTCTCTGTTTCAGCAGCATCCCGGCCTCAAGGAGAGCGACTTTCAGTGTGACAGCACTGTTGGGGCATGCGAGGCTTCGACTATCATCGACCCCCCCTCTCACCTCGTCTACTTTTCCTCCTCTCAGAGGGCCGAATCACCCAGCTACGACGGTCTCGGGGAAAGGTTGGGGCTCGGTCTGGGGGTCTGTCTGTGGGCCAGAAGGTCCCGTGGCGGTCTCGACGCGCCGACCGGGGCCAGTGGGCCCAGGAAAGACCACGGGAATCGTTCCGAACACGGCGTCGCGATGGGGCTTAGCCAGCCTGGATCGTCAGCTAAGGGATCCAGACACTCAGGGGCGAGAAGATGCCAGGGGAGATATCGCGACGACGCCTTCGGAGCGACGGCGCGCGGGGCCCTCTTCAGGGGGAATCTCATCCACATGTGGGCGGTGACATTCATCACGGTGGGTCTCATGCTACAGCGGTTTGGCTCGAGCTTTCGAGCTTCAGAGAGAAGCGAATTCAGCTCGCGGCGAGAGCTGCAGCCGCCGAGCCTGCCGCGGTTCAGAAATGCCCGGTGCTCCATCAGTCGGCAGCGCCAATGCCGGCCGGCCGTCGGAGAGGAAGAAGAAGCAGCAGACAGAGGTTCAGCGTCGAGCTCAGCGGCCAATGACTTTGGTCGACCACCTGATGGGCCCGAGCTCCACGTGGACGTACGCGGAGAAGGGGTGGGCGGCCATCGTCGGCAGCATTGTGTTCTGGCTCAACAAGCTCGCCGACGAGTTCGCGCGCATGATGCTCGACAAAAGGTTCTGGCCCACGAACCTGATCAAGCGCTTGCGGGTGACCCCGGACGCGTTTTACACGTGCCGACACTTGCCCACCAGCGTCGAGTACGGGTGCAATGGGTATGGACAGTGGTGGGTCTGTTCATCATGCACTGCGGGTCGCCTACCGCGAGGTCAAGCCCAAGAAAGGCAAGCCGCAGGTCGACGTTTCGTGCGCCTGCAAGCGCGCGACGGCCGCGTGCACCTTGTGCGGCAAGGGTTTCGCCCAGTACGGGGCCCCCTCGCAGGACTGGCAGGCCCTGGTCAACGCGCCGGCCCCGCCGCCCAGGTCATTTCAGGGCGGAGTCGCGCCGGCCGGCACTCTCCCGCCCTGGCCAGCTGCTCGCGACCGGCGGGCAGCGGAGGAGGTCTATAGGAGCCGCGAGGAGGAGCAGCCAGACGCCGTGATGGAGGACGTGGAGGAGCAGGCTCGCCAGGTGAGGGTTCAGAGGCGCAGAGACTCGAGTCAGGCCCCCGCCAAGCGTCCCATGATCGAAGGGGCGGCGAGCTCGGACGGAGCGGGCAACTCCGAGGAGACGCTCCAGATCCTCAAGAACCTCGCGGCCAAGCAGGAGGCACAGGACCGCGTGATTGCGGGCCTGCACAGCACCATCTCCGGGCAGATGAACGCCCTGGCCACGATGCAATCGCAGCTCCAGTCGAGCTCGCAGCCAGGGGCGCCGTTGAAGCAGCAGCCCGAGCCTCCCCCACAGCAGGTGACGCCGCAGCCCGCCTTGGCGCACCAGCTCAGCCCGCAGCCAGTCCCATTGGCGAGCGCCCAGGCGCGGGGGCCGGGATACGGCGGGGCAGCGGCGGCAGCAGCGGTGACAGGCCAGGCGGAAGAGATCGGTCGTCAGGGGCCTCCAGGTTTACATCAGCCAGCAGGAGTTCCTCCCGGCGTGCCGCAGATGTCGATTGCCACGCCGCCCACGCAGGTCAAGCAGACGATCGGGATCGGCATGGTGCCCCAGGTCGCGGGCCTCCACGACTGGGGGATCGTCGGGGCGGCGCCCGTGACCCCCGCCTACCCGTCGCACGGCCTGCCTCTTTCGCAGGCGGCGGCATCGGCGGGCCCGTCGGTTCCATGGCCGCCGCCGATGGGGCATGCGGCGTCGCAGAGGAGCCTGCTGAAGAAGGACACCGCCAACCCGAGGGGCATTCGCGACAAGGAGGGTCAGCTGGTGTCTTCGCCCACCGTCTGCAGCATAGCGACGTTTCCTTCTGTTCAGCCATCGCAGGAGCCGGCGCCAGCCACGCCGGCGGGGCATCACACGGCGACAGCCTGGCAGCATGAGACTCCGCAGCCACAGGAGCGTCCTGGTCGCCCACAGAAAGCCTCAGACGCGGCCTGGCAGCGGTCCGAGGACGAGAGAGCGTGGGAGGCCCAGGAGCACCAGAAGGTCGTGGAGAAGCGCAGGCTGGCCCAGGAGGGCTGGACTCCGACGGGGTGGCAGGACTACCGCTACGACAGCAACGACGCCAAGTGGAAGTGAGTAGGGCAGCAAAGTCACCCAGTACTGGTACCAGGATAGGGGGCCCCAACCACCCAAACGAATACACCATGGAAACGGGGTCCCGGGAGTCCTTTATGAAGTTATGTTCTTTTTTCGAGGTCACCGAATTGGGGGGAAGCCAAGATAAGATCCGCTTCAGATGCAGGGAGCTCGACGACACCATCTTCAGCGATTTTTAACTCCGACGACAGGGATTTTTTTTTACAGGCGAGAGAGAACAACATATATATATATATATATATATATATATATATATATATATATCGATTCGGGGATCCCCAGTAAAATCAAGAGTTTCAGGGCTCAGCGGAGGAGGCGAGCTTTTGCGGAGGTGTTCTCACCTCCAAGAATCGCCAGGCACGCGGAGCATGCCGGCATCAGGGGCATCGGCAGCTTCGATCAGGAGGGGGGTGGGGCTTCAGGAAAGAGGACAACAGGCGCAAGTTTAGAACTCGTCTCCGGGAAGAGAAACCGTGGCTGGTCGCTCTTGAGCCTCCATGCGACCAGTTCTCTATAGCCCAGAATGGCCAGCTCCACCACGAAGTCTCAGAGCATCAGCGACGAAAGCACGCCGAAGCTCTGGTCCTTCTCGGTTTCGCCATGGGAGTGGCTCTGGAGCAGCATCAAAACCATGGGAAGTTCGTTTTTGAGCATCCCGTCGCGGCCAGCTCCTGGTGTACGAACGTGGTTCGATTAATTTCTGAGCTCCCGGAGGTGCGCGTCGCGGATATCGATATGTGTCGATTCGGACTTTCGATCGCCAAGGGGGGGGGACTCTGGAAGAAGCCCGCTAGGCTGATGTCGACTTGCGAGGCTTTCCTGCGGCGCTTCGAGGACGCCCGATGCCGTGGCGATCATCCTCGCGCTCAGCTTGTAGGAAGAGCCATGACCAGCGCGGCCCGAGTCTACCCTTCAAGTTTTGCAAGGCCCTTGCCGAAGCCATCCGCTCTAGCATCGAGGAGGCTTACCCCCCCCCGACGCCAGAACAGGTCGCCCGTGTCAGGCAGCAGGAATATAGGCAGCTCTATGCGGCCGTGAGTTTTCCGGCGGAGGCTGATGAAGGCCAGGGGGGGGGAGGGGCCCGGCCCCGAGGAAGCCGAGGAAGACAGCCAAGTTCCCGCTAGGCTTGATATTACCCCAAAAGTTCGAAGAATGATCCACAAGGTTCACGTCAATTTGGGTCATCCCCATAAGGAGGTTTTCGTGAAAGTCCTGGGAGCTGCCCAAGCTAAGCTAGAGGTCCTGCTGTTTATTCGCGATGAATACCAGTGCGGAGACTGTGCCGCTCACGCTCGGCCCGACAGCACGCGACCAGCTGCTGTTCCCAGGACCTTCGAGTTCAATAAGATAGTGGCTATGGACACCTTTTTGGTCACCCTTCAGGACCAGCAGCTGGCCTTTCTCAACGTGATATGTCACGGCGCTAACTTTCAGACCGTTGAGATGTATGATGGCACGGCGCTAGGGGCCTGGATGGCTCTCATGGGGCGTTGGATTCGACCCTTCGGGGTTCCCCTTTTCGCTATCGCGGACGGGGGATCGGAGTTCAAGGGGGAATTCGAGCGGGGAATAGAACACGTTGGAGTTTTCCAGCATGTCACGGACTCCGAGAGTCCGCGGCAGAATGGCAGAGCCGAAAGACACGGGGGCTGGGTGAAAGACATTCTTGCGAAGGCTTCCGAGGGGGTTCTCGTCGCCGCGCCGGCCGAGCTCGAAACTCTCGTTCACGAGGTCGTCTCGGCCAAGAATCGGTACCTTCATAGGGGGGGTTCACGCCATGCCAACTCGTCTTCGGGATCAACCCCAGGATCCGGAACGACCTCGCCGGGGGCGACCCCCTCCAAGTTGTGGGGGCAGAAGATCTCTCACCAGGATCCTGGGACAGCGACGCGGCAGCGGCAGAGTACGCCCGTCGCGACGCCATCCGCCGCCTGGCCAGGAAAGAGCTCTTCGAGAGCTCCAGTCGGCGGCGCCTTGCGGATGCCGTCCGCTCCTCGGTACATCGAGAGAAGCATTTCTTTCCCGGGCAGTGGGTTTACGTCTGGAGGAGGACCCCCAGGGGGGGCCAGAAAACTTCTGCGCTGCAGAAGGATAGATGGGTCGGTCCCGGGCTTGTCGTTCTCCACGACGTTACCTCCGTCTGGGTGGCGATGCGGCCCAGATTATGGAAGTGTTCTACGGAACAAGTTAGGCACGCTACGACCGAGGAGTCCCGGGGCGCCGAGGTTCTTTCAGACGTCTCCGTTCAGATGTCGCTCAGGGAAGCTCAGACGAGCAATCATCGGGCGGGGGCTCATGTCGCCGCGGAAGGCCCCCCTCCGCCAGAGGCCTGAGGGCCCAACGCTCAGGTCGTCGAAGCAGGGCCGGTTGAAGCCCCACTTGTCGAGCAGGACCCAGGTGCTGGACCCGAGGAAGCGCTTGGAGAGCCTCCACCGCCTCCGCCAGGACTGTCAGAGGGTCCGGGAGAAAGCATGGGGGGGCATCCGGCCGCGGAAGCCGGCGGAAGTGCTCTCCGACCGATCCCAGAGGAGGACCGGCTCGACGTGGTCTCAGAAGCCACCAGAGCTCCTGGAGAGGAAGCGGCGGAAGTCTCTGACGTTAGCCAGTCCCGACAAGTGTCCAGCGGAGGAGACTCCACTACAGTCGTTTCAGGGGGCTCCAGTGTGCCAGAGAGCCCGTCTGTCTTACCCGTCGCCAGAAGTGTTGCTGACAGGGATGGGGTTCCGGGCAAGACCAGCGGGCGTAGGCAACCACTGCCCCAAGGGGAGAAAAGGGACAGAGGGGGCGGGGGCAGCTCTGGAGCGTCGGCCAACCTTCCTTTTGCCGCCTCTCCCTCCTCTTCCTCTGCTCCGCCTGTTAGCGCTCCCAAGCTCGATGCTTCTGACGCGGCTAGTCGACATCGCAGCGCGGGGCCAATCGACCCCGGTCGGCTCAATCGCCTGATGCAAGATAGTGCTCGGCGAGAGCTGCTGGATCTAGGCTCCAGGATTCAGAGATCCCGCACTCTGGGGGAAAGATTTGGCGGCACCACTCCAGGCGGAGTCCAGCAGCAGGTCCAAGAGCTGGAAAGACGCCCCGCCGAGGACCGCCGCCCCAGGTCTCCAGAGAGGTCGGGATCCCGGGCGGAGACTCTTTGGGCCTCCTTCTGCGATGAGGAAGTGGATCAGGATACTTTCCGCGGTCAGCTTGACGAGGTCTGGAATGAGGGCTGGAGCGGGAACTGGTTTAGCTACTCCAACGGAAATGCCGACGTTGAAATCATCCCGTGGCCAGGGGGAGGCTGTGACTTGTCCTTGCTTGTGAACCGAGGGGCCGAGGTCAGGTGCAAAGACCTGAAGGGAGAGGAGAAGAAGCAGTTCGATAAGTCCGACGAGAGGGAATGGAAAGCCATCGCTGAGGGCACTCGTGCTGTGATCGTTCACCCCCCCGAGCAAGCCAAAGAACTGCGACGTCTTTTTCCCGCCAGGATTGTCTCCAGTAGGATGGTCAGGAGATGGGGGCCCCAGGAGGGGACACATGCCCCTCCCAAGGCCAAATCTAGGTGGTGCGTGAGGGGTCACCAAGACGAAGATACGAGCGAACTTCAGGTTCATGCCCCCGCTCCGTGCATGGAGGCTTTGATGCTGTTCTCGGTAGTTTCCCTCATGTGCAAGCTGTGCATCTACATGTGGGACTAGAACCACGCGCGCGCTTCGCGCGCGCTTAGGTTCTGTCGAGTCACAGATCCAGGATTCGCTGCGAGAAGAAATTGGTGACGCGAAGCGTCTTGGGGGCGTCTTTGGACGTCTGGGGTCTCCTGGGGCCTCTTGAGGGGCCTCCTTGGGGCCTCCTGGCGGCCTCTTGGGGCGGAAGGCTCGAGCTTGCGGTTCGTGGTCCCCCTCTGGGCCCCCTCTTGGGCCCGTCTTGGGGCCCTCTTGGGCCATCTTGGGCGCCTCTTGGGCCGTCTTGGGGCCCTCTTGGGCTGTCCTGGGGCCCTCTTGGAAGCTTCTTGGGCCGTCTTGGGGCGGTCTCGGGCGCCTCTTGGGCCGTCCTGTAACGTCGGAAAGCCCAAAAAGACAACTTTGTTGAAAATGTACGTTTTACGAAGGGAATGGGCCAATTTTTGCGTCTAGGGGCCCTCTTGGGACGCATGTTGGAGGCTTCTTGGGGCCTCTTGGGGGCGTCCTTGGACGTCTGGGGTCTCCTGGGGCCTCTTGAGGGGCCTCCTGGGGGCCTCCTGGCGGCCTCTTGGGGCGGAAGGCTCGAGCTTGCGGTTCGTGGTCCCCCTCTGGGCCCCCTCTTGGGCCCGTCTTGGGGCCCTCTTGGGCCATCTTGGGCGCCTCTTGGGCCGTCTTGGGGCCCTCTTGGGCTGTCCTGGGGCCCTCTTGGAAGCTTCTTGGGCCGTCTTGGGGCGGTCTTGGGCGCCTCTTGGGCCGTCCTGTAACGTCGGAAAACCCAAAAGACAACTTTGTTGAACATGTACGTTTTACGAAGGGAATGGGCAAATTTTTGCGTCTAGG
Source organism: Prorocentrum cordatum (assembly GCA_963575745.1). Lineage (NCBI taxonomy): Eukaryota > Dinophyceae > Prorocentrales > Prorocentraceae > Prorocentrum > Prorocentrum cordatum. The sequence continues at coordinate 75,935 of CAUYUJ010003267.1, forward strand.
GGCCCTCTTGGGACGCATGTTGGAGGCTTCTTGGGGCCTCTTGGGGGCGTCCTTGGACGTCTGGGGTCTCCTGGGGCCTCTTGAGGGGCCTCCTGGGGGCCTCCTGGCGGCCTCTTGGGGCGGAAGGCTCGAGCTTGCGGTTCGTGGTCCCCCTCTGGGCCCCCTCTTGGGCCCGTCTTGGGGCCCTCTTGGGCCATCTTGGGCGCCTCTTGGGCCGTCTTGGGGCCCTCTTGGGCTGTCCTGGGGCCCTCTGGGAAACTTCTTGGGCCGTCTTGGGGCGGTCTTGGGCGCCTCTTGGGCCGTCCTGTAACGTCGGAAAGCCCAAAAGGCAACTTTGTTGAAAATGTACGTTTTACGAAGGGAATGGGCCAATTCTTGCGTCTAGGGGCCCTCTTGGGACGCATGTTGGAGGCTTCTTGGAGCCTCTTGGGGGCGTCCTTGGACGTCTGGGGTCTCCTGGGGCCTCTTGAGGGGCCTCCTGGGGGCCTCCTGGCGGCCTCTTGGGGCGGAAGGCTCGAGCTTGCGGTTCGTGGTCCCCTCTGGGCCCCCTCTTGGGCCCGTCTTGGGGCCCTCTTGGGCCATCTTGGGCGCCTCTTGGGCCGTCTTGGGGCCCTCTTGGGCTGTCCTGGGGCCCTCTGGGAAGCTTCTTGGGCCGTCTTGGGGCGGTCTTGGGCGCCTCTTGGGCCGTCCTGTAACGTCGGAAAGCCCAAAAGCAACTTTGTTGAAAATGTACGTTTTACGAAGGGAATGGGCACAATTTTTGCGTCTAGGGGCCCTCTTGGGACGCATGTTGGAGGCTTCTTGGGGCCTCTTGGGGGCGTCCTTGGACGTCTGGAGGCCATCTTCAGCATCTCGGAGCCCTCTTGGAGGCCTCTTGGAAGTTTCTTGGGCCGTCTTGGGCGCTTCTTGGGCCGTCTTGTCTGACTGGGGAGGCCTCCGGCAAGCCCCGACGAGCCTCCGGGCCCCCCGGGGCGCACATGCGTGGTCGGGGTCCCGGCCCCGGGCCCCCGGACCCGGTGCGCCGTTATATGTTGTATATTATATATATATATAATATATATATATATATATATATATATATATATTAAGAACGCGTTTTGCCAATCAGAACCCCTCGAGAGAGCCAGGGGAAGAGTCTTTGGCGAATTCTGTGAAGGGGGCCCGTTCCCCCGGGGTCCCTCATCGAGTTGATCGCCCCGGTTTGCGGTCTCGACGACGCCCCCCTCGAGTTTCACAAAACCACCGCGAACTTTCTTAAGTCTCGAGGTTTTGAGCGGACTCGCCTCGAACCGTGCTGGTTTGTGGAACGGGCCGAGCAGGCCCTCCAGGCCCGGGTCCTCGTCGAGGTGGGCGACTGGGCCTTCGCGTGTAGAGAAGGGTGCGAAGGTAACTATATGAAGCCGTTCCAAGCGAGGTTTACGTTTGGAAAAATGAAGAAGCTCGACGCCGCCAGCGTGGAGTATATCGGTAGGGGGCTGCGTCTGGACGGGGGCAGGGCCCTGGTGGGCCAGGAAAAATGCATTCTGGAACGGCTTCAGAAGATTCGCCTAGCTCGAGGTCGGAGGGGGAATCGCGAGGCCCCCCACGTCGGCGGCGAGGTGGTCGCTTTCCGGTCTCTCGTGTATAGGCTGCAGTGGGTGGGCAGAGAGACCCGCGCCGAGGCCGCGGGCGCGGCCTCGATTCTTGCCACAAGGGTCAATGGCCCTTCGGTCAAGGACCTGCTGGACGCCAACAAAATGGTGGACCACCTAAGGTCCACCGCGTCCCTTCCCATAATAGTCTGGAGGTTTCGGCCGGGCGGTTTTGCGCTGGCCACGGCCGGCGACTGTGGAGGTGCAGGGGCAGAGGATAAGAAAGGGCCCCCCCCAGCATCCACAAGAGGCTTGGCAGATTTATATCGCCGATAATTCTTTAGCTCACGGGTCCCGGGCCCGAGTGGCCCCGATCGCATGGCGATCGTGAAAACTGCGTAGGCAAGTGGCGTCCGCTCTGGCGGGGGAGACGTCTCTCTCTCTCTCTCTCTCTCTCTCTCTCTCTCTCTCTCTCTCTCTCTCTCTCTCTCTCTCTAGTCTCGGCTCGAGAGTGCCCAGCACTCAGACCGCAGCCGCGACGCGAAGCGCCCCGCCTCGGAGTCAGACTCCCAGGCCTCGCGAGACCGGAGGGGTCCCAGCAGGACCCTACTGATTCGCGTCACCTCTCCTCACCAGAGCGCCCGCAGCAATGGCCCCCAAGAAGCCGGAGCGCCGTCGCTCTTCTAAGCAGCCTCCGAGCTCCCGTCCCACGCGCCCTGCTGCTGAAGGGTCTCTCCTTCAACGCAAGCAGGACTGCGTCGCAGCGTTCAAGCAAGCGGGGTCTGACCGCCCCACGGCCGCATACAACGGGCTTGCCGAACTGAGCGCGGACGAGCTCCAGGCAACGTACGACATGCACAAGTCCAACACGAAGAAGCTTGGCAGCGCCCTGATCCGCATGTGCGCCGCCAACCAGATTAGCTACACGCTCGATCATCACCAGCGCAGCAAGCCTAAGCGCATTGGCGGTGACACATCACACCCACCAGCGGGTTCCGCACGTCTTCAGGCTGCGGACACCCAATTCATCGCCTTGGACCCTGCCTTTTGGAAGGTCCCTGTCCTTGCCGAACCCACATCACCTGACGACGGCAAGACGTGCAAGCCCAGCATCAGCCTCCACGACTACGAGAGTGGTGAACGGCTGCTGCAACACCACCTCGAGCAGGGCAAGCGAGCCACGGGTCAGCTCGCGATTGCTGTCATGGGCCCTAAAAACGACAACTACGTCGGTGCCGAGCTCGCCGTCCCCGTCCTGAAGCGTCACCCCAAGGCGCCCAAAGTGGTCCACACGCACGTCCCCGTGACCGTGTACCAGCTGGGCACCAAGGAGGTCGCCTGCACGGAAAAGGTAGCCGTCGCCACCATCGACCCTGCCGACCACGTCTGCTGGATTCGGGCGACCATACACGAGACCGAGGCCATTGCCGCAGTCCCCTCCATGCACCAGGCCTTCGAGGACCAGTTCTCGGGAGGTGCCCCCGTGAACGGTGGTCCACGCGCCAAGGGCCCTTTTCGAGGCGACTCCGCTCCACAGGACAAGGCGCGCCAAAACCAAAAGCACAGGGAGTCCAAGAAAGACGCTCGCCGCCAGGAGCTCGATAGTCAGCTCCAGGACACCTTCAAGGCCCTCTTCCACGGCAACTTTAAAGCCGTCACCATCCTCGAACCCTGCAAAAGCCTAGGCAGGTTTGGATCGGGCGTCGGAAAGAGGTCCCTGGCTGCCACCTTCGGCGTCAGTCTCCAAGCGGTCGACAAGGTCCTGGCGGGATCAGGGCAACTCGGTGCCACCTACGACCTCAGCAATGTAGGTGCAGACGAGCCCACCGCCGACAAGTATCAGACTGTTTGGTTCCCTGAGGACCAGCCCATCACGATGGCAGACGCGTTCCAGAAGTCGGTGGAGTTCAAGGCCCTGGGAGTCGTCAGGCACGGCAAGTCAGGCCTACTGGGGATCCGTGTTCCACGGGGGTCCGACGTCGCCAAGGCTGCTGCTGTCAGCATCCGTGGCTGCGAGGCTACCCTCGCCAAGACGCGCTACCGCATCACTGGCATTGCGGCACGTCACGCCACGCTGACCCAGCTCGCCAAGACTCTCACGGGCCCGTCCGTTAAATGGGACTGCGAGGTCTACCACACCGCCTGGGACCCAGCCACTGCGGCCCAGTTTGCCTTAGTGCGCGCCCATCGGCCCCCACTCACCTATACGGTGCAGGTCGCGGGGTGCCCCATCCCGTGGAGCATCGCCGAGGCCCCGCTGGCCGAGGTGGTGCCGAAGCGGGACAACGTTACCATCGTCGCGCCTACCACCATCACAGAGCCTGTGACGCCGCCAGCTGGTGGTGGCGGCTTTAGCCCCGCCACCGGCACACTCCTCACCAAAGCGGCCCAGAGCCCCTACCTCCACGACCTCATGACTGCCACGCCCAAAGGCAAGGGCGTCGCACCGCTCCTGATCCCCAAGGAGGAGCCTTCAGCCAAGCGCCACCGCTCCTCCAGCGGGAAACGTGACGCCACGCCGCACGCAAGGTCACCCTGCGCCCCAGGCCGCAGCTCCTCTGCACCCCCGCACGGCACGGACGGAGCCGCTGAACCGATGGCCGCCCCAGGATCAGGTGGCCATGACTCCTGGCTTGGCACGGCGGCGGCAGAAGGTGGGGGCCACACCGAAGGCGACGCTGCCACAGCCGCCGAAGTACCAGGCGACGTCGACGACGTCGAGATCCTCTCTTCAGGTGATGAATACAGCGTGGCCTCCCACGAACTCAACACCTTCGGCGAGCGCTTCGCATCGGCCTCTAAACCGCCTGATGCTGCCGCGACCCGCATCCAGCACATGGAACAGCAGCACGAGCTGCTAGCCAACACGGTGGATAACATGCAGGTGCAGCTTGCGGGCGTTCTCTCCTCCCAGGCCACACTCACGGAGCACGTTTCAGGGCTGGAACGGGGGCTTGCCACCGTCGTCACCCAGCAACAGATGGCAACCGCCGACGCCGCCGCACTGCGCGGCGACATCCAGACCCTCCTCGGGCACCTCACGGGAGGCACCATCCACCTGCCACAAGTAGCCACTCTGGAAACTAAGAAGGAGGAAGCTGCAGCGGCCGCCGAACCCGTGGCTGCCTGCGGTTGGATCGACCAGCCAGGCCAGGTCACCCCAGGGACGGGGCCCCCAGGGGCCGACAAAGGCAAGGACAAGGGTCGGGCCACCCAGGAACC
>CAUYUJ010003268.1:0-55000 GCA_963575745.1 Prorocentrum cordatum
CCCCCCCCCCCCCCCCTTCCCTGCCCCCCAGGAGGCCAACGTGCGGCCCACGCCTAAGTACAATCCATGATTTTGGCATTGTCGCTTGGGCCCTTTGGAGCTTTTTGGGCGCCTCTGGGGGGGGGGGGCTTCGTGGGGTTTTCTGGAGGTCTTTTGGGGGCTTCTTGGGGGCGTCCTGGAGGCTTCTTGGGGCCCCCTGGCCACCTCGGGCCCTCTTGGGGCGCGCCCGCGAGCTTTGGGGGCGCTCGCGGGGCCATCTCGGAGGAGATCGATCTAGGAAGGGGGGGGTCCTTGATTTGCGCGCCCCCCCTCCCCGGGAGGCCAACGTGCGACCAAAACCTTAGCGGGGCCCAAACCGATGTTTCTGGCTTCCTCGCCGAGGCCGTCTCGGACGTCCTGCCCGCTGGCGGGGCGCGCCGCCCAGGTCCAGCATGGGGGGGGGGGGGGGGCGGGTGGTGGGGCGGGGTCGAGTGGGCCAGGTCGAACGAGCCAGAGGGCTCCGTCCACTCCCGCCCGCCCCCCCACAACATAAGAAGCAAGTGCGTCGCGTCCGACGCCTGTCGCTCATCTTGAATCGTGGGCGGCTAGACGTTCGGGCGCGACGGCGGGCGCGCCGGCGGCGAGCAGCGCTTGCTCGAGGCATTGGGGCTTGCCGCCCGCCCGCCCCCTCGACCCGACGGGCCGCAGCGTCGACGACGAGAAAGTCCACGTCGACGAGCTGGCGTTTCCGCGCGGCGCGTGCCGCGCCCCACGCCCGCTGCGCGATTCGCAGCGTCGACGAGGAGGAAGTGCGCGTTGGCAAGAAGAACGTCGACGTTGCTGTGTTTCTTGGCAGATTGGACGGGGGGTCCCGCGTAGGATTGGCCAGGCGTCCGCGCGCGACGCGCGCCGCGTCCCATTCCTGCTGCGCTGTTTTCTGCGTCGACGACAAGAAAGTCCATGCTGACGAGACAAACGTTGACTTCGCATTGTTTTCTGATGGGTTGGGCGCGACCGCCCGCTCGGGGTTGCCCGAGCGATGTTCGCTCCGCCCCTCTCCTGCTACATTTATCGCAACTCGACGACGTGTTGTTTTTTCTCCCTCTTTCCGACGTTGGGGTTGCTGCCGGCCGGTTTGGTGGGGGCGCGGGGGGCCGGAGGGGGGGGGGGTGAACGCCGAGCGCCGCCCCCGAAGGGGGGGAAGGTTGGAAGAGGGGCCGCCCTGAACCACCTACGCCCAGAGGGCTGGTGGGATTCTACAGCCGACTTGGGGCGACTTTGGGGGCTCGTCGGCCGTTGCGATCGCGCTCGAACCAGCCGATCTCGAGCGCAGGGGCATCCAGCGCCTGGCCAACCAGCGTTGCGAGCCGAGGCCCACGTGCGCCGCGGGTCTATCGCCTGGCGCCGCAGGCGGGGGGTGGGCCGGCGGCGGCGAGTCTGCGCGGGGCGCGCTCACTTGCCGCTTGAGAAAATCACGGGGGGGGGGAGAGAAGGATGAGCATGGGGAGGGGCGCAATTTGGCACTGCGCAGGGGTCGACTGGTTGGGGGCTGGAAAGTTACCAGAGATGCAGTTGGTTCGATGTTCCAAGAGTTTCGGCTTGCGCGAAATTTGCGACGCTTGCGAAGAGCTGTGGGCCGTTGGCCGAATGCTTGGCCCAGAAGAACTCCGATGCGAATCCCGCCAGCCCTCTGGGCGTGCGCGGTTTAGGGCGGCTCCTCCTCCAGCCCCCCCCCCCTTCCGGGGAGGGGGTTCGCCCCCCCCTGGCCCCTCCTGGAACTGGGCGGGGCGCCCCGCGGGCGCCCGGAACGGCCTCGGCGAGGAGCCAAACTTGTTGGTTTTGCTTGTTAGGTTCTGACCCCATCTTGGCCTCTTGGGGGGTGCGGCGCTAATTGAAGAACCCTCCTTCTTTGATCGATCTTCTCCGAGATGGCCCCGCGGGCGCTCTCGGGGCTCCAGGGCGCCCCGAGAGGGCCCCGAGAGGTGGCCAGGAGGCGCCGGGGGGGCCCCGAGAGGCCCCCGGGGGCCCCGCCCGGGAGGTCCCGAAGAGACCCCAGAGAGGCGCGGAGAGGCCCCCCAGAGGCGCCCAAGACGCCCCAAGATGCCTCGGCGAGGATGCCCAAATCATGGATTTCAAGGTTTTGGCCACATTTCGCCCCCCTGGGTGAGGGGGTCTGGTTAAAGTGGCTCCAAGAGCGCCTGGGAGGGCCCAAGATGACCTCCAAGGTGGTTCAATCAACCCCAAGATGCCTGAAGATGGCCCCCGCGACGCCCCAGGAGGCCCCGGGGCCGCTCCAATGCGGCTCCAGGTGGCCAAGGATCTCCCCCGGGCGGCCCCGCAGAGGCCAACGTCCGTCCAAAACCTTTGCGAAATTTTGGTTTCTGGCTTTTTCGCCTTCTCGCTTCCGATGGCCATCCGAGGGCTCCGAGATGGCGCTCGAGATTATCTGGTTCGAGCGCGCTCGCAATGGCCGACGGGCCCGCGAAGTCGCCCCGAGTCGGCCGTGGAATCCAACCGGCCTTCTGGGCGTAGGAGGTTCCGGGCGGCTCCTGCCGGCCCCCTTTCTTCCCCTTTGGGGTTTGGGGGTGGGGGGGTGCGCGCCCCACCCCTTCCCCCGCCTGGGCCTGCGCGGGGCGCCCCGCGAGCGGTCGGGGCGCCCGAAGCGGCCATGGCGTGGAAGCCACAATCATTTGTTTTATGGAGATTGCGGTGGCATGTTGGCTTCCAGGGGGGGGGGGGGGCTCGTTGCGGGCCTCCGTTCTTTGATCGATCTCCTCCGAGATGGCCCCGCGAGCGCCCCCGGGGCTCCCGAGGGTGCTCCGAGAGGGCCCCGAGGTGGCCTGGAGGCCCCAAGAGGCCCCCATGAGGCTTCCAGGATGCACCCAGGCGGCTCCCAAATGACACCGAGAGGCCCCGGGTGGTTTCCCAGAGGCGCCCAAGACGCTCCGAGAGGCCTCGGCGACAATGCCAAGCACATGGGCTTCATCATGGTTTTGGCCGCATCTGGGCCCCCCTGGGGGGGGGGGCCTGCTTGCGATGGCTCCAAGAGCGCCCGGGGGGGCCCGAGGTGATTTGCAATGTGGATTGAGATGTCCCAAGGTGCTTCAAGATGGCCCCCGCGATGCTCCGGGAGGCCGCGAGACCGCTCCAAGACGGCTCCAAGTGGCCGAAGAGCTCCCCCAGGGGGCCCCGAAGAGGCCGACATCCTTCCAACGCCTTGGCGAAAATCAATGTTTTTGGCTTTTTCGTTTTTTCGCTTCCGGCGGCCATCCGAGGCCTCGAGACGGCCCCGGAATGTCCCGAGAGGGCTCCGAGAGCGCTCCCAAGGCCCCGAAAGCGCTCCAAGAGACCTCCACTGGGGGGGGCCCTTCCTCTGCGTGCTGCCCACTTCCCTGATCGAGGCGATTCCTCTGCGCATCGTTTCTGGATGGGCTGGCGGGGCTGTGCGAAGCGTCTAGAATTTCTCCGGCAAGCAGCGGCTCAATGCATTCATATTTCCGTATGGTGCTGTCAAGATGCTAAATTTCTCCAGATCTTTCGGAGCCTCAGCGCCGGCGGCAAGCCCCGGCGAAAAATGGCCGATGGGGGCTCGGCCTGGGGGCGAAGATCGCCTGCTGTCTGATGATGAGCAGGGGCTTCGCCCGGCAGGCTGCGCCGTTGCTTGCGCGGCGGCGGGCGTCGTGGGCATCGACGCCTTGGTTTCTCGCGCCGAGTCTGGCGTCAACGGGCGGCAGGTCCAGGTTCGAGGATATTCTCGTTTATCGGGTGAACGAGGGGCTGCGTCCATGGGAGTCGCCGTGGGCGGCAGACGGCGCGCTCTGATGAGTCTTCTTCGGGCCTGCATGAAATATGGATTGGGGCGAGTTCATGCTCCGGGTCCTTCTCTCCAGAGAGTTACCGGGGGAGTTCGACGCGCCGCTCTGGCCGGCGTTCCATGGGGCGTCCTGGGATTCGACATGGAGGTTGCGTTTTTCAGTTTGTTGGTTGTGACCTTACAGCGGCGCGATCCGCTCAACGTCGAGGCAGGTTTCCCGCTCCTGTGCATCGTTGTCTTCAAGTGGGGGAGTTGCGTGCCCGAGTGCTTTGACATCGAGGTGGTCGTCGCCGAGAAGCTGCTGATTTCGGGGGGCAGCCCCTGCGGGCGCCAGTCGCCAGATTCACAGGAGCTGCCTCATTGGCTCCCACACTTGGATTGGTTGCAGACGGAAATAGGCAATGCTTCTCGGCCTCTTCTCGATCGCGGCGTTGTTTGCCGTTGCCAGAAAGTCGCGAAGGCGCGACCAGATTGCGGCTCGCTGCGCATCTTCCTCGGCGAACTGGAGTGCAGTGTCCTAATGGCCATGAAACAGCTGTTGGAGGAAGTGGGATCCGTGCCGATCTCGACAGTTTACGATGACATCTATTTATGACCAATGGGGCTCGACGTGCGCGACGAGAACTTCATCGCGCATGCGTCTTCAATCGAAGCCGGCCGCGGAATATCCTTGCGATTGGAAGAATTTAGGCGGCGCGCGGATTCCCCGGGGGGGGCCGCTTTCGAGCCGGGCGGCCGCGTTCTAGGTCGCGCCCCCCCCCTGCTCAGCCGCGCGAGGGCGACTCTTCCTCCGTCCCGACGGTTGCGCGCGAGAGGTTGGAAGGCAGGGCGTTCGAGGCTGTCCACGGGGAGAGCGCGTGCGTCGTCGTTTCTCTCGCAAACATGGACTTAGTTGCGGTGGGGCAGAGCTTGGCAGGGTTCGCTGGCGGCCCGTGCTCTTGCCGACAATTTCTGAAGCTCTACCCCCCTCTCGCGTTCTCGGAGGCGCTGATCGGCGACTTGATCTGCGCGGGCCCCATGCGTCATTTTGCCTTGCGTGGCACGCCCAGATCTCGTGGACATGCGATTGGTCTTCTTGCCCGCGAGGGGTCGATGATGTTGGCGTGCGACTCGCGCCAGGGAGTCGACGTGCAAATTGGCGATGAGGCTCGACGACTTGGTTGCTCCGTGGGGCGATGGCCGACGCCGCGCGTGCCTGCTCCGAGTGGCTGGCGCAGATGGCGGCGACGTCAGTGTCGAGGCTGATGTTTTGGATGCGTTTGCTGGGCCGCGCGCGACGGGGCCCACTGCCTCTGAGGCTGGCTTGCCCATGCGCGGGAAGGCGCGCGTGGTCAGGAATGTCGCATGATGGCCAGTTGCGAAGCACGGGGCCCCATGCGTGCCATAAGTTCGACAAACACTATTACATCTTACCCGGAACATATTGCAATCCAACGTTCCCTGAGGACTGCGTGCGACGCCTCTGCGATGGGGCTGGCGGAGGGGCCCGCCGCGAGTGGCCATCTTCGCGATTGGCGCGGCGAGGTCTGCCCCTGCTCGCGTGCGACCTGGGGCGTGGCGCAGAGCACGCGCTGCGGGATAATTGGCAATGGCGCGAGCTCATTGAGAACGTCTCCGCACGAGGCTCTCCGCCTTCGCGTCGGCGCAGCAGGGCCTCTCGACCCCGTCCCCCGTGCCTTTGCGGCGCTGCCCTTCTGGGCCAGGCTGGGCCCCGCGCGTTGTGCTGCAGCCGCGCGGAGTCCGCCCGGGGGCGCCGCGCAGTGGCGAGACGCGTGCACGACGCCGCCAAAGTCTGCGACTTTGGTGCCGAATGCGAGGCCCAATGCCTGGTTCCAGGCGCGCGGCTCCGACCAGCAGACGCCCTCGCCGGCGCCCTTGGCAAAGGCCTCGCGGCCATGGATGTCGGCGTGGCCTCGCCAGGCCCTGCGCCGCAGGCCCAGGTTGCGCGGCCGCCATGTGCCGGCGCAAAGTCGAGTGCTATTCCGCGCGTTCGGACGCCCTGGCAAGGAAAAACATCCGCTGGTATTCACGTGCCACGGCCGGCCCCGCCCCCGAACAACAGCCACCCCCCGCACTCTCGCGACTAATCAATCGCGGAGGCGTGGCTGTTCCAGAGGGGAGTGGCGGTGCCGGCGCTTCTCCGGCCGCAATCGGCGCGGAGCTCTGGCGCCGGGCCGCCGGACAAGTCTAGGCCTGCTGGCTGGGCCGCGAAACGCGCGCCACCTGGGCGACCGCGCGGCCACCCCGCACCGCAGCTCGCCCGCCCTCCGCCCCCGCCTCTGGCACGCGCGCCTAACTAGCGGGGCCTGGTGGCTCGCGCCCCGCGGCCGTGCCTCCCCCGACTGCTTGCTGCTTTCTTGCCGGCCTGCTTGCCGCCCTCTTTCCCCTTTCCTCCTCTTCCTCCGCGTCCTGCTTTCTCCTCCTGTGCTTGGAGGCCGCGTGTCGACGCGCGACATTTTGATTCGCCTCTTTCCCCATCCTCCTCTTTCCCCCTCTCCTATTTTCCTTCCTCCCCCCTTGGGCGGTCTCTGTTGGCTGCTGCGCTAGCCGCGGGAACCGTCCGGGCCTCCTTTTCGCTTGCGCACTGCGCCGGCAAGACTGCAGGCGACCACGCTCGCGAGTCCTCCGTCGCCCCTCTCGTCGTTCGTCCCTCCCTCTCCCGTTCGTCTCCCCCTCTCCTCTTCCTCGGTCTCTCGTCCCCGCTCGTCGCGCGTCCCTGTCTGCTCTCGTGCGTCCTTCTCCGTGGGCGGTCTCAGCTGTATCCAGACCAGCCGTGGGTGGCACTATCCACGAGAGCCACCCGGGCCCCAGTTTCGGTTACGTACTGCGCCGGTATGACTGCAGTCAACCCCGCTCGCGTGTCCTCCGTCGTCCTTCGCGTCGTTGGTCCCTCCCTCTCCTTTTCTTCGGCCCCTCGTCCCCGCTCGTCGTGTGTCCATGTCTTCTCTCGTGCGTCTCTCCTCCCTGTGTTGACGGTTTCAATTGTCGCCAGACTGGGTGCTGCAGAAGCAGAGGGAACGGTCGAGGCTACATGTTCGATGCTTGTCTGCTTGTGTGCTGCCGTAGGCGGGCCTGCCTGCCTGCGCGCAGCGTACCTCCCTCCCTTGAATTGGGGCCAGTTTGCATTGTGCCGCTACCCTCCAGAAGTGCATATCATGAAGAAGGGAAAAACATCAAGGTCGGCGCGATCGACAAATGGGCGGGCGTGGGGGCGGACGAGGCGGACCTTGGCAAGATGGATGATGCGGAGACGGACGACCAGGACAAGCCATTGCCTGGGGACGAGCGGGGGGGATTGGTCGAGCGGGGCAGGCCGATGACTTCGGTCCCGGCGCGTCTTGATCCATGCAGGACGACGCGGGGTGATCCGGGGCTTGGCCCAATCCGCAAGCGCGATTGGAAGCCCGCTGACGAACGACACCTTGGGAACCGAGACGTCGTCCTGCACGCAGACGGGGCGAAAACGCATAAGTTCAATATCGCGAAAGTTCTGCACGACAATGTTGCCCAATCGAAGAAAAATGTGACGAACCGAAAGGTGACATTTTAGACCAAGCCGAAGTCCTCTGAGGTTGTGGCCCGCGCGCTGCCAACTGGCGAGCAGCTGTACAGTAAACCAGAAACGCAGATTATCGATCGGTTCTGGGCGCATATGTGGAAACATTTGCACGCGCGCAAGCGCAAAGTTGGCCCCCTTTGCCGCAGCGCGCCGCATTCAGGAACGGATTTGTGGGCTTGCACTGGTGTAGTGCTCACAGGGCTTTTTGATTACTTATGCCATTTGCGAGCGTGGCTCCTTGCGCGCGTCCGATTCAATCATATGCGGCGGGAGGTGTAATTTCGAAATGGTTTCGTTGAATCATATGGAGTTTTTCCCACAAAAACAATAAAGAAATCGATCAAAGGTGCGTGCGCCTGTGTGTGCATGCGTAATCACTATATATACATGTTTGTCTGTATATATATATATATATATTTATATATACATGTACGGATATGTGTATATATGTATGCATGCATGCGTGCATGTATCTATGTCTGGTTTGCCTCCACGCTCTGAGGTGTCGCATTATGTTTCCACGACCGTCCCCATGTGTGAGTATGTGAGTGTGCGTTGCCAGAAAAAAAAAAACTCTTAAGCAGTTTTTTAAAATGTCGCCGCTGTCCGTGTGTCGTAACCGTTTTCCAGCGTGTTTTTTTTTCCGCTCAGCTCTCCAGCCGTTCCCCTGCCCGCCCGCTCTGTTTGCTTTCCGTTGCCAATGCGTTTCCGGACCTACGTGCGTCTCCAATTCTCAATGTTTCACCGCTACTGCTTCCTCGGGGTTGCTGGTTATTTCCAGCTACCGTTTCCCCTCGTTTCCTTTCCCCGTCTCCGCTTCGTGGTCAGATTTTTACCCCCCGCCCCTCGGTTTTATGCTTCGCCTTCATTTTCCGCTTTTAGCCGCGAGTCGCAAAACACAGCGTCGACGTAGAGACTTTCTCTACCAGCTACCACTCCAGCCCGAGGGATCGTCCTTCGAGGACCTCGGCAGGCAACGGATACGGATATACTCGGGCCCTGGGCGGGGGGGCGTCAAACGCATCCATATCCACCGCCTGCTGACGTCCCCGAATTTCGATTCCCCAGACTGGGGTCGTGGGCACATCGCCGCTTCGCAGCGTCGCAGAGAAGGCCAACAAAAAAACGCCCCGAGAGTGCCCACTTGGAGAGACCGCCGAGGCCCTGCGCCAGCGTGCGCGGCGCCGATGCCGAGCAGGAGCGCCCAGGGGACGCCAACCTGCACACCCGACGGCGATCCTGGCAGCTGCCCATCTTCGGCGATCGGCGATCGCGGGCATGGATCAAACGGGGCGTGGATTAGCCACGGGTCCCGTTTCCATGGGATGTCGCGGATTCCAGCCGCCGAGCGATGCGGCACCGGCCGCATTTTGGGGAGGGCACATCCCCCGATCCATGGATCTGGCGACCGCGCGCCAAATCCATGGATCGCGAAAACCATGTTTGCGCGCCCCCGACCATCCTTGGCGATCGGCATTCGATGCATACCCTTGCTGCTGCCCCCCCCAACACTCGATTCAACTCCGAAAACGTCCTCGCAAAAAAGTTTTGCACGACGCCCGCACCGTGGTGCCACTGTTTGCGCGCTGCGCGCACCGACAGCGGCAATAGGCCCAGCGTTTTTAAAGACATATCAGGCCCCGTGGTATTCAAATCCAGGCTCTGCGGTGCCCACGAGGTGCTCAGATTGTTCCCTACTTAGGCTCTGCCTAGAAGGGTTCTTACTCTCTGGGCTTAAAGGGGCCGGGCAATGGAAAGCGCCCCGGGCGGTTCCCCCAGTATCCGCCCCGCGGTTCCCCCAGTTACGTCCCCTTAGCTTAGCGTTGCTTATCTCATCTTAGCTTAGCTTATTTGATATTAGCTTAGCTTAGCTTCATCTTAGCTCAGGTGTATCTTAGCTTAGCTTACCTTCATCTTAGTTTCGCTGAGCTTCAGCATAACAGAGCACATCATAGCATAGCATAGCGTAGCATAGCATAGCGCAGCGTAGCATATCATAGCACAGCGCAGCTTAGCATATCATATCATAGCGTAGCTTAGCATAGCACAGCGCAGCATGACATATCATAGCTTATCATAGCATATCATATCATTTCATAGCATAGCATAGCGCATCATAGCATAGCATAGCATGGCATGTCATAGCGTAGCATCGCATAGCAACTAATGATGCTTCCTAGGGGCTCCAACTTCTAGGTAGGGTCGCACTGGGGTAATTTAATTTCTGAATTGGGACATCAATGCAGATGCCACGACGACGACGACGACTCCCCCCCCAGTCGAGGCGTCAGGATTAGCAGGGTATGAAAAAACAATGTGTGGCCTGGGAGGCCAGGATGTTTTATCTGTATCCCCGCTCTGGCCCCTCGTGGGGGTCGGGGCCTGAGCAGGGGCATCGATCATGTGTCGAACGCCCACACCCTGGGCCCAACATCGGTGACTCCGGGCCTCCCAACTGGGGTCCGAATAGCGGCTGGAGGGTGAGGGGGAAATTTGAGGCTTTCGGATTTATCCGCGGGTCCTTGGAGACTTTCCGGCTTCGGGACGCTTCCCAGCAGCTGCATCTCGGCGAGATCGTTCTCCCGGGGTGTTTGGAGTTCTTCCGGAACGGCCGCTGGAGACCCGAGGTGTGGCAGATTGGTAGGCTTCCCATGATGGGATTGTTTTCCACCACCACCACCACCACCATCAGTTGGAGGGGGGAAGGAGGTGGAGGAGGAGGGAGGGAGGGAGGGAGGGAGGGAGGGAGGGAGGGAGGGAGGAGGAGGAGGAGGAGGAAGAGGAGGAGGAGGAGGAAGACCCCTCTCCTCTCCAACTTATGGTGGTGGTGGTGGTGGGAAACAGGCCCATCATCCCAACTGGGGCCGGAGTGGATGGGGTCGGAGGGCCGCGCCGCGCGGCCCGACCCAGAGGCCGAGCTTATCCACGCCGACGTCGCCGATGTACCGCCGACGTTGGCGATGCATCGCCGATGCCTCTGCGACGCGGGACGATTCTGCGACCCCCGGCCGGGGGTGGCCCCCGGCCGGGGGTGGCGCACTCCTTTCTCTTGCCCTAAGCCGAAGAGGCGCGCCGCATACTGATCCTGGGGGCACGGATCGGGCATGGCCAGGGTCGGCGTGGGGTGCATGCGTAGCAAGATCTTCAGCGCTCCCAGGAGCACCCCTCAAGATTCCACGTGGCCCGCTCAGGATTCCTATCCTTAAGGCCTAAGAGTTCCGAGCAAGCTCTCAGGAATTCCTCCGGATTCCTGGCGCCCTCGGCCCAAGAGTTCCTCTCAGGATTCCAGAAGAATTCTTTCAGACGTCCTCAGGAAGTATCCCGGATTCCGCAGGAATTCCCAGATTTATTTCCCAGGAAAGTCCCAGGATTTCCCCAGGAATCCCCCTATAATCCGCCAGGAATTCCCAGAGGAAGCCCTTGGGCACTCCCCCTGGAGGCATTCCCCAGGCTCTCCTCATATGAGATCCCTGGCGTCCTCAGGAGCAGTCGCCGCCGCCGCGGCTGGCCGGGCTTTTCGGCAACCACTGCGCCGACTTGGTCGCGCTGTCCGCGGCCGGGCTGGCGGCCCACAGGCTGGCCGCGCGGCACACCTGACTCGGGTGGCGGCTCGGCGGCCGCCAGAACGGGCCCCACCCTGCTTGGACGTAGAGCGCCAGTCGCGCGGTTTGCCCGTCGAGAGGCCGTCTTCTCCTGCCCCTCCCCTCCACGCCAGACCCAGCTCTCCGACGACATGTTTTCTTCAATCCCGACATGTTAAATTTTAGAGTTCGGCCTCCGGAGGCCGTTATCGGGCCTCAGGATTAACAAACATTTGGCCCGGGACGAAAAAAATACCCTGGTGAAGGCGTCGCGGCCTCTGGGGCTGCGCATTGAAACAATCAAAACATCGCATGTGTGGGACCCCTCCTATTGGCTTCCGGTGCAGCCCACCGCTCGCTTTGACCGGCGCCTGACCGTCTCGAACACCCTGGCTCCCGTGGACTAAAAAACAATGTCTGGGACCCCTCCCCTCCGTGTCCCACTGCCAGGGGAGGAGTAGTCAGCCGGTGCTGCTGCCCGTCACTCGTCGCCACGGCCAGACTCGGCTCGGAGTCCTGGTCAGGACGCGCCCCTGGGGACGTCCAGGGAGTATAGAGGTACCGATATATCGGTGTTTCTTGCTTCTTCACGGGCGTGCGCAGATCCCGTCGAGGCGGTCTTGCCTTCCCTCTCCCCCTCCAGTCCTCGGGGGGGCGCTTCAGCTATCCACCTCACCGAGCTTGGCTGGGCCCATCCCTGGTTCAGGATCGGCGCGCGCGCCCTTTTTGTCTCTGCTTGGGTGCATGTATGCCGATGATGGGTCCAGGATCGGTCTGGCATGGACCAGTGAGGTGGATAGCTGACGTCCACCGACCCGTTCCCTTTTCCCCCTCCTTCCCTTCCCTCTCTCCTCCCTCGCTGCCTCCGTCTTACCCGTCCAGCATTACTTCACTGCACCACCATCCATTTTTTTACCTCGTTCTCATCACCTCCTCATTGCCTCATTACATCTTTCTGTCTACCTCCTTGGCTACTGCCCTTACGCTGGTGCTGTTGATTACACATCCGCCCCCCCTGCCTTCTTCCTCTTTCGTCCTTATATATGTAAACCTCCGCTCTGGCGCGGACATCATTTTGAGATTTTCTTCCCGTCTCCCTTGGCCCCATCTTCTCATGCACTCCCTTTTCCTCCTCGTCCGCTCGCACCTTCCGAGGGGATACAGTCAAGCGACCGTACCTCAATCGCCTCCTCCATCTCCTCCCCCGCCTCATGCTGACCATCCTCCATAATGTTACCCTCTTTGTTGTTGTTGTGGTGGTGGTGGTGGTGGTGGTGCGCGTGTGTGTTTGTTTGTTTGTTTGTTTGTTTGTTTGTTTGTTTGTTTGTTTGTTTGTTTGTTTGTGTGTGTGTGTGTTTTGGTGCTTCAGTGCCTTCCCGGGCTGAGGATTCGAGGCCACCCCAGCCGCTACTCGGGCCCACGGCGGATTCGCCGCCTCGTGAGCTAGCTCGGTGAGGCCGTCTTCGCCTCCGCCGAGCCGCCGTGCCAACGGTCGCATCCCTCACCAATCCGGGGTGGCGGATCCAGGGCTCGCAAGGGACCGCACCCCCCCCACAGGTCCCTGAGCACGCCCAGTGCCGACAGGGGGCCCAAAGCGCGAGAGTGCCCCGCCGAGCCCAGGCCCCGCCGACGGCGAATGCGGGCCCAGGCACCCCAAGGGACATGCAGCCCCACGGCGGACCACCGCGCCAAGGGGAGCACAACCTCCACGCCGCACCTGATGGACCCTTGCGCCATCAGGAAAAATATGGAGGAGGTGGAGGAAGAGGAGGGGAAGGAGGGGGAGGGGGAGGATCCGTAGCCATTTTGGCTCAAGCCATTTTGGCTCAAGTAATCCATGTCTCGAGGTGGCTTACAGTGAGCTAGTGATTGTGCGATTCCCTGCTTGAGCCTGCCCAGGCCTTGCAGATTTCTTTCATATCCTGAGTCACATTCATGGGCGAGCGCAGTGCCGGTGCTCGTAATGAGGTGTGGTGTTGTCCCAAGAAGAAGTGTGGCTTCAAAACGAATTTCTCGTGGAAGCAGTTCTGCTTGCTACAAGTGTGGTGCTGCACGCCCTCCTGCGCCTGTTCCTGTGCAGCAGCAGCGGGGGCCGCAGGGTGCCTGGGCTGACGTGCCGCCTCGCTCTGCCGCTGCTCGGCCCAAGCACAAGGTGCTCGAGCCCGCGCAGCTTGACAAGATTGTGCGCATGTCCAACGACGATTTCGAGGTGTGCAAGGGGCTCCTCTCGCCCTCCCAGCGTGCTCGAGTCGTGGCGCAGCGCGCCTTGGCTGCTGGTGACCCTCGTGCAGTTCAGCGGCATGCGCAGGCTTTGTTGGACGATCTCAAGAAGCAGATCGCCCACGTCTACAAGTTTCGAGAAGGTCGAGTCCGTCGTGCAGAGCAAGGTTCTGGAGCTTGTCAAGCTCAAGGACAACCTCTCGTCGCTCGAAGGTCAGGAGCGAGTCGCCTCCGCCAAGGCCTCAGCGGCATGGGCGCAGTGTGCTGCTGGGGGTGCGGGATCAGTCGACGCCTCGGGCTCCGACCTGTCGGCCGACGACCCCGCGTTCGCTCTGCTCATGCAGTTCCAGTCCTTGGACGCGGGCTTGGCTCGCTCTCAACGGTCATTGCTGGAGACGCGTGATGCGCTTCTGGTTCCTGCTCACCCTGATGATGAGGCTGCCACCGGCGACGGCTACGAGTCTGACGAACTGGACGACCTCAGTGGCGACGGCAACGCCATGGAGGACGCCCCGCCTGGAGAAGCACGTGCTGAACCTGCTCCAGCCAACGTTCGTGATGTGGAGGCTGCCGCGCTGGCAGTTTTCGGCCGACCTCCGTCTGAGTCCCCGTTTGCGTCAGGTGCCGCGCCTGCTGCCCCGCTCTGTGCAGGGGGGGCGGGCTCGGACGTGGGGCGGGGGCGGGATGGGTCGGGGGCTGCTGCGGCCAGTGCTGGCCCGCCGCCAGCAGCTCGTGTGCTCTCAGGTTTCCTCAAGAAGCTTTCTACTGAGCAAGGGTTTAATGCCTTCCCTGCCCATCACAAGATTCCGCGCAAGCATGCGGATAACATTCTTGGAGGCATCAGCAGTGCAGCGCAGAAGAAGTTTCGGCTCACTCCTTTCAGTGAGGGAGATGACGTGCCCAGCAGGTCCCCGCCCAGGTCCTAGCGCTGGTCAGGCCAAGGAATCGGCCATGATCACCGCCAATGTTGGGGGCCAGCTAGGGCTCGACGCGTATTTGTGCGAGTGCATTGCCAGTGACGTCCTCCTCGTGCAAGAGACCAGGATCCCTGCTTCGTCGGTGGAGCCGACCGAGGCGCGCCTCCGTCAGATCGGCTGGTCAGCCTCTCTCACGGCCGCGCTGCCCACGCTCGGCAATCCCACTGGCGGTCTGATCACGGCCACGCCCAAGAGGATTGGTCTAGGTGTGCTCGAGAGCGTCTCGCCTGTGCTGCAGCCTGCGCGTGCCAGTATTCACCATGTGGGAGGGATGATTCGAGGAGGTTTCCTGGTTGTGAATCTCTATCTGGTGCATTCCGTCGGGGTGAATGAGGTTAACTGAAACATCTTGTGCCGCGTCGGCAGGGCCCTCAAGGCTGCTGGCATGGCGTTCGTGATCGGTGGGGATTGGAATATACATCGCACTGATCTGCAGCAGACTGGATGGGTCGATGCCATGGGCGCAGTCATCGCGGCCCCTGCTGGCGGCACGTGCCGCCCAGCCATGAGGTGCATCGACTTTTTTCGCCGTCTCGAGGGTCATTGCAGGTGCGGCCAGGGCCGAAATTGTGCAATGCGCCCCCATCTCCCCCCACTACCCTGTCAGGCTCGTTCTCCCACATATTGAGCCCGTTGCTGAGGTTAAGTTTGTTAAGTTGCCCAAACAGTTCCCTCTGGAGCGCCCCATTGGTTGTCTGGGCCCCCCCGTCGAGGGTAGGTGGGAACCCGTTGCCGCGTTGTGTTCTGATCCTAACGTCTCTGTGCAAGACAAATGGAACAGCTTCCTTAGGGCGGCGGAAGCTGAGTGGCCCTACGTCTTTCACATTTCGGGAGAGCTTGCTGACGGGTGCGTCGGTCGTCACCTGCCTCTGAAGATCTCCTCTAAGAAGCCATCTTGCCCTGGGCCTCCGAGGTTTCCCAAGCTCTCCCCGCTGGCGTGTTGGTGGCGCAAGGCCAGTGTCCTCCTGTCTGACCTTGCCCGAGATCCTGTGGGCGCTCACAGGCGGCAGCTCGTCTCGGCTGCCCATCGGCTTTCAGGTTTTCACCGCCCCCCCCAGCAGCGCTATGCATGCCGCCTGGGCGGCAGTGTTGCGCCGGGCTGATCTGCTGCCGCTGCTCTCGGCCAAGGCGCTGGCAGAGCTGGCGGACGTCGAAGCGAAGAGGCTTCAGGCTCAGTCGGCGCGCGACAAGGACAGGGAGTGGGGCAAATGGGTTGACAAACATTCCTCGGGGGGAATGTCGGCCTTGTTCAAGTTTTCCTCCCTTCCCATCGGCTGGCAACCCGATGCCCTCGACCACTCCACCCTCCGCCCCTGTTCGTCGGTCGAGTCGGTCGAGGCCCTTGAGGCCGAGTGGAAAAAGTGGTGGTCCGTGGGGCAAGCGAAGCCCCCCCTCGAGTGGCCTGAGCTTGGTTTGCCGCCTGAGCGACCCAGCGTTGACGAGCTCGTGCGGGTTCTTAGAAGCTTTAAGTCTTCTACTGGCACTGGTTTCGATCAAGTGTCGCCCCGCTCACTGCTGCTGCTGCCGCACACCGCGCTGGAAGCCTTGTGCGAGATCATCTCGCACATTGAGCACAAGCGTGAGTGGCCCTTCACGTGGAACCGCATTGTGTTCATTCTCAAGCGGGTGGGGGGACTCGGGCCGTTGGGGCTGCTCCACGTCTTGGCTCGCGTTCAATGTCGCCTGAGACGTCCTCTCATTAGGCAGCGGCAAGAGAGAAACTACCGTGAGTTCTTTTGGGGCACCCACGGTAAGTCATCGGAACGTTGCGTGTGGTTTCAGGCGGCGTGGTCCGAACCTTCGGCGCTCAAAAATCGTAGTTGTGCGACTTTGCTTTTGGATTTAAAGAGGGCGTTCGAGCTGGTGCAGCACCGGCATCTCATCTCGGCCGCGCAGGCCACCTGCTTCCCTATGTGGCAATTGTACTTCCTGGTGCAGATCTATCGTGCCCCGAGGCTGCTTGATGTGGCTGGCGAGGTTGGTTCGTTGCTGGATGTTGAGCAGACTGTTGTACCAGGCTGTACATTTGCCACTTGTATGCTTCAATTGGTGCTGCTAGGTCCCCTCGACGCCGTCCAGGCGTCTTTCCCGACGGTCCAGCTGTCGGTCAATGTTGACGACCTTGGCCTCATGAGGTGGGGCGCGGAGTCGAGAGTTGTGCATGGCATCGTCGGTGCTGGTAAGAAGCTCCACAGTGAGCTCAAGGCCGCCGACCTTAGGATCGCCGTCGACAAGTCCCGAGTGCTCGGGAACTCGCCTGTGGTTAGAGCCTCGATCGCTTCGAAGCTCCGTAGCCTGCAACCCCTGCCCGTGAGAGCTGAGAGAAACCTCGGTGTCGATTTCTCCCCTGGGCTCGCTGGAGGGGGCAAGGCCGCGTCCGCCTCCCGTGTCAAGGCCGTGTGCAAGCGGCGGCAGCGCATGTCCATCCCCAGGGGCTCTAAACCTCGTCGCCGCCTGCTTGGGCGCATGGCTCGAAGTGCTTTGGAGTCGTCCGTGTTGTATGGGTCTGCCGTGGTCGGCATTAACGGGCAGGAGTTGGAGGTGCTTAGAGGGGCTGCTGGCAGGCTTCAAGACCATCGCATGGATGGCAAATTCCGCGCCCTGGCCCTGTTACTGGCTCCAGTGCCCCGTTTGGACCCCATTTTCAGGGCCGCGTGGTTGCCCGTGAAGGCCTTCCTCTTCGCTCTGTGGCACTCCTGGCTTCCCAGGGACGCCCTGGACTTCGGCCTCCGTGAGGCCCGTGAGAGCCTTGTGAATCTGGAACACCCGTGGTCCTCCATTCGGGGCCCTTTCAGTGCGTTGTGGGCCACCCTCAAACGTGTGGGGATCACGGCTACTTCTGCTACCTCCTGGACTTGGCCCGATGGGGCTGTCATCAATCCCTCGGGCTTCTGCCCCGTCACCATCCAGGAGCTCGTGTACCGTGCCGTTGAGTGTTGGCAGTTCGCCAAGGTGGCCGACCACTTGAACCCCCCCCCTTCCCCCCCCTCCCCCTCCCCCCCCCCCCCCCCCCCCCCCTCCCCCCCGAGTTTGGCAACGGTGGCGTCCTTAGCCCCCTGAAGGCCCTGCTCAGCACCAAGAGTAAGCTCGCGGCCCAGCAGAGAGGCCACCTACGAAGCACTGTGGTTGGGGGGCAGTGGCCCCAGAAGCGTCAGTGGGCCGAGGGATATGACACCGCGCCTGCCTGCCTGCTCTGCCCTCAGGCCGAAGGCACGTTGCTTCGCAGGCGCTGCTCTTATGCGCGTCCCGACAGCCTCGAGGGCGCCCCTGCGTTTCGTGCCAATGTAGCGCGAGCCGCGCGCTCGCCGCTAGCCCTCGCCTTTGATGAACGATGTCTGGCCCCTTTCCCCGCAATTGCGAGGCCGCCACCTGGGCAACCAGTGTGCTGGGGGCTGGGGGGGGGGGGGGGCTGACAGCTTCGCGGGTGACATTTACCCTGCTGGGTCGGTATTTGAAGCTGAGCATCCCAGCCTCGCGAGTGCGGGCTGGGGGTGCGTGGCGCTTCATCCCGACTGCCTTCAGGTTGTCTTTTTTTGCTCTGGTCCTGTGCTCGACCCGTTGCAGTGCACCAGTGCTGCCGAGCTCATTGCCGTCATCCATGTGCTGCGATTTGCAGCGCCGCCAGTGCGTATGTTTTCGGACTCCGCTTTTGTTGTGGATGGCTTCCACGAACGTGGTCGTGTGGCCACCACCGCCTGTGTCGCTGCGCACGCTCACCTCTGGAGGGAATGTTGGCGGTTGGTGGATGACTGGGGGACGGGTTTGAGCTCTCGAAAGTCAAAGGCCATGCGGCCGCAAGTGACATCCAGCATGGGCGCGCCACGGAGCGCCACAGGTTTGGCAATGTGATGGCCGACCGTGCTGCCAAGAGTGCCGCTGCGCATGCGAGGGCGCCGCGCCATGACCGCGCGCAGCTGCAGGCCCGCTCCAAGGTTGTCAAGACCTGGGGAGGCTGGATCGGCCGACTCAGTGAGGGGCTCGAAGATTGTGGCCACCCCAAGCGGCACAATCGGGGTAAGCCGCGTCTTCCAAGGCTTTTTTGTTGTGCATGAGCCCGCCCCATCCGACGTTGCCTCTCGCGTGCTGGCGGCGCAGAGGAAGCTGGAGGATGGAGCGCGCAAGCATGAACTTATTCGAATTGCCCTTTGCGAAGGCCCCACGGTCGTGGGCTGTGCGCGCTGTGGCAACTTCGCAGCTGTTCGTGTCGCAGCTCTCAGCCAGCCTTGCCCGCCTGCGGCCACCGATCATGCCGTGAAGGTGCTCGAGCGGCTCGGCAAAGGCGAGTTTCGCCGCGGTGCGAAGGTGTTTCGTGTCGCAGCGCAGCCGCCGCTGGTAGAGGCCGCCGTCGCTGACTTTTCCCTCGCCTCCCAGCTGGAGGCTTGTGACGACAGTGCTGTTGCTGACGTTTCGGCCCGACCTTCGAGAGCATCCCACCTGTTTGGTGCGGACGCGGGCGCCAACTCGGAGGAAGGGGGCCTTGAGGTGTCGTCTTGGTCGAGCGGCGGAGGAGGAGACGCCATCCCTGTGCCTGTTGTGGCGGCCAGCGCATCGGCAGCACACCTGCTGGAGGCAGGCGCGGCCAATGCAAGTGCCAGCATGGCCCAGCCCTCGGAGGCACCACTGCGATCGGCTGGCGGTGCTGCAGCTCATGTGGAGGACGGCGGTGTCGTTCCGTCGACGTCGTCGAGCGGGGGCGGGGGAGCGTGGTCGGGAGCTGCTGCGCCTGCGCGCAAGCAGCGTACGCAGCGCACGGATGCAGAGCGCGCTGCCATTGTTCAGCGGCTGCTGGCTGCTGCCAGCGGCCGCCCTCCTCCCCACGTTTTGCACGATGCTTTCGTTAATTATGGTTCAGAACAGCCCGACCCCACCGTGGGGTCGGGTGTTGGGGGGCATGCCGTTGGCCATAGGGGATCCTCCCAGTCAGGGAGATCGCCCCGTGGCCCTCGGCATGCCCTCCTTTCTCCTTCTTTACTTTTCGCGTTTGACGGGCTTGTGCTGTGCCCAAATCTTTCTTCTGGCCATGCGCAGCCCTCCCGTTGCGCGCTGGCGGTCTGGCCGTGCGCAGTCGGTGCTGCCTGGGGGCCCC
Organism: Prorocentrum cordatum; assembly: GCA_963575745.1. Taxonomy (NCBI): domain Eukaryota; class Dinophyceae; order Prorocentrales; family Prorocentraceae; genus Prorocentrum; species Prorocentrum cordatum. Next base: position 19,217 of record CAUYUJ010003268.1, read on the forward strand.
TGGCAGCAGCGTGGCCCGCCGTGGGCCCTGTCCGACGTGCGTGGCTGAGGGCGGTTGCAAGGTGCGCCCTCAGCCGCGCCGACCGACGGCTGAGGTGTCATAGACTCTGTGGCGCCTCAGGTTGTGCGCAGGGGGAGGGGGGGGGGAGGAGGGGGGGGAGGAGGGCGAGGAGGAGGAGGAGGAGGAGGAGGAGGAGTTTTGCGCAAACCTCGGACCCAGAAGCCCCTTAACATTCTTTTCGACTGCATCCCCTTCCCCTTCAGAACACCGCGACGTCGTCGACCATCCCAGCGCGGCACCGTCGGCTACGCGAGCAGAGCTATCAAACACGAGCAGTGCTACGAACCGCCGCTGTACGATTACTTTTCGACCGCGAAATCCATGACCAGCTCCGCGCAGCGCGCCAGCTTTTCGCCGCGCACCACAACGCGCAACAACCACGACATCAACCACAGGCTCCAGACATGGCGACGTCATGGAGTGTAGGTGCGAACGGATCGGGTTCCAGGCGCCCCACGCCGGCCATTGGAGCAGGCCGCTCACGATGGACAAACCACGACTGGACGGACCAGTCGGCCAAGGGGCGCCCCGGCAAGAACGTGGTCGCAATTAGTTTGAGGTACAACAACAACGGCCACAACGGCAAAGGCAACAATCACAATGGTAAAGCACATGCCGTGAAATGGCGACATCGAGCCCGCCAGCTGGACCCCGAAAGGCAAAGACAAGACCAACGAGGGCAATGTCAGCGCAACGCAGCCACCTGACACTGATAATCAGAACGAGGAGAAGGACGACACCCCAAACTATGACGACCGCGTCGCCAACGCCATCAACAACGTCATGCCCATGAATCGGATCTACGCTAGTGGGGGGCGCGACTGGGGGCTGCCACCCAATGGCCACGGTCTGAAGGGGCACGGAGCACATTCAGGCACGTCGAGATGAGGCGGGCCTCGGCAGCCGTTACCAAAACGGTGCAGCAGGACTATGTATTACAAGCGCTGTGGCAAAGATCGCCGTCATCAAAGCCATGGATATCAACAGTATGCCCATGGCGCGACAGATGCGGGGTATCGAGACAACGAAGCAAACCATGGGGGCTTAGTGCGAGTGCGCCAAGACCCACATGCAACATGTACGGGCCTACATGATCGAGCTGGAGAACAGGACTGAGAGGCTCAGCATTCTCCAGCGGGACATCAGCAACGCCGAGGGCGATCGCTACACCGACAGCGAGCGAGCCAACGACGAGGCCGACAGACCCCAACGCGAGGTCCTCATCCGAAAGGAATGCATGCGCGTGCCGGGGGTGCAATGGAGGGCCAAAACGCCCGTATTTTTCTCGGGAACCTCATGGAGGATAACCAGCGCACGGCCTACGACATCAAGGAGACAAGGACATATGCCGACAACGAGATCCAGGACCTGAAGGACCATTTCCAAACAACAGAAGAAGCTCAACCACATCAACGTGGCCGGCGCGCAAAAACAACCATGGCGCAAAAGCGCCGCGCCGAGCTTCTGACCGAGAGCAAGAGCGCCGAGCAGACAACCGAGAGGATGGCATGACACCGCCAGTACACGAGAACGCGGAAGGATGCGGCGCTCGAGAGGACTGAGGAGGGGTTGGATGGGGGCTAACACGAAAGCCCGTGCCGACGCCCATACTTGGCGCGCATCTTCTACGGTGAGGTTAAATATGGAGCTCCATGAGAGGCAGAAGACGGTCGCCCACAGCAACATCGCCCTCGACAACGTTGAGAAGCAGCTGAGAGGCGGCCACTATTTCGGGCGACATACAGGAGTACTACAACATCACCATGGAGGCCAAGCAGCAGAGAGCCCAAAACGAAACAGCGGCAGAGACCCGCAGCAAGGGGCGTCCTGCTGCTTGACGAATGGGGCGACGCGGAGAACATTAGTTTCCAGGGTCGCATGAATCGCTGCGATAAGTGGAGATGCACATGGAAGGTACCGCCCATCACGAACAGGAAGAGCACCCGCAACACGTGGCCAACATGGGGCGCCTTATCGGAATCAGGGGCGCCGAGTAGACGCGCCTGCCGGGGGCAGTGTCTGCGCGGGGCACTTGCCGACGTGAACGCATGCGAACAGCAGGCGCATTGCTACTTGCTACAGGCTGAAGGGCGGGCGCAAGTCATGGAAATGACTGCGGAAGTGGGAGCGGCAGAGCAGCGCAATGTACTGCGACGCGAGTTCGACATCTACCGCCGCGAGGAGGTCCAATGGGGCAACATGAGAGACGCGCGAGATGCGCGCCGAGGAGGCAGCCGTGGGGCATCGTGGAGCCCGACAGGATTCCAAAGAGGCCCAAGCACGCCTGGGCAACGCGGAGATGGTGGATGCTCGCCAGCAGGTCTTCGACGCGGCATTTCCCGCCGACGACGGCGCGTCTCCGTTCCTGCCGCCGGCGCAGTCCATGCCTCGACGGCCGCTGGGAGATGGAGGCGCCCTGCCGACGCAATCGCAGTCCGACGGCGTGAATAAGGGGAAGCGCGTGCGCGCGGCCGCCGCGGCCTCGTCATCGCAGCGCGTCGTGCGCGGCGAGCGTGCCGCGCGCCGCGTGCCCGCCCCGGCGCGCTCGGCGAGGGCGCCTGGGGCGCCGCGGCCCATGTGCGCGCCGACTGGCGAGCAGGATTGCCCCGCGCCGTCAGCTGGCGCGGGCAGCGGCGCACCTCCGGCTCGACCCGACTCGCCTGCGCCGGAGATCATCTCGATCGACTTTCCGTCGCCAATTACGATTGGGGCCGACGTCGCCGCGCCGGCCGAACGCGTGGCACCTCGAGCAATCAACCCGCGATGGCGCTTCATTGGCGCACCTGGCAGGGGCCTCTCCACGCCGCCGGCCCGCAAGCACCCGGCCCCGCCGACGGGGGGGCGACTGCCGACCCATTCGAGCCGCGCATCATTGTTTCGCGCGCACCTGGCTCCAGCCATGCCGCGCATGGTGAGATTGAGCGCCGATCTGCGCGTGGCCCAGACCTGCGTGACCCACTGCGAAGGGGCGACCTTCCCGGCCGCCGCTGGATGCGATAATCAAGAAGGGCGCGCTGCGCAGCCCCGGCAACAATAATGGAACTGCGTTGGCGCCGTTCCGACGGACCAGCACAATGGGCAGCTCCAGTATCCGGGCCGGCGGTAGAGAGGGCGACGCGGCGCGTGCGCGAAGGGCGCCGCCATTGCCGACTTCGACAGAGCCACGGCGCCGCTGCGCCAGCGCAGGTCGCGGGTGGCGCGCGGTTTCGATTTAGTTTCCGAGAAATGGGGGGGGGGCGCGGCCTTGCTGCGCGGAGGCCCAGGGGCAACATGTTACATGCTAGCGCTGAAGGACATGCCGGGTCGGACGCGGGCGCCCGCGCCCACCTGCCCCCGCAGACGCCCAGCTGTGCTCCGCGCGAGAGGCAGCGACATCGGGGGTCCACAGAGAGAGAGAGAGAGAGAGAGAGAGAAAGAGAGAGAGAGAGAGAGAGAGAGAGAGTGAGAGAGAAAAAAGACGCAAGGCGAGAGAAGCGGTTCGCTCCGCGTCTACAATGGCCGAGCCGATTGCCGCCGCGCTCGGGCGCGCTTCGCGCCCAGCCGTGCAACCGCCTTCCCAGACTTACGTGAACCAGAAAGGTTTTATCCAGCGGCCATCATGGCTGTGGAACTAGCGCCTCCAATGACGCTTGGAACCGTCGATAGAACCCACCTGCGCGCCGACGGCGCGCGCCGGACCGACTCGTCCACGCACGTGCTGGCAGTCGCAATCGCTATGGAAGACAAGGGCGGTGTCGCTTGCATCTGCGCGATGTCAGCCAGAGTGTCTGGATGTCACATCGACCGACAGTGGGGTGTCGATGTCAACCGCATCGGAGCTGACGGCCTTCACGTGGGCATGCGCATGGCTATATGGCCAGCTGTGCACCTGCAATTGTGCGCCGACGAAAGTGCGCGCGGGTTCCAAGGTGGCCATTTGACTTGCCCAGGGCAACGACATACCTCATAGTAGCCATGACGTGGCCGCGCTGACCAAGCAGCGCCACCAGGTTGCTTCCAGCGCATGGACCACTTCGCGCGCGCAAAGGGCACCCTTGGAACGAGCTCGCCGAATCAGTGGCCGAAAGGCGGAGCGAAGCTGAAGACGCATATCCACAGCCACAGCGGGGGGGGGAATATTTGACGCGGGAATGGCCGCTGCAAGCGGGCGGCGCAGTTCGGGCGGCATGCCCAAATAGGGGCGACAACGGCGCGGCGGCTGCACCGCCGACGGCCGCGGCGACGCCCGAGCACTTCGAACCCAAACAGGGGCAGACCAGCAAGGGGGTGACCATCTCACGCAACGCGATGACTCTCGACGCGCGCCGCTTCGAGCCGCCGGCCCGCGCCTGCGGAGAACCGGCGAGCAATGTCGCCATGCTTGAGGTAATGAACCACCAGCTGAAGCACGCGGGCGCCCGCCTCGCTGGCGCGCGGGAGACTGGACTGCCCGGGGGCCCGACCAAGCTGCGCGTGTCCCATGTGATATCTAGTGGGCGCGAGAGTTACAACCGGGGCTGCTCCTGACCGATCAGCTTGGATCTGCCCTGCGCAGACGGCGACAGCAAGCACCTCTGCCCCGACAACTTGAAATCAGGTCATCGAGATCCACGACTACTAGTTGCCCGGCAGAACTCATGGACATTCAGGGCAGGGAAAGACAGCAATGTTCTGGACGGACATGGCCAAAGCGACCAACAGCGGGCGACGCGCCTAATCGGGGGCTACGATGAGAGCAAGAGAACGAGGCAGGCGCCGGCTTCCACGATTGGCACGCCGGCTTACTGCAGCCAACGCAGTAATGGGGTGCAGAGGGCCTGCATGCACTTGCAAAAAGGGAAGCAAGGCGGAGCGCGTCGACTTCATCGCCATCCCTGCCAGCAATTTCGACACCGCGATGGACGCGAGAACCACCGGGGACATGGGGGTGGTTCAGGAAGACGAGGGCCAGTTGCCCGTGCCCGTGCGATACAAATCCGCGGTAGTTCCCCACGTAAAGCATGCAGCGCCGCGACTCGCCCAGGCCAAGTTAGCAGATGCGATTTACCAACTACAGTTTCAGAGAGTACTCCTGGACATCCAACTCTAACCATGGGATGCCAACATCAACGATCACGCCCACAGCCTGAATGAGAGCGCCAGAGTGGCTGCGGGCAGGGTCTACAAACAGGACCCCATCATAATGCGTAAACCGTGAGTCCTACATCGCCGACGCCACTTTCGCCACCGTGCGAATGCGTCGAGCTTGTCAGACATCGGACCGAGAGTGGAAAGCGGGCCCTCAGTCAACGCGGTCTCGCATCAGCACGGCGAAGTCGGCGTGCCAGTTGGCTGAGGCGACGATTCCCGCGATGCCAGATTGTCATTCATTCCATGGGCCATCGTCCGTCATCAAATGGATCAGGGCCAGGATCTTTGTGGCGCGACATCAGGCCGAACGCGATGAATTCAGAGTTGGGGCCGGTGCTTTCCTGCAACGCACGAGGGCGCAGCCGGCGCGTCGAATCCGAGTTGGCAAAGGCGCCGGCCTCAAGGTGCGCGCCGACAACGTCGGCGACGCGGACGAGAGGGATATCCTCAGAGCAGAATGGGGCGGGGTCAAGCGCCGACGGCGATATGGATATAGGCCGCCGAGAATGATCGCCGAGCGCCGCTGCAGCCTCGACGGGGGCGGCGAACCGATTGCGAGCGAGCGGGCGCGGGCGGGGGCGGAGCTGGGCTTTTTGCCGGGGATGGCCGCGCGAGAATGCGGGGGGCTGGGCGACGTTGCAAGCATGCGCAACGCCAGCGCCAACCGCGCCGCCCACCTGCGCGCGGGCGGGAACGCCCCCATCGCAAACATCGCCACGAAGAGCGAGCTCTGAACGAGCTTCCACTTAGCTGAGCCACGCCGGCAATGGGGGCCCGACAAGATAACCGACGATGTGCGCCGAGCCGCCGGCGACGAGGTGGCGCGCCTTCACCGCCCCCTCCCGGCTGAGGCTTAGCTCGCGACTGCGCCGCTTTCGCGCGGGGGGGGGGGGGGGGCTTGGCGGGCGTTTTCCGCAGACAAAGGCGCTGGCGGCAAATCCTTCGCCGAACGACGGATGATCTTGCTGGGCAGCGCGGTGGCAGAGCGCCGCCGCGGGTCTCTGAGGGCGAGGCCCAGGGATATTGCGGCCAATCTGCTGCGTGACGTCCAATGCGGAGCCGGGCCCAACAGCGGCGCCGACTTCGCGACCCGCGCTGCCTTCGCCTGTGCCGACGTCCGAGAGGCAAGGGGGATGCGTGACCGCATGCCCCGGACAATATAGGACCCTCTCTCCTTAAACCGTGGCGTCGTGATTCTCCCCGGGCAAGACAGATTTGGGTGGGGCGGGGGCGCGGCGACGCATAATTTTCTCATCGCGGTTGAAACTGGCGAGCTGGAGTTGCTTTTTTCTTGAAAGGAGTAACTACGTCATCATTGCTACTGCCCTTTCTACTACTTCTCCTTCTACTACTACTACTACTACTACTACTACTACTACTACTACTACTACTACTACTACTACTACTACTACTACTACGACTACGACTACGACTACGACTACGACTACGACTACGACTACTACTACTACTACTACTACTACTACTACTACTACTACTACTACTACTACTACTACTACTACTACTACTGCTACTGCTACTACTGCTACTGCTACTGCTACTACTACTACTACTACTACTACTACTACTACTACTACTACTAGTACTACTACTACTACTACTACTACTACTACTACTACTACTACTACTACTACGACTACTACTACTACTACTACTACTACTATACTACTACTACTACTACTACTACTACTACTACTACTACTACTACTACTACTACTACTACTACTACTACTACTACTACTACCACTACTACTACTACTACCACTACTACTACTACTACTACTACTACCACTACTACCACTACTACTACTACTACTACTACTACTACTACGACGACGACGACGACGACGACGACGACGACGACGACGACGACGACGACGACGACGACGACGACGACGACGACGACGACGACGACGACGACTACTACTCTACTACTACTACGACTACTACTACTACTTCTACTACTACTACTACTACTACTACTACTACTACTACTACTACAACTACTGGTGCTAGTACGACTACTACGACCACTACTACCACTACTATTCCTGAACTTCCTTCTATCATTATTATTACACCTGACTTCTACTGCTAAGACCACCACTACTATTAGTATTACTACTACTAGTATTTCTACGACTACTATTCTTATTACTACTACTACTAGGGTTGTCCGGGGGTCTAGTTCGGCTCAAAGAGGGCGTGGAGGGTGTGAGGGCTCGCGTTCGGGCTCGGAAACGCGCGCGAAGACTCCGAGCAGACTGGGGCAGATGCCGGCCGCCAGAGAACATCTTCATATTCCGAATTGACCCCGTTGAGGACTCCGAGCGAAATGGAGCAGAGCCCAGCCGCCACATAATATCCTCATAATCCTAATTCGCCCCGAAGAAGACTCCAAGCGAATTGGGGCAGGGCTCAGCCTCCGGAGAACATCCTCATATTCTTAATGCTTCCACAGCAGACTCTAAGCGAATTGGGGCAGATGCCAGCCGCCAGAGAACAACCTCATGTTCCCAATTGGCCCTGGAGAAGACTCCGGGTGAACTGGGGCAGAGCCCAGCCGCCAGATAACATTTTCATATTCCCAATTCGTCCCAACGAAGACTCGAAGCGAACTGCAGCAGAGCCCAGCCGCTAGAGAACATCTTCATCTTCCCATTTGATCCCAAATAAGACTCCAGGCCAACTGGGGCAGAGCCCAGCCGCCAGAGAAACAATCATATTCCCAATTTCCCAATTTGTGCCAACGGAGACCCCGAGCGAACTGGAGCAGAGCCCGGCCGCCAGAGGAAATCATCATATTTCCAACTGGCCCCGAAGATGCGTCCAATCGGAATAGGGCACGTCCCATCCACCAGAGAAAATCGCATTATTCCCAGTTGAACCAAAGTAGGCTCCAAGCGGACTGGGGCAGATTCCAGCCGCCAGAGTGATTCCTCAGACTCCCGTTGGACCCCGAAGAGGCTTGCAATCGAACTGTAGCAGATCCCAGCCGCCAGAGATATTCCCAATGGGCCCCGCAGGATAATAATCAAAGTGGAGCAGGCCCCAGCCGCCAGAGAGATCTCCAAGCAGAGGAGTTGCTGAGATTTCAATTCTAGAACTCGGGCAGACTCCTGTCGCCCAAGGACTTCCATATTCTGAATGCTCCCCAGTCGGGCTCCCGCGTGCCTTGAGCAGATCCCGGCCGACAGAGAAATCCATCAGAGTCCGAAGCCCTGCCCAATGGGTTTTCTACAGGACTCGAGCAGGTCCCAGCCGCCCGACGCATTCCAGAGATACCTAACCTAATTGCTCCCCAATAGGATCCCATGAGAGCTGGCGCAAATCCCTGCCGTCAGAGGAACCTTCGGATTCCTCGTGGTCCCGCGATATGATTCCACGTGGACAGGGGCAGATCCCTGCCGCCAAAATATATTCCTCGGACTCCTGATTGCCCTCCAATGAGGCCCCAATAGAACTGGGGCAGGTACCTGCCGCCGGAGGGATTCCCCAGATTCCCAATTGCCCCCGAATGCAACGCCAATAGACCTGGAACGTTTCCCGCCCGCCAGAGGAATTCGTTAGATTCCCAGCTGCCGCGAAATGCAACCCCAATCGAAGTGGGGCAGATCTAAGCCGCAAGAGTATGTCCTCATATTCCGAATCGCACCCCCTCATGGGGTTCCTATTGATCTGGAGCGGATTCCAGCGGCCATTGGAATTCATTTGATTCCGGATTGCCCCCCAATCGGCCGGGCGAACGCATGGCCCGGTAGCGCTGCCAAACTTTGCCAAAAGTTCGGCCGCATAGGCGTAGCCTGAAAAGCCCGGGGGCGGCGGCGATTCGCCGCGGGCGTCTGCGCGGGGTAGTCTTGGCTTATTAATTGTAGAGGTCAGGCTCGGCAGCGGTGCGCGAGGTGAATATGCGGAGCCCCGGGGCAAACTTAGTGGCAAGGTTGCTTGCGGCGACCTCGCGCGATCAAGAAACCCCAACGGCGAGAAACGAGTCGTAAGTTGGCAGAATCCGCATCTAGTCCGCCAAACACACCCGTGGCAAGTGAAGGGGGCAATTAAAGTGGATTTTCGATACAAGCTCTAGCCAGGGCATCAACATCCGATGCCGTCGCCAGAACCTGCAAAACGGCAGAGATATCCCCGGCGCGGCGCATGGCGCCCGAAAGACGGCCGAAGGAAGCCCCACAGGAGCTCCAACTCGCGCTTCAAGGAAACAGCACAACGCGCAAACTCGTCTGGTTTTCTCCTGATTGTCGCATTCTGCCCCTGAGGTGTTACGAGCGTGGAAGGCGGCTTGCGGGCCCTTCAAGATCGGTCCAAGACGGCCCGAGAAACTCTCCAGAAGTTGAAAGAGGCACCCGAGAAACCTCCAGATAATCTCCAGAGGACCTCATGACGTCCTCTCCAAAACCCCAGGGAGCCCCGCGAAATCTCCATGAAGTGTCCATCAGGCCTCAATCTTCTCCAAGAATCGTCGAACATTCTTGCGGAGCTCTCAGCGCAGAAACCTTCGGAGAGGCCCAGCAGACCCTTAAGCGGTCTGAAGAGGCCTCCAAGTGGCCCCCCCACCAGACCGCTCGAACGCACTGAGCAAACACCATCTACGAACGCAGCTCTCTTTCTCCTCCTCCGTCATCACCATTACTTTCTCTCCGCTCCCGCCCATCCTCCTCTTCTCTATCTTCATTTCCCTGCCCTTCTCGCTCCTGCTCGTCGTGGCGCTCTCCTCCTCCTCGCCCCCCCCCCCCACCCTCGTCGCTCCGCGCCAGCGCCGAGCCAGCTCGAGGCCATCGCCGACCCAGCTCGCGACCCACTCTCGGCCGGCGCGCGGTCGCTCCCAGGCCGCGCCGAGACCCGCCGCAGACCCGCGTGTCACGAGCTCCGGGCGGCCTCCAGGCCATCTCAGCATCCCAGCGGACTCCGCGGACCAATTGATGATGATGGTGAAGCTGCTGTATATGATGATTATATGCACCTGCAATGACATGCGGCCCTGCAACATCTGAGTGCCCGAAAGATGCACTGCGTATAAACGAATGCTGAAGGCGCAGTGGCGCTGAACCTATTGCGATGACCCGACGATCGCGGAGGCGCCACCGACCCGCAACAGCCGCCCAGTTGACGCCGCGTCTTGCTTCCAGCGGGTCGAGGATGACCCGATCATCAGTTTCGCGGTCCGTCTCTCAACAAGATCTGACGACGGCGATCGACGAGTCTGCCGAAGCGGCCGTGGGTGCCACAGCCCCGCGCGAGCTCGGACCCGAGCAGCACTGGTGATCTACGCTTCTCGGGCGGAGGAGGCGGCGTCGCGCCGCGCGAATCGCCGGCTTCGCTCCAAAGCGCCCCCGCGGGCGCGGGGGGGCCGGCGCGCCTGCGGCGCCAGCCCAGGGCGGTCCGCCGCCTTTCCAGCGGGCGCCGACTCCGGTGGAGCGTCCTCTGGGCCCTCGATGCCTGTGCGCCGAGCACTGCGAGTGCGTTGCTGCGTTCGGGGTGAGCAGACAAAAGAGGGCAAGTAACTTATATTATTTACTCGATGGATGGATGTCTCATGCCTCGCGCCCTCGACTTGTGGTGTTTACCATCGTGCTTTGCGTCGGCCCGAGGCCCGAGGCCCTGACTCAGCCGAATGCTTGTGTCCAACGAGGCAAGGGCGTCGCGCCAATGCATGCCGCGAGAGCGAGCCCGTCGCCACCTCCCGCCCAGCCCCGCCAGCACCCTGCCATATCATATGGAAAAATAGCACGTGTGGGGGCGCGCCTAAAGTCGGCGCCTCGCGGCTGCTAAACGTTGTCTCCGCTCGCTCCCCCCCTCTCCCCCCCCCCCTCATCCGCCGGCGTCCCCCCTCGGACCGCGGGCGCGCGGGGGGTCTGTGCTAGCCATTGGGGGGGCGCGGCTGCCTTGACGGACCAGATCAGCAGGGCGCTTGGCGAGCTGGACCGAGTCCTGCGGCCGGCCGCTCCCGGGTGCCTCCAGGAAGCCAGCAGGGCGAGGCAGCACGTCGCAACGCTGGCTTCGCCGCGCCGGGCTGGCACGACCTCGCGCGCGGCGCCAGGCCGCCGCCAGCGCGCGAGCGGGAGCGCGGCGAGTGGGCGCACAGCTGTCAGTTTGGTTCTTGCCAGAGACCTCGAGGACGCAGCCCGATCGCAGCTTCTGGGCGCTCTCGATCCAGCAGCCCGCGCCCTCCTCAGGTCCTAGAGTGGGCCGAGCGCAGGAGGGGCCTCCGCCGCGCTTCCCACGACGGGAGGTTTTGAGTTCGCGCCAGCAGAATTGCGAGTCCTGCTGCTCAGGCGCTTGCGTCTTGATTTGCGATTCGCTGCGAGGGGGACTGGGTGCAAGAGGCGACCGCAGAGCGCCATGCCCAAGGGCCGGGGTGCTCAGGGCGACGCCCATTCCTCGGGAGAAAGCAGCCGCGCGCATCTGCCAGGAGGCTAGGGGCAGAGTCGCAGAGAACGAGCTCTTTCGAGATCTGGACGTGGACGGTATCGACCACTGCGACGGGCGCAAGCTGGAGATTATCGCTAATGGCTTGCCGCTGTGGGGGGGGGGCCCAGCTGGCGATCGACGCGACCCTGGTGTCGCCCGTCCAAGCGGACGGCGCCGCGCAGCCCAGAGCCACGGGCGAAGACGGTGTCCAGCTGGCGGTCGCCGGCGTGAGGGAGGAGGCCGAGGAGGTCGCAGAGGCGGCGGAGCAGCAGCAGCCGCAGCAGCGCCACCACCACTGCGACTACGACCAGCAGCCCCACCACCACCAGCACGGCGACCAGCAGCACCACCACCACGACGGCGACCAGGGGCAGCCCGGCGACCAGCAGCACCACGACAACCACTACCACGACGGCGACAACAAGCAGCAGCAGCAGCAGCAGCAGCACCACCACCACCACTGCGACTACGACAAGCAGCCCCACCACCACCAGCACGGCGACCAGCAGCACCACCACCACGACGGCGACCAGGGGCAGCCCGGCGACCAGCAGCACCACGACAACCACTACCACGACGGCGACAACAAGCAGCAGCAGCAGCAGCAGCAGCACCACCACCACCACTGCGACTACGACAAGCAGCCCCACCACCACCAGCACGGCGACCAGCAGCACCACCACCACGACGGCGACCAGGGGCAGCCCGGCGACCAGCAGCACCACGACAACCACTACCACGACTGCGACACAAGCAGCCGCTTCAGCACCAGCACTACCACCACCACGCCTACGACCGACAGCGCCACCACCACCAGCACGGCAACCAGCACCACCACCACCAGCACCACCACCACGTCCAGGGGCAGCACGGCGACCAGCAGAACCACGACAACGACTACCACAACTGCGACAAGCAGCAGCAGCGGCAGCAGCAGCAGCAGCACCACCACCACCAGCGCCACCACCACCAGCGCGGCGACCAGCACCTCCACCACCACGATAACGACCAGAGGGCAGCACGGCGACCAGCAGCACCACAACAACCACTACCACGACAGCGTCAACAAGCAGCAGCAGCAGCACCACCACCACCACCACCAGTACCACTACAACTACGACCAGCAGGGCCACCACCGTCAGCACGGCGACCAGCACCACCACCGCCACGACGGCGACCAGGGGCAGCACGGCGACCGGCAGAACCACGACACTACAGCGACAACAAACAGCAGCAGTACCGCCACCACCACCACCATTACGACAACGACCAGCAGGGCCACCACCACCAACACGGCGACCAGCACCACCACCACCACCAGGAGGGCGACCAGGGGCAGCACGGCGACCAGCAGCACCGCGACAACCACTACCACAACTGCGACAACAGGCAGCCGCAGCAGCAGCAGCAGCACCACCACCACCACTGCGACTACGACAAGCAGCCCCGCCACCACCAGCACGGCGACCAGCAACACCACCACCGCGACGGCGACCAGGGGCAGCCCGGCGACCAGCAGCACCTACCACCACCACCACCACCACGCCTACGACCAGCAGCGCCACAACCACCAGCACGGCGACCAGCACCACCACTACCACGACGGCGACCAGGGGCAGCCTGGCGACCAGCAGCACCACGACAACCACGACCACGACTGCGACAACAAGCAGCTTCAGCTCCAGCACTACCACCACCACGCCTACGACCAATGGCGACCAGCACCACCACCACCACCACGACGGCGACCAGGTGCAGCACGGCGACCAGCAGCACCACGACAACCATGACCACAACTGCGACAACAAGCAGCAGCAGCAGAAGCAGCAGCAGCAGCAGCAGCAGCACCACCACCACCACCACTTCCACCACGACTACCAGCAGCGCTACCACCACCTGCGCGGCGACCAGCACCTCAACCACCACGGTGACGACCAGGGGCAGCACGGCGACCAGCAGTGCGCCCCCAATCAACGCCTCGGCAGGCTTGGGCGACCCCCCACCCCCCATCGCCGCGGGCGACGAGGCTGGGGGGGGGGGGGGGCAGGGGAATGATATCAAATGGAGAACGTTACTGCGTGGTTCGACGCAGGTATCTCCACCGGCGCGCAGCGACAAGTGCGCGAAGCAATTGTTCAGAGTTGTGACGACAGCTCGATCAAAGTAAAAGATCTCATTCACGGGGCTCCTCTTGTTCAGCTTGAAGAGGGCGCGGAGGGCGTGAGGGTTCGGGTTCGGGAGCGTGCGCGATAACAAACGCATGTATATGCGTGCATATATATATATATATATATATATATGACCTTTGTATATGTATGGGCAAGATTCCAATCGCTTTGGACCCGGCTCCGCAGCCATAATTCCAATCGGAATGGGGCATATCCCAGCCGCCAGTGAAAATCTTCAGATTCCCAATTTATGCCAAAGAAGACCCCAAGCGAACCGGAGCAGATCCCAGCCGCCAGAGAGATTCCTCAGACACTTGGTTGATGCCAAGGAAGACTCCAAGCTGACTGGAGCAGATGCCAGCCGCTGGAGAAAATCTTCATAGTCTCAATTGATCCCAAAAAAGACTCCGAGCGAACTGGGGCCGAGCCCGGCCGCCAGAGAACATCTTCATATTCCGAACTGATCCCAAAGAAGACTCCAAGCGATCTGGAGCAGAGCCCAGCCGCCAGAGAAATTCCTCATATCCCCACTTGATCCCAAAGAAGACTCCAAGCGAACTGGAGCAGAGCCCAGCCGCCAGTGGAAATCCTCACATTCCCGACCGATTCCAAAGAGGACTCCAGGCGAACTGGAGCAGAGCCCAGCCGCCAGAGAGATTCCTCAGACTCCCGCTTGATCCCAAAGAGGATTCCAATCGGAATGGCTTATGCCCCAGCCGCCAGAGAAAATTCGCCTGGCGAAGGACAACCATATGCAGTTGTGAATGCCGTCGTTGTGAGTATCGCATTCGGTGGTGCTCTCTATGGGCCAAGAAACGCTGTCCTGGGCGTGGGGGAGACGCATGCGAACTGTGCCAATGGGACTTCGGTGGGGCTCCCTATGGGGCTACGGAACGCTGTCCTGGGTGGGGGAGATGCATGCGCCCCCCCCCCCCCCCCCGCAGGGGCCTTCGGTGGAGCTCCCTATGGGGCCATGAAGCGCTGTCCTGGGCGCGGGGGGCGCATGTGCCCCCCCCCGCTGGGGCCTTCGGTGCGGCTCCCTATGGGGCTACGAAGCGCTGTCCTGGGCGTGGGGGGCGCATGCGCCCCCCCTCTCTGGAGCCTTCGGTGGAGCTCCTTATGGGGCCACGAAGCGCTGTACTGGGCGTGGGGGACGCATGTCCCTCCCCCCCCCTCCCTTCCCTCCCTCTGGAGGTGGGGCTCCCTGTGGGGCCGCGAAGCGCTGTCCTGGGCGTGGGGGGCGCATGTGCCTTCCCCCCCCCCCCCCACCGGGGCCTTCGGTGGAGCTCCTATGGGGGCGAAGCGCTGTCCTGGGCGTGGGGGGCGCATGTGCCCCCCCCACCCCCCACTGGGGCCTTTCGGTGGAGCTCCTTATGGGGCCACGAAGCGCTGTCCTGGGCGTGGGAGACGCATGTGCCCCCTCCCACTCGGGCCTTCGGTGGAGCTCCCTACGGGGCCACGAAACGTTGTCCTGGGCGTGGGAGACGCATGTGCCCCCCCCACTGGGGCCTTCGGTGGAGCTCCCTATGGGGCCACGAAACGAATCAGCCATGGCGATGCTGATGATGACGATGATGGCGACGATGATGGTAATGATGCTGATGATGCTGATGATGACGATGGGGATGGTGATTCTGATGATGGTGGTGGTGATGATGATGATGTTGATGATGGGGGGAGGGGGTGAGCTGAGACACGCGGAGAGCAAAGGCAAGGATGGGGGAGGAGGGAGGAGGGGAAAAGGAGGAAGAAGGAGGAAGGACGTGGGACGCGGGGCGCTGCCTCTTCAAAGCGAGGACGCAACGCCGCAGGATGGTTGGGATCTCCAGATCCCCCATTGATCCCAATGGAGGCTCCAAGCGAAGTGGGGCAGATTCCAGCCGCCAGACAGATTCCTCAGACTCCCGCTTGATCCTAAAGAGGATACACAGCGAACTGGAGCAGATCCCAGCCGCCAGAGCTATGCCCAACGGGTCCCACATATGACTCGAATCGAAGGGGGGCAGATCCCAGCCGCCAGAGAGATCTCCAAGCCATCCCATGTAGGCTTCAAATCGAACTGGGGCAGGTCTCTGCCGCCAGAGGAGTTCCTGAGACTTCGAGTCTAGAGCTCGGGCAAACTCCTGCCGCCCACGGAGTTCCACATATTCTGAGCGCCTCCCTTTAGGGCTCCAATATACTTCTGGCAGCTTCCAGCCGACAGAGAAATTCATCAGAGTCCGAAGCGCCGCCCAATATGAATCCAATGCAACTCGAACATATCCCAGCCGACAGACGCATTTGTGAGATACTTAGTATCTCCCCGACAGGATTCCACGAAAACTGGCGCGAATCCCTGCCGCCAGAGGAACCCTCAGACTCCTCGCGGCCCCGCGGTGATATTCCATTGGGGCTGGGGCAGATCCCAGCCAGCGGCCAGAGCAGATTCCTCAGACTCCTGATTGCTCCCCGCCGGGCTCCAGTAAAACTAGGGCAGGTGCCTGCCGCCAGAGGAATCCTCATATCCCCACTTGCCCCCGAATGCAATGCCAGCTCCACTGGGGCAAATCCCCCCCCCCGCCAGAGGAATTTGTCAGATTCCCAACTGCCGCGAAATGCGATCCCAATCGAAGTGGGGCAGATCTAAGCCGCGAGAGTAGATCCTCATATTCCGATTGCCCCCCCCCCCCATGGGGTTCCTATCGAATTGGGGCGGATCCCAGCGGCCGTAGAAATTTATCAGATTCCGAATTGCGCCCCAACTGGCTGGGCGAACCCGCGGCCCAGTAGCGCGGCCAAACTTTGCCGAGAGTTCGGCCGCATAGGCGTATCCACCCAAACAAAAACAGGGAACGGCGCTGATTCGCCGCGGGCGTCTGCGCGGGGTGGGCTCGACATTTAGTGGGGGAGGTCAGGCCTGGCCGCGGTGCACGAGGTGGATAAGCGGAGCCCCAGGGCAATCCTAGTGGCAGGGGTGCTTGCAGCGACCTCCAATGGCATGGCGAGAAACGAGCCGTAAGATGAAGGAACCAGTATCTGGCTCGCCAAACGCACCCGTGGCAAATGAAGGGGGCAACTCAAGTGGATTATCGATGCAATCTCTAGCCATGGCATCAAAATCCGAGGCCGTCGCCATAACCTCCACAACGGCAGAGATAACCCCAGCGCGGCGCATGGCGGCCGAAAGACGGTCGAAGACAGCCCCGCAGGAGCGCGAACTAGCGCTTCCAGGAAACAGCACAGCGCGAACTCGTCCGGTTTTCCTTTGATTGTCGCCTTCGGCCCCATGAGGTGTCACGATTGTGGGAGGCGGCCTGCGGGCCCTTCAAGAACGACTCGAGACGGCCCGAGACGCTCTCCAGAAGCTGAATGAGGCACCCGAGAAACCTCCAGATAATCTTTCGAGGACCACATAACGTCCTCTCAAGATCCGCAAGGAGCTCCACGAGATATCCATGCAGCGTCCATCAGGCCTCAACCATCTTCAAGAAGCGTCGATATTCTTGCGGAACTCTCAACGCAAAAACCTTCGGAGACCCCCCGCATGCCCTCAAGCGGTCTGAAGAGGCCTCCAAGTGGCCCCCGCCAGACCGCTCGAACGCACTGAGCAAAGACCATCTACGAACGCAGCCCTCTTTCTCCTCCCTCGTCATCCCCATTACTTCCTCTCCGCTCCCGCCCATCCTCCTCTTCTCTATCTGCATTTCCCTGCCCTTCGCTCCTGTTCGTCGCGGCGTCTTCCTCCTCCTCGTCCTCCTCTTCCTCTTCGTCGCTCCGCGCCGGCGCTAAGCCAGCTCGAGACCGCCGATCCGGCTCGCGACCCTCTCGCGGCCGGCGCGCGGTCGCTCCCTGGCCGCGCCGAGACCCGCCGCATGGCGCGAGCTCTGGGCGACCTCCAGGCCATCTCAGCACCGCCACGGACTCCGCGGACCAACTGATGATGATGATGCTGCTGATGAGGATGATGATGATGCTGATTGTGATGATGATGATGATGATGATGATGATGATGATGATGAATTTTCTGTATATGGAATGACCTGCGGCCCTGCAACATCTGAATGTCCGAAAGATGCAATGCGCATGCACGCATGCTGAATCCCGACGACGCTCAACCCACTGCGATGATCCGACGATCGCGGGGGTGCCGCCGACCCGCGAAAGCCGCTCCGGTGACGCCGCGTCTTGCTTCCAGCGGGGCGAGGATGGCCCGATCATCAGTGTCGTGTATCGTCTCTCAACAAGATCTGACGACGGCGATCATCGAGTCTGCCGAAGCGGCCATGGGCGCCGCGG
The DNA here is from genome assembly GCA_963575745.1 of Prorocentrum cordatum. Lineage (NCBI taxonomy): Eukaryota > Dinophyceae > Prorocentrales > Prorocentraceae > Prorocentrum > Prorocentrum cordatum. The sequence goes on from CAUYUJ010003268.1 coordinate 37,270, forward strand.
CCCAGCGCGAGCTCGGACACGAGCGGCACTGGTGATCGACGCCTCTCGGGCGGGGGAGGCGGCGTCGAGCCGCGCGGGTCTCCAGCTTCGCACCCGCGCCCGCTAGCGGACGCGGGGGGGCCGCGAGCGCGCGCCCGCCTGCGGCGCCGGCCCAGGGGGGTCCGCCGCCCTTCTAGCAGTCACCGACTCCAGTGGGGTGTCCTCTGGGCCCTCGAGACCTCTGTGCCGAGCACTGCGAATCTGTTGCCGCGTTCGGGGGGGGCAGACAAAAGAGGGCAACTGACTTAGAATAGTTACTCGATGGCATGATGCCTCATGCCTCATGCCCTCGACCCGTGGCATTTGCCATCGTGATTTGCGCCGGCCCGAGGCCTTGACTCAGCCGAATATTTGGACCAAGCGAAGCATGGAGCGTCGCGCCAAAGCACGCCGCGGGATCGAGCCCATCGCAACCTCCCGCCCAGCTCCGCCAGCGCCCCGCCATATCACATTCAGAAATAGCGCGCTTGGGTGCGCGCCTAAAGTCGGCGCCTCGCGCGCGCTAGGCGCCGTCGCCGCTCGCTTCCCCCTCCCCCCCCCCCTCCTCCTCCAGCAGTCCTCCTCAGACCGCCGCGCTGGGGGTCGGATTCGGCGTGCGCCTCGCGGGCTTTAGAAACTACTGGGCGTTGGATCTCGCGCGTTCTTCGAGATCAAATCCGCAGCAACTCCTTCTTTGGGGGTGCGAGAGCAGCGCGAGCTGGAGCCATGTGCGCCGCGTTGGTACATGAGAGGCCTGGCCATTTTCTTCGATTGAGAATGGGGCCTGAGGTCGCGAGCATCGAGCTCAGCTGCCTCGCTGCCCATCTCTGCCAGCGCCTCGATCTCACATGTCACGCTTAAAGCGATGGCAGAAGGCGCGCCTGTCCACGATGATCTCGACGGGCATCGATGTTCCAGCAGTTCTATCCGACGATGTGACGGAGGGACACGACCGAAAAGTCGATCCTATACGGGTGTCCGTAGGTAAGGGTAAGAGAGGAAGAGGTTAGCTGCTCCTTTGTCTGGGCGCTGCGCGGAGAGCAGCGGTGTGCGCGTGTGCCGTTGCCTGAGCCCATGCGTTAGCGGTATATGACGATGTAATAGTGATATGGGCGGACTTCGCGCGCGCCGCCCGCCCCGGGCCCCGCCTGCCCCGCGCTGGCCCCGGGCCCGTGGGAAACGGCGGCGGGTCTCGGTGACAGAGGTGTGAGGTCCACTCTTGGCGCCGTCATATCTACCGCACCTCCAAACGAGGTCGCATCGGCTAGGGAAGTAAGGAGAGGGCCAACCCCGCCACGCAGGGAGGGCACTTAGGGGGGCCCACCGCGGGCCCAGGGAACGCCCCCTAAAAGCGCCTCGGCGCGCCTGGGCGACTCCCCGTCACCGCGGTCGACGAGGCTGGGGGGGCAAGGGATAGGATGTCAAATGGAGAACATTACTGCGTGGTTCGATGCATGATTACTGCGTTGTTCGATGGCTCGTCCGTCGTTCGTTGTCCGTCGTCCGTCGTCCGTCGTCGTCGTCGTCGTCGTCGTCGTCGTCGTCGTCGCCGCCGCCGCCGCCGCCGCCGCCGCCGCCGCTGGCCGCCGCCGCCGTCGTCGTCGTCGTCGTCGTCGTCGTCGTCATCGTCGTCGTCGTCTTCGTCTTCGTCTTCGTCATCGTCGTCGTCGTCGTTGTCGTCGTCTTCGTCGTCGTCGTCGCATTCCTGTTTCCGAAAGGCATGGGGGGCGGCGTGTCGCTGCAGGCATCTGCGATCATTTACGTGGCAGCCGCGTTGTGCGCGCGCGGGGCTTCCCCGTCTTCCGGGGCTTTGCCCTGGCCCTCCGGAGCTCGCCCATTTTGCAGGTTTTTTAGGGCCCCGCCAGAACGCGACGCCGCGCGCCTCTGCTGGGCCTTTGCTGCCGCGCGTGATGCGCAGCGTGTCTGCGTCGCAGCTGTGCGGCCCCTTGCCCGTCCAAACGCAGCGCGCGAAAAACCCTTGCAGGTCATCGCTGTCCAGGTGCTGTCGGCTCCACTCCGAATGGCCTAATGCCGGGGCGCCGAGGCTGCGAGCTACATGCGCAGCGGCGGCGGCGTGCGCCGTCGAGCGGGTGGCCGCCGCGCCCCTGTGCGCGCGCCTGCTTTTCTGGAAGCTCTTCCCCGTGCCCCGCTGTCCCTCTGCCGCCTGGCTGCCGCCCGTGGCCCGGATGCTATTCGACGCGTCGCTCGGGCGACCCATGGCGTCCATGGCCGCCTTCAGTTGCGGCGCCGCAGTGCCCTTCGGGAACTTCTCCAGCCGCGTGAACTGCTTCTTCTGTTGCGCCCCGTGGATGGCGTGCGCCAGCGGAACCTCGCCCGCCTCGATCCTGTGGACCGCGCTTTTGATAGCCTGGCCACCATGTGCGCGCGCGATAGCTCCGGCCACCAGAGACCCCCGAAGGGCGCCCTCCACATCATCAGTGTCTCGGGACCTGGAACTGCGCCTTTCGGACGCGTGACGTCCGCGCAAGTGACGATTTTGCGTCTCTTCGTGCTCCTGTCCTTCGACGCCGCCACCCGGTGACGTGCGCATTCTCGTGCGGGTCCGAGCGCGTCGCGGCGTGCCTCGCCGCGTCGACGTCGACCTCGCCAGCGTTGAAGGCGCGCCCCCCCCCCCCCCCCCTCCTAACCGACCGCGAAGCGACAGCGTCGCGGTGGCAAGCGAAGCGACGCCAAACGACCTCCTCGCTCACGTCGGTCGATCCTCTCCTGGTTGGCGAAACACCACGCCACCCCCCAGTAGGACTGATGTGTCATGCGGGTCCCGTACATCGGGGTGAACGCAGTCAGCGGCGCGTCGCGCGCGCCGCGCTCGCCCCTCTTGCGCGCGAGAACTTGGCGCAGAACGCTGGGAGATGTGGTGGCCTCCGCCGCCGCGCGGGCCTGGGCGCCCGCGCCCCCGCGTGGGCGCGCGCGGAAGCGCGCGAAATCACACGTCTCCCCAAAAAGTGCGAGCGGCTGCGTTTGACTGGCCGCCGGCCGAGACGGACGACCTGACCGCGACTTCGAGAGGCCGCCAAGTTTGCCCAACATGGTTCCAGAGGGGCCTCCAGCCAGGTTTGGAAAAGTAGAACTCGTGGATTTTGCGTCATACGTGTTCGAATTATATTCGCACCCTCGTCTGAATTCCCGTCAGCGCAAGTCGGAAAAGAGGCCTCCAGGATGGCCCCGCGACGACTTAAGAGGGCATCAATGTGGCTCGCGAGGGCCCCGTGACGGTTTCAAGACGGCCCAAGGAGGCCCCCGAAGCACGCCGGACGGGCCTGGGATATCTGAGGATGGCCCCAGAGACCGCGTGGAGGGGCCCGCGACGGCCACAAAGGACCCCTGGCACGGCCGGAGACGGCCCCGCGGCGGCCCCAGGAGACCCCCCCCAGACGGCCGCGAGTGCCCCGGGAGAGCCCCAAGACGGTCCAAGAGGGCCTCAAGGGGCACGCGAGCCCTGGACAGGCCCAAACCAGCGCCGAACAAAGTCCACGAGGGCTCGTCTAGAATTGAAGGCGGAGACAAAGTCTCATGCGTGGCGCCGCTTCTCCCTGCCTCTTCTTCCCCCCCCTCCGCCTCCTCCTCCCCCTTCTCATCGATTCGAACAGCGGCGACCAAGAATGCTGGAATTGCGCGGCGGCGGGGCCTGCCGCTTTTTCGATGCGTTGCGTCTGCGTTGGGGGGGAGTTCGTCTGCGTTTTCTCTGGCGCGCGGCGAGAGCGCACTTAGTGCCCCTCAGCGCAGGCATTGTCGGGGGAACAGCCTCGGACGCGCAGATTCCCGCGTGGCAGCAGAGGGCCAATATTTCCCGGACAACGGCGCCCTCTCGGCCGCCCTGCCGCATCGCCACTGCGAGCCGCCCTCGGCGCGCCCGGCAGAACCTCGCAGCCCGCGGGGGGGCGCCAGGGGGAAAGCCGAACTTCTCCAACTCGCCCTTCGCCCGCGCATCCGCGTCGAGGATCGCCGCTGGGTGCTCGGATTGAACCGCCGCGAGGAAGAGCTTCCCCTTGCCGTGCCCTCTGGCACTTCCCTCCTAGCTTGCTGTAGGCGCGCTTCGGCGACCGAGGGGGGGGGGGGCGGCTCGCCCCCCGTCTGGCAGACTCCGAGACCAGGGCGCCTTCGCTTGCTGGGCGCTTCGCAACGGGTGCCCTTCTTGTTGGGGGCCTCCGCCGCGGCTGGCCGCTGGGCGGCTGCAGCGGCGGCCCCGGGGCTGGCTGCGGCGGCCGCGGGCCGCCTGAGCACGCCTGGCGTCGAACTGCCGCTTGTCGCCCTGCCGGTCCCTGCCTGGGGGTCCTCGCCTGCGTGTTTTTGGCGTCGGTCAAGAAGGCCCCCCTTGTGTTTGCCGATCTGGGTCGGCTTCGCACCGAGAACGGCGTCCTTCCAAAGCGCCGGCAACGCGGGCGCGCGCCGGGGTGGCGAAGGCAGGAAGTCCCTCAAAACGACGGTGGCGTTGCGCAGCACGTGCACTCCGCAGTCGTCGCCATTCACTTGTTGAGCGCGCTTCGCACTTGTCGGAGTCTGCGAATTTGGCAGCAGGATTTTGGTGATCTTCGCCGTCTGGGCTTTGTGCGAACGCAAGCCCAAGTTGTCGAGGTGGAAGCGTCCAAACGCGATCTTCGACGTACTCCCTGCTTGTCGATGCGCTGCGAGGAGCGACCGTTGTTGCCGTGGCTGGCCGACTTTCGCCTCGTTGACGGGAGCAAGCGCCAAGTGGCGCGCTCTCGGAGCAATCGCTTCCAGGCGCTCCCGTGCATCTGTGCCCGCTGCGAGGCCATGGGCTTCAGCCGGGGGGCCAAGTACGCGTTCTCGGGGGGGGGGGGGGGGCTTCCCCGTTCGCTCCCCGCGAGGACATGGCGACCGTCTGGGTGCTCTTGTTCGGCGCCGCGGGGGCGAGCGCGTTCCAGTGCGCGCCCGCGAACAAGGAAAGTACAGTGGTGCAGATGCTCGCGGCGCAGATCTGGACACGACGGCAATCGCGCGTGTCTCCCAGCGCTCTTGCGTTAGGCCTTCGCTTTGGATGCAATAACAATTGCTCCTCCAACCCTTCTCCTCCGCATCCCCCCTGCTCCCTCTTTCGTTTTGCCATTATTCCAAGATCGCCTCAAGGGGGCCCCAATGCGGCCCGAGATGGCCTCGAGGGGCCCCCGGAACTCCCCGCGTGAGCCCAGGAAAGTCCTCAGACAGCCTGATCAAGGTCCATAAGGACTCGTCGAGATGTGCAGACGAAAGGTGTCGGATGTGACGCCTCCCCTTCTCCTCCTCCCCCTCCTCCGCCTCCTCGTCATCATCATAAGCATCGTCGATGCCGTCGTCGTCGTCGTCATCGTCATTGTCAGCGTCATCGTCGTCGTCGTCGTCGTCGTCGTCGTCGTCGTCGTCGTCGTCGTCGTCATCGTCATCATCGTCACTTCTGTCGGGCGCAGGCTCAGGGTGTCCCCCAGAGGATCCTCTAGGGACCCCTGGATTGTTCGCGCTGTGGAGGTGGCCAAGCAGTGGGCCTGCTCCGCCCTCTCTGAGCTTCCAGGGCGCGGCCCCATGCAGGGGTGTTGGGAGGCTGGTAAGGAGCTCCTTAGCAAAGCCAAGCCGTGGGCGCACTGTGTTGACCCTGGCCAAGTCGTTCTCCTGTGTGTGGCCAGGGTAGGAATAGTGATGCCCGCGGCCTTTTTCATTTCAGGGAATTGAGCAGGGAATTGAGTATTCGATGTTAGAGTTCGCGCTTGGCTTCGTCGCTGCCAGAGCGAGGGGGGCCGCCATCATCGCCTCTGATGTCCTGTCGGTCAGGAGGTTGGGGGCTGGGTGGTCCTCGCAGCTCCACTGGGGCTTGCTGGGCCACCTTCTGGCAACATCTGAGAGTGAGGTCTGGACGGCCCGCCGCGCAGCGATTCTTCGGAGCCTTGTCGGTGGGCCCCACTGGCCACAGGATAGGCTCTACAGGCATGGCAAAGGTCAGCATGGCAGGTGCTTGGTGTGTGGAGGGCCTGGCACCTTGTTTCGTCGGTTTTACGAGTGCCCCTGCATCGAGGCGCACCGTGGAGACGAATGCCCGCCACATGTGCGGGCTGCTGCTTCGGTAATCAACTCCAAAAGCGAGGATGTGAAAGAGTTGTTCAGTCGGTGTCTTTTCCCGTCTCCTGCCGGGTGTTTCCCCGTCTGAGGCCCCTTTGGAGGGCCAGCTCTGTTGGGTCGGTTTTTTTTTTTTTTTTTTTTTTTTTTTTTTTTTTTTTTTTTTTTTTTTTTTTTTTTTTTTTTTTTTTTTTTTTTTTTTTTTTTTTTTTTTTTTTTTTTTTTTTTCTTCCTTCCTCCCGGCAAGGTTTCTGTGGGCGGAAGTGCTTTTTTACTTTCGGTTTGCAGGTCTCTCCCGAGCTGGCTTGGCCACCATTGAAATAGATGACAGCGGCAAGCTCGTCGCGGGAGGCTTCGGGGTAGTGCCGCTCAGCTATGCCCCCGCGCAAGTAGCGAGAGACGGGGGGGGGCAGAGCCTTCCAGGTCCTTGCAGAGTGCCCGGGGTGGAACCCTGAGGACTCTCTGACTGTCTATTCAGACTGCGCTGGTTCTATCGAGTGCACGGTGAATCCAGGCGCGGCGCTCGACCCCACGAATGTTAGACGGCATTTTTGTGTTCGCTGGTGGGAGGGGATCGGCCGACAGGCCGCGATCGTGAAGGTCAAACGCCATCGGTCGCGTGATTCCGCCGTTTGTTTTGAGGACGACTGGCTCATTCTCGGCAATCAGATCGCGGACCGCTGGGCAAACAGATGTGCGCTGAAATGGTCGGATCCCCCGCGGCAGCTCGCCTGTGTGCAGGGGGTCGAGGCCGTGGCCCATGACATATCCAGATGGCATGCGAGGGCCCAACAGTTGTGCGTCGATGGGGAGTTTCGTTGGCCCTGGGGGAGTTGTTGGGGCCTCGGATGCGCCGCTGGAGTTTAGTTCGGAGGGCTGGGGGCATCTGGAAGAGGCGGCGTGGGAGGAATGTACAGTGCCGTTTCAGGGTGTGCTTGGGGTGTGTCCTGGAGGGAGGCCCCCCCCCCACTCCGCCTCCCCATCCTCGGCCTCCGCTCCCGACTGACTGCTGCCCCTGAGGGGGCTGCTGGGGGGGGGGGGGGGGGGGGGCCTGTCGAGTTTGCAGGCGCCCCGTGGATCTTCAAGGGCCACTCCATCGCGCGGGCCTCGTCGGCGCCCCTGGACCCTGGAGGTGACCCAGAGGCCGACCTGAATTTTTATAAGAAATGCGGCGCCTGGGCTCAAAGCGCGGTGAAGTTCGTTCTTGGGCTGGACTGGCTCTGTCTTGGGGGCCAGTCGGGTGGGTTGCGGGCGCAGAGAGCCCGTCTCCGTCGCGGCCTGGCCCCCCGCCGCCCAGCGCGTTTGGTCGACGTCCGCGCGCCAGAACCAGGGACCGTGGAGTACTGGGGCGCGCGGTTTACCGCGCCCGAGCCCGCAGGCGCGCGGGCGGCAGGAGGTAGCAGCGGGGATGCTCAGTCAGTTGTCCAGCCAGTTTTGCACGGCACTTCGGTGCCGCGTTTGCTTGACTCTGAAGTGGCCTCCCCGCGTGGTTTTGTTTCTTCCTCGGCAGTCGTTGAGTTCTTCGCGGGCAATGGGCCGAAGGGTGAGGCCGAGGGATTCTTCCCCGAGGGGTTTGCCTAAGGGGGGACTCGTGTCGGGTTTCGCTAGTGCGAGCGGGCGGCTCCTTCGAAGTAGCCAAGAGCGTCAAGGGCGTCATCATCATCATCGTCGGCGTTGACGTGATCATCATCATCTTTGTCGTCGTTGTCAACAATAATATCACCATCATCATCATCATCATATTCCGCATCATCCTCATCCTCATCACCCTCCTCATCATCATTTTCATCACCATCACCATCAATCGCCATCATCATTATCACCATCAGAACCACCATCCAAAGCAAACTCATCATCTTCATCATCACCATCTCATCCTCACCCTCATCACCATCACCATCACCACCATCATCGTCACCATCTTAATCAGCACCACCACCATCAATTATCATCGCCGCCACCATCGCACTCGCCATCATCATCACCATCACCATCATCGTCGCCATCGTCGCCATCATCGTCGTCAACTTTGTCATAGCCGTCGCCAGCGTCACCATCATCGCAATCGATTCGACCAGCGGCCGCCAAGGATGCTGGAATGGCACGGTGGCGGGGTTTGCCGTAGGCAGCTGGATATATCGGTTGAAGAGGGAGAGCAAGAACGCGGGTGCGAATGGAGGGGCGTGGAGGGAGTGCAGGGGAAAAGAGGAGACGAGGAGGTAAAGGAGCGAGCATGGAGGAACGGCGGAGAGGAGGGACGGAATCGCATCACGTGTAGGCCGTGCGCATGGGTAGTTGGGCGCGCGAACCTTTCGAAAACAATGCGTGTTCCCGTCGGGGACATGTTTGCCCCTCCCCCGCGCCGCGGGTCCGCGTCCCTAGGGGTGCGGTCTTGCGGTTCGCGGAGAGCCTCTTCCGTGTTGCGATGGTTCCTCGAGCGCGTAAAAGGGCCTTCGGCGTTGCCTCCAGAAGGGCCCGAGGCGGTTTCAACGTGGCCCGGGATATGCACCAAATCCTCAAATTGATCCCCCCAGGAGCCAAAAACATGCGGCGCAGCGGCTGCTGCTTGTCAGTTGTCATCGTCGTCTCGCCCATTTCGCTTCCGATGGGCTTCCGGGGCCACGAGAGGCAAGAAGGCCCAGGCGCATGCCGGCAGGGCCCAGAGGCCCAGAGGTGCCCGTGAGCGGTATCGAAAGAAGGCCGTCGAGAGCCCCGGGGAAGGCCCGGGCACCTCGGCGACAGGATCGCGAAATCTATCCCCGCTCTTGCTCTTCGCGTGTTGCTGCCCGCGTTCCTTGCCCGCGTTCCAAGTCCATCCCGCGCGTTCTTTGTCCATCTCCGTTCGCCCCCCCATGGCCCCTTCCCTTGTCGCCCTTCCCCCCGAGCGCCCCCCCCCCCCCCCCCCCCCCCCTTCCGCGTGGATATCATCCTTTCTTCGTGGTGGGGGCCCGCAGGGCCCTCGGGTCGCGGCCCGGGCAGATCCGATTCACCAATGGTGTCTGTTCTGCTGGGGCCCTTCCCAGCGCTTGCTACTGCAGCTTGCTTGGGAAGGTCAGGTCTCGGTGATCCTCGCGCCTAGGCAGCCCTGCTACGCAATCAGCATTTTGGTCGCTTCGATGGGTGTCGTTCGTCCTCGGCGTTCGCGGCTCGCGCCGGTCAAGGTGAACGTCTCGATCTTCGTCATGCGTCGCCTCTTGCTGTGCGGGGCATGGTTCGTGACAGTGCCGTGCGACGTCTCTGGCAAGATTGGGCGGCGCGAGCTGAGCGGGACATCTCGTGTAACCTGGGCCCTGGGGCCCCCGTCGGGCATCGGCTGGGGCCCATCGCGTCGCTCTTGGGTAAGGCCCGTCAAGAAGATGATCCTGTCTAAGCTATCATTGTGCAGGCGCCCTCAGGGCTTTGGTTACTGGAGGGTTGTGGACTCCCGCGCGCAGGCAGATATGTGGTTACATTGATTCGGCTCAGTGCCTCCTATGCTCGGAGCCCTCAGTGGGCCTTTTTCCACGTGGCCTGGACGTGTGCATGCAATGAAGTCGGTCGAAACGAGTTGTGCGATGAGCAGGGCAATGCAGTGTTTTCGCCACCTGGCGCCACATCGTGGTTTTGGTTACGCGGTCTGCTATCCAGGTCGTTATTTCCAGCGCTACCTCCTCGGAGTGATACGGGTGCGTGGCGCTCCATGTGCGGGGCCTGTCAGGTTTTATCTCGGGGCGTGTTTTCGGATGGAGCCTGCAGGAAGTACCACTACTGGAGAAAAGCTTCTCGGGCTTGGGGGCCGTCGCATCATGCTACGTGTGTATGGGGCTCTCCAAGGCCCCGTTCAGATTTCTCCCGGGGCCGAGCTCTACGCGGTGGTCCAGGTCCTCAGGGTGTCCTTGTTGCCGCTCACCATGTGCGCAGACGACGACGATCTACCAGACGGCTTCGCTCGCGGGCCTTCCCGGGCGTGCTCTCCGAGACGCCTGGACTATGATCCGCGGCTGGAGATTCGGCGTGGGATTTAAGACTTAGGAGGTCTAGGTTCGGAGCTTCAGGTTTTTAATGTCAAATGTCAAAGGTCGTCTTCGGATGCCCTAGTCATGAAGCGGCGTCACAAGGCTGCTGGAAAGTCCTTGGCCTGGATGGCCAGAGCTCGCACTAAGCATATGAAAGAAACTGTAGTTCCAGGCCAGGATCGGCTTGAGCAAAGGCGCACGGCGCGCTCCTCTGCTGCCGCGCGATCGGCTGCCCCCGTGGACCCTGGCCAGTTGCATTCATTTTTTTGAGTCCGGTGATGCATGGCGCGGCTCCGTCTGCGGCAAGTCGGTGAGACCTGAACAACAAAGCAAGATGCAAGCGAAGCGTCTGTGCCCTGCGAAGATAGCTCCTCGTGCTCGTATCCTTCGTGCTGGGGCTGAAGACTCTTGTTGGTCTCAAGGGTCGCCTCAGGGCGGAGATCCCAGACCGGCGGGCGTCGCTGGGGCCCTGAGCGCCCGATCGACGGCGGGGGGGGGCTGCTGCGTCGTCGCCGTCGATGTCATTGGGGGGGAGTGCCTTTCGCATGGTTCGAGCTCGGCTGGCCTCGCCTCCGTCGAGGAGGGTGCCGGCCAGACTCCAGAGCAGTGTGACTCCCGCACCTTTGCCTACAGCGCCTGTCGTTCCCCCGGGAGATGGGCTTGCAAGTTTTTGATGGCATGATCGCCGAGGGGCGACCTTCCAAGAGGAGGGTGGATATCCAGGTAGCGTGTTGATAGAGCTCAGACTGTCAGGTCTGGAGCTCCCATCGGTCCTGCTGGCCCTCCCACCTCCGCCTCTACTTCCCCTGCTCCTCTTGCTGCGTCAGCGAGACCTGCTGCTGCTCGTGCTCGCTCCGCTCCTCCTCCCCCGCGCGCGTCGTTCGAGCTCGCTTGGATTCCCCCCCTCCCCCCCCCCCCCCCTCGACGGAGGGAGAGGGGTCAGCTTCGCTCCCGCTGGCGACGACAACCTGCGCGGCGCCGCGCAGGACCTACAGGCGCGCCCCGCCTCTCTTGGTCGGCCATTTGGGGAGCCACCGCCGATGCTTCGTCGAATCCTGGGGCACCGAGAAGAGTCGCGGGCCCCGAGTCCCTAACCCCTCGAGCGTCTCCCTCTTTCGGGGGGTATCCCTCCCAGGAGCGCCCGAGGGCGCGACTTGCGAGTCTCTCCAGGTAAAGTTGTTATTTGCTTCACTTGTGGGGCCATCTCGGCAGGTGGTGTTTCTGCCCTGCTTGATGTGTGCCCCCCACCTCCGCGTAGCAAACGCGGGGCTTCCCGCGTTTTTTCGGTTCTCGACGAACCGACGCCCCTCGGACTTGCGTCGCCGAGAAGCCATGTCTGGGCAGGGGGGGCTCCAAGTTTCTGACCCCGAGGTGCACTGGTTGCAGCTCGAATGATCAACTCGTTGGGCCTTTTTCCAAATCAGAGCTTCTAATTTTTCCTACGCTCGCCACTGCTCTTGGGGCCCCTCCTTGCCGTGATTCTTTGATGGGCGATCGGGTGGGGGTCGCCGCGAGCGCGGGACCTGGGCCGTAGGCTCGGGTCCGCTTTCGAGTCGCCGTTGGCGCGCCGCGCGACGGTTCCCTCTTCAGCCTGCGTACTTCTCCTCCTCCTCCTCCTCCTCCTCTTCTTCCTCCTCCTCCTTCTCCCCCCCAGGATTCCTAGGGCAACCGAAGGAAGCCGACTGCATCATGCAAAACCCACCAACATCTAACTGGTTACTGGGAACTCCTGAAGAATCCCGAGAACTTGCAACAGATCTTTCGGAATCCTCCGGAACCCATGAATCCGCCTATGGCGCCACTCCGCCGGGCCCCCCAGCAGCCCTCGAAGGTGGCGACAGGTTCGCAAATCGCAGCCACCCAGGGACGGCGAGGTCGAATCTGAACCCGCGTGGGTCGCCACTCCGCTGGCCCCCCGTCTTCGCGCACACGCGAGCGCGCACGAATCTGAATCTGGGCCCCCCCCCCTTCCCCGCAGCCTTCGAAAATGGCGACAGTTCCCCCCGCCTCTGTTAACAAGGGCGCTTCAGACGATGGGGTGCCTTGGGCGCTCTCCAGGTCGTTGACCCGAGGTGGCCAGTTGACCCGAAGGAGGGAGAACCCAACACAGCCACAAGTAGACCTGGCCGCTAGGGGCCCTGCTCATTTTTTTGCACCACCGCCGCGCCACAGGCTTGCTGCTGCGCAGTTACACTTTAACCGCCAGCACACCACTCCTATTCCGTTCCTCGTGAGGTTGTGTTCGAACCTTTCTCCCTCCTCCTCCTCTTTTCCTCCTTGTTGCATGTATATTTTAACTTGTCGTTCTATTATTTTATCATCCCCCCAGGGTCGGCTTTTGGCCCGCCTTGGGGGATGGAGGCGGCAGCGTTCGGAAAACACCACTGCCGCCTGAAAATCAAGAAATCAGGAGGGAGGAGCAGGCGGCAGGACAAACGTGTATGTGGATGGTGAAGGAGGGGGCGAGGATGCGGACGCGCGTTCCTCTTTCCGCTCCTCCGCTCGTCCCCGTCCCAAACTGCCCGCCCCCATCCGGTCAGCCCCCCCCCTTTCGCCCCCTCCTGCCCCCCCGCCTCGGACGGCCCGCGCGGTGTGGGCGCCCAGCCCGTTATAGAGAGCAGCGCGGCACTAAGATGCCCGCGCGCTTCTCGCTTGGGGCCCCGCCGTCTCGAACCCGAATTGTGTGTGTGTGTGTGTGTGGGTGGGTTGGTGGGTGGATGGGTGGGTGGGTGGGGGGTGATATGGGCGAAGATGAGCAAAACGATGAGGAATATAAAGACGGATGGGAAACAAATTGGAACAAGAGGAAGTGCGGGAGTGAATGGCCCAGGAAGAAAAGGATATTCCATACATTTATATTCCATATTTCTATATTAAGAACACTTGTGAAGCCACGAGTAGTTGTATCGTTTATCGTCGTAATTTGAATCATAATACTCGTACTACTCACATTGATATTCTTATTAATATTGATCATGAAACTACTACTACTACTACTACTACTACTACTACTACTACTACTACTACTACTACTACTACTACTACTACTACTACTACTACTACTACTACTACTACTACTACTACTACTACTACTACTACTACTACTCCTTTTTATTATTATTTTATCCTACTATTACTACTAAATAGTATTAATCATAATGCTACTACTGTACTGCTCTACTACTGCTACTACTACTACTACTACTACAACTAATACTACGACTACTACTAGTACTAGTTAGCTAGTATCTAGTACTACTATATTTTACACTAACTACGCTACGACTGGACTACTACTACTACTACTACTACTACTACTACTACTACAGTAACTACTACTACTACTACTACTACTACTACTACTACTACTACTACTACTACTACTACTACTACTACTACTACTACTACTACTACTACTACTACTACTACAACTACTACTACTACTACTACTACTACTACTACTACTACTACTACTACTACTACTACTACTACTACTACTACTACTACTACTACTACTACTACTACTACTACTACTACTACTACTACTACTACTACTACTACTACTACTACTACTACTACTACCACTATTGCTAGTAGTAGTAGTAGTAGTAGTAGTAGTAGTAGTAGTAGTAGTAGTAGTACTACTACTACGACTAATATTCGTGAGATTAAGGGTACTAGCAGTAGGAATTCTTATATTATTCATATCGCATTATTCATAGTACTACAAATAGTCATACCAATATTGACAATAACACGAATAACAAGGTTTGAAAGACGCACGGGGAGGATGGGCGAAGGAGGACGGGCGGTGCGATGCGATACTTTTGCGACCCTTTCCTAATCCTGCCCAGCGGGTCCAGGCTGCGCCGGGGTATCAGGCGCCCCCCTGGGGTTTATTTTGTTGCAGACATTTTTCCCCAATCAGAGCTTGCCTCTGTAGGGGTCCTAGCGGATATAAAGCTGAGGTGAGGTGAGCGGCCGATTTCGGTGGCCGGGGCCGGATGCCCGGGTGCCCGGGGGTTCCCGGGGGTGCCCGGGTCCCCAGGTGTGTGGCCGATTTCGGTGGCCGGGGCCGGGTGCCCGGGTGCCCCGGGGTGCCCGGGGGTGCCCAGGGGTGCCCAGGTGCCCGGGGTGCCCAGAAGTGCCCGGGGGTGCTTAGCCCAATAGCCCTATATCCCTGTAGCCCAATAGCCCAATCGCCATATATCCCTATAGCACTATGACCCTATAGCCCTATAGCCGTACCTATGCGACCACCCTTCGGGTGATAAGGAGGTTCGGGGGGGGGGAACCAACGTCTCACTCGATCGGTCTCACTATCGATCTCAGTATCGATCTCACTATCGGTCTCGCTCGATCGATCTCACTCGATCGATCTCACAATCGATCTCACTTGATCTATGTCATTCGATCGATCTCACAAGTGATCTCACAATCGATCTCACAATCGATCACACAATCGATCTCACATTCGGTCTCAATATCGATCTCACTGTCGATATTACAATCGCTCTCACAATCAAGATCATCATCATCATCATCATCAACATCATCAACATCATCAACATCAACATCATCACCAACATCGTCATCATCATGAGGGCACCGTCATCATCATCCTCATCGTAAACATCATCATCAACGTCAGCATCATCATCGGGACAACATCATCATCATCACCATCATCATCTCATCATCAACATCATCATCATCATCGGGACACAGTCATCGTCATCATCATCAGCAGCATCATCAGAATCATCATCATAATCGGGACACCATCATGATCACCATCGTTCTCATCATCAACATTATCATCAACATCGTCATCATCCTCGGGACACCATCATCATCATGATCATCGCATCATCATCATCGACATCATCATCATCACAACATCATCATCATTGGGGCACCATCATCATCATGAGCAACATCATCATCAACATCGTCATTATCATTATTATCATCATCGGGACACCATCAGCATCACCATCATCATCATCAGCATCATCATCGGGACACCATAATCATCATCAACATCATCATCATCAACATCATTATCGCCGGGACACCATTTCCATCAACATCATCATCACCAACATCATCGGAATCATCATCATCATCATCATCATCATCATCATCATCATCATCGGGACACCATCATCGTCATCATCATCAACATAATCATCATGAGCATCATCATCCTCATCATCGGGACACTATCATCATCATCGACACCATCATCAACATCATCATCATCTTCATCGGGACACCATCATCATCATCATCTCATCATCATCATCATCATCATCATCATCATCATCATCATCATCATCATCATCATCATCATCATCATCATCATCATCATCATCATCATCATCATCATCATCATCATCATCATCATCATCCTCGCGGGACACCGCGGGACACCGGCGGGACACCGCGGGACACCGCGGGACACCGCGGGACACTGCGGGACACCGCGGGACACCGGCGGGACACCGCGGGGCCCCGCGCCCCAGATGAGAAACATTTGGCCCGGCCGCGCCTCAGCCACAGGAGGACACCGCGGAACACCGGCGGGACACCGCGGGGCCCCGCGCCCCGGAAGAGAAACATTTGGTCCGGCCGCGCCTCAGCCACAGGAGACTTTTTTTCGCCCGCCCACGCAGCTTCGCCTCGCACGCACGGCACGCACGAACACGAAACCGAAACCGATTTCCCGGTGGGGGGCTCGCCGTTCCACTTCGATCTCACCCCCTCACCTCCGATAGCCCAATAGCCCAATAGCCCAATAGCCCCATAGCCCCATAGCTCCATAGCCCTATAGCCCTATAGCCCTATAGCCCTATAGCCCTATAGCCCTATGGTCCTAAAGCCATATAACCGTATATAGCCCTATAGCCCTATAGCCCGAATAGCCTTATATATTATAGCCCTTAGCCCTATAGCCCTATAGCCCTGTAGCCCTATAGCCCCATAGCCCTAAAGGCTTCTAGCCCTATATCCCTATGGCCACATCGCCCTATAGCCCTATAGCCCCATAGCCCTAAAGCCCTAAAGCCCCATAGCCCCCCCAAATTCTGATTGGGTTTTTTCTCTGGTATCATTCGAATTTGGAACCCTGGGCGGGCGGTGGTTCAGAAATCTAGCTTTCAGGGTCAAGGTTCGCATGCGGGTGCCCCAATCTTGCATCAAGTAGAACAATGGAACCAAAACGCCATGAAGCAGCCATCGCGCGCTTGTTTTTTGTTTCGTCCCCCTGCGTTGCTCTGGCGAATGTCGCAAGACTAACACATTCGAGATTCGGCGGCCACGGATCGCGCTACAATGCAACCGCATGGTTTCATCTTCCTTTGGCAGGCTGTCTCGCACATCCCCGATACCAGGGCGCGCTGAGCGCCTTGAGCACAATACACATGTAGCCAGTCTGCTAACTTCCATTACCCCCTCCACTCCCCTTTCTGACCCTTGAGTATGTCGACCCGCGCTCCTTCCTGCACAAAAAACATGAATATCACGATTTGAAGTGAATGGGGTTCTGCTAGCTGCACCGCCCACGTGGAGGAGATGGGCAAGAGCAAACCTGGTCTGCATCAGCGATGTTGCTGTAAACCCTCCCGTCCCGATTCCCCCCTTCGCAAGTCCTACAAGCATTCCTTTCACTATGGGACTGTGGGCATCGCCCCTTTGATAGAGAACCCCCCCCATGAGTCCCATTGGGACATGATCCTCCCTCATTCCATCTAGGTACAAGAAAGCAGCATGCAGCTTCATAAAGTTCAAATGGATGTCCAGCTTGTCCAGCGAGTGCAATGTTGCGGAATTTCCAACTTCAATCTTAAAGCGTAGGAGTGCCCAGGCGAGAGGCCCATTCTGAAAACGATCTGTCCCACATCCGTTAAGATGCTGGACAGCTTTCAACGCACAGGTTGTGGTTATCAGGTCCAGAAGGGGACTCTAAGTGAGAGCTCCGTGTCGACAAGGAATCGCCCTCCGTCCGTGTAGCGGTTACAATATTTTCGGACGGGCGTGTTCTTTCCTGTTGTGTGAGCCACAGATTTGAACATCACCCACCCATCCGTGTAGTTGTTTGGAGGTTGGATTCTCACTGCTGTAATTGGTGAGGAGGTATCAGGTGTAACACCCGTCCCGCCCTGCCGATACGCTTGGTGCTGCGACAGGGGCGAGTTGTTCGTATAAGGACAAGGAGTGGACGATGACTGGGAGGAGAAGGATAATGACGAACATGATCAGGATACTGAGAAAGATGAGGAGTGAGGGAGCACGGGACGGATGGGAAGGAGGTGGGGCCGAAGAGTTCGAGGCGCCATTGATCACAGTATCACCAGCCCTCCAGGCGGAGGTGGTTTAGGGTGTTTCCTCTTTTGACCCCCAGGTGCATCCCTTTCCCCCCCACCCGGGTATGGACGGGACGTTTCGCAAGGCGTTGGAGTGTATTCGGCGGCCTAATATGGCCCCAAGAGGGCCCAATGGCCTCAAATATGGAACAGTATAGCCAAGATCGCTCACTATGATTCCTACTACATTCCATCGGCCCCAGGACCGCCCAACGACGGCTCCAAACTGGCCACGGAGTTTCCCAAGTACGCCCCCAAGAGGCCACAATCCTTCCAGCTCCGAAC